>VDFB02086081.1:83869738-83948548 GCA_007258455.2 Sequoia sempervirens | reverse complement strand
AACTATGTCACATCACAATGTCATAATGTATCAATAATACATGGAAGCCTGCAGGCTATAAGATCAAAACACAATGTCTCGATACATCTCAAGAAGTACCCCTATCCTGAACTGCCACTGCTATCATGCCTGGAGTGTGTAGAGGAATGATGATGGGAACTCAATGAGAGGGAGGTCTGTCATATGGACCTGCTCTTTGTGGCTGCTCTAGCCCCTCTATGCTAATTGTCCTACTGTGGGTCCTGGTCTAGGACCTGCTACTATGTGCCTCTGAGAAACTGGGAGCCCGTCTCTCTGGTGGAACCTTTGCCTCATACAGATCCTGATAGTATCTCTCTCTCTCCCCAGCTCTGACTAGCTCTCTGGAAAATGCAGCTGATGGCCTAGTACATAAGGCTCTGAGCTCTAATAATCTTTGCTTTGTCTCCTATCACCAAGCTATGGCCTGATCTCTCTCCATCATTGCTCTGCCCCTCTCCATCTGATATGCATCCCTCTCAGACATCAGAACTCTCATCTGCTCCTCCAAGGAGGCAACCTGAGCACACAATGTATCTGTGTCTGGATCCACTACCCCTATCTCCTCCCGTCTATCCCTCACTCTCCCATCCTCCTCCACATCTAACTCCTCTAGGATCTAATCTCCAATCTCTCTCGTGATTATCATCTCCCTCATCATCCTCCTAGTAGGCACCCAACAAACCCATAGCATTAATCTCTACCTCTTCTTTGCCTGCATCCTTGGCATCTATCTCCTCCTCTGTCAGGATGTCTAGAATAGCTACCTCTACGGGATGCAACTCCTGTCCACCTCTCACAATATCCTCCTCTCCACCTCTTGCAATATCCTCCTCCCCTCCTCTCCTAATGTCTGGCATGGCCACATCCTCCTCTCCCCATCCCTCCTCATGGATCAGTGACAATGGTGGCCCTCATCCCCTCCGACTACATCTCCCTCTCCTGCCTCCATGCCGTCCACCTTGGCCATCATCTCCTCCATCACCACGGGCTCCTCTGCCTCCTTGACCTCTACTTCTGTCGCGCCTACCTCGTGGACCTGTCCCTCGCCACTCTACTGGCGTTGGTTGCAATGGATCTGTCAAGGGGATCGGCTTGTGAACTGCCCACCACTGGTCATACTTTGCTATGGTCCCTGGGTCTACTGGACCATCTCTCCATCCCCATGGAAGTGCCTATAATGCATCAATATCTACCTTTGTTGTGGCTACTGGAGTCTCTGGACCCCATAGCAGGACCTCTCATGAGGATCTTGCAAACTCTGCTCGTCCTCTAGACACATCTTGCACCTCTCCAAACTGTCGTAGGACATGATCTGGCAACTAACACTCTATAATGTGGACGTGTGACAATGTCTGTCTAGCCAAGAATTGTGCCTATTTGCAAAATGGAAAATGCTCATCCTTATCTGACCACTCGTCACACCCCAGGTATGGTCTCCATGTAAAATGCTCCATAGTGTCTATGGCATGTCTGAGGTAACCCGTATCTCCAATGTGGTGTTGTGTGTTCACCCCCACATAACAGAAGGCATAAGGAGCTCCATGTGGAAGATCAAATGTCGTGGGTGGCTGAAAAATGGCAATATGCTCCCACGCCCATACCATCAGGAGCGTGGTACCACAACTCATTGACTGTGCCTCTCAATAGGAAATATCATGCAAGTGAAAGTATAACATCCCGAGCACATAGGAACCCCAAACATATACCACTCGACGCTCGAGCATGCCTACTAGCATCTCCCCCCACCCCATAGGAAAACCATGACCTCGACGGTCAGGAAGTACTATGCCGCTTATCAATGTACACAATAGACAGTGTAGCTGTCTATACCTTTGGGCCAACACATGCCACCTAATCTCATAATCATCAAATCCTAACTTCCTAATGTCAGCAAGGGGGTAATATCTACACATTTCGACAGTACCCCTCTAGGTGTCATATGTCACCCATGAGCCTCTAATAGGAAGTCTGAGGATCCTATAGACATCCTCTAAGGTAACAATAACCTCTCCAGTCGGTAGGTGGAAGGATGATGTCTCCGAGTGCCACCACTCACATAAAGTTGTCAATAATCCCCGATTCACCCGAATCTGGGGCATGTCTCTCACGTGCAATAAACCCAGGTGCCATAGAATTCGTCGCTCTATCGGCTACAAGCTATCTCTGAATTGAAACATAGTTGGTCTCGACTCCTGTGTATATATCATGTCTAGCACAACTTGCAATGGCATTATACATGCCTCATGTCAGCCTCAATCATCTATTCTAGTGCAAATTGACTTTACTAAATAAAATTCAAATGCGTCGTTCTTTTGCACATGCGTCATTATTTTTCACATGCGTCACTTTCTAACATATGCAGTGCATAAAATTCAAATGCATTTCAAAATAAACACATGTAGCTATTCTAAATGCAAATGTGGTGCACAATGTCACATGCATTTCAAAAATATACAAATGCATTGAACCATAGATTAACTATGCAAAATGGCTAACGTGAAATTACAAATGCGGCTTTCCACAGATAGATGTGTCATTTGTGCACACAAATGCAATGATTTCTTAAAATGATGCATATCTAAAACTTAAATTAAATGCATAAAAATATGCGTAAATGAAAATTTTCAAAAGCCAAGTTTGGGGTACATACCGGGGGGTCTGCGTCGGCTAGTCTTTGGAAGGTTCAGATCCTATATGCGCGATGGTGAGTGTGCGGAATAGGTGACATCCTTGTTGTGGGTGCAGAGTAAATTCTCAATTCTAGGGCTAAGTGGGTGAAAATGAATTGGTTTTTACCCCTATTCCTATATATACCTAGGGCTTAGGTGGCATTTTTGTCCTATTGGCCATTTTATCTTCCCATTTTGATCAGCCTATACCTATTCCTGACATTTCCAACCTCAATTCTACAAACTCCATTGCATTTTTGGCCATCTAATGGACTAATTGGGATCATTTCCAAATTTTTCTGAACTTTTTCAAAAATTTGTCAATTTTCCTGAGGGGGCATATCTTCACCTGTTTTAATCTGGAGCATTACTGGGGCATATTTCTTATCAATTTTCTTTGACACAACGCCGAAATGACATTGTATCAAAGAGGGGAAAATGTAAACACTGAAATCTGGTTTAAGCCTGCGACTTCAATATTCTTCATAATTCGTATTCTTTATGGTCATGATTAAATAATGTCAATTATTTAATTATTCTCTAAATTCTTCATTTCTTCTATTAATTAAATAATCTTAATTATTTAATTAATTCACATTTTTCTTTATTCTATTTGATTAATTAAATAAATGTTTTTTATTTAATTATGTTACTAATTAACCTTATCATTCTTATTTAATTTACTCTTTATCATACTTCAACTATAATTAAATAAATTCTTTATTTATTTAATTATTCATTTAAAATCCCTTCATCACTTAATTAAATAAATCTTTTTTATTTAATTATTCCTCAAATATCAAATCTTGAATTAAATGAATTATTTAATTCATAAATTCTATTTTGATGTATTCCTCTATACTTTAGATAATTGTGTGAGTTATCTAAGTATTCACTTTTACTCGACTCGACATCTATTTTAATCGCTCAGTTAACTCTTGATTTAATGTTTGAGTAGCGTTCTCGAGTAATCTCTTCGTCAAATCATTCAATCTTCCAGCTCTAACTCATTTGTGTGTACATGCGGATTAATTAAATATTCTTATTTAATTAATTAAACCTTGTGCATGCATTCGAACAAGAGTTGCTTTAATCAATATTTATCGTTGGCTTTCAAAGATATTTCTTGATGCAGGTGCAACTCGAGACACAAAAAATAATCCACAAACAAGAGAATAATTTTATTATTCAGAAAATGGAGCTTCTTACATGCAGAGGATCTCAAATCCCCAAGTTCTACAACACATGCAAGCTACAGAAAGATACAGAATAACCCTTTCGCAATATGCGAGCTTGTCCCCAAAAAGTTACCCAAAAATATTAGAAACCCGCCCATAAATAGAGATCCTCATTATTTTGGAGCCAAAACAACATTAAAATTTGAATTTAGGCGGTTTGGCATCAAAAATTACAACTTGAAGTTCAAATTTCAAAAGAACATTTGCAATTGCATCTTCTAGAAAGTGCGCCAACTTCCTCGGGCCATAACTTTTGATCTGGGGCTCCGATTCATGAACCGTTTGAACCGTTGGAAAGGTCTCGAAGTCAAGAACGCACTCAAAATTAGTTATGCCAATTTTGGCAAGTTTCAGGGCCATTATAGAAGCTCTAAGTGCCTCAAATCCAACTCAGAAGATTTTCTGGTGCAAATTTGGGAAAGTAAAACTGCAATATCTTTCAACCCATGAATAGAAAATAAAAACCGTAAATTGGGAATTTTATTATGACAAAAAGGGTATCCAAAAATGTAAAAACATCTAAAAAATGATAAACTTGAAATTTTACTATTTTTGGGTGATGCAAGATTGCCCTTACACCACTGGATGCTCCTACATCATTTCTTCTGTTTTTGAATACCAAACTGAAGATTAAATCACCTATTTAATCTTTAATCCTATTTCTAATTTGTATCACTCATGTCACTACTGACAGTTATCAGAATGCATGTCTAATCAATCAATCTCAACCGTTTGTTAATCTTTCAATCCTAACCTGTCGTTTGAATAATCAATTTTCTATAAATTGATTTGTCATTCTTTATTCCAATCTCTCGTGAAATCTTATGACTTTTGAGAGCACTTAATCTTGAATCCTCGATATTTTGCTAATCATTATCTTAGGCTATACTTGCACGAATTATGAGAAATCTGAGGGCAATTATACTACACAAGCAAAATGGAGAAGGGCAATCGAGATGAATTATGGAAATACGTTTGAAATTGGTGAGATTGTTTTAGTTTGTCTATGTTTTATTTCCCTTTGTTCTTTGTTGCTTAACATTTAGATTTGCATTTTAGATTTAATATTGTATGCATTGTTTGCTTCTAATCTTTTGTCTTGTGCACTTTCTTGGCATTACAAACATCACTATATTTCAATTGCTTGATGTATGTAACTACATCATTATGGACAAATGACAATTATGCACCAATGCAATTTGTTGCATTTTTTTCTATAATTATGTCACCTTTCCTCATAACAATTGCATCACTGAGCCCTACAACCTACAAATCATGGAAAAGTCAAGCAAAATTCATCGAATTTGGTTAGTAAATCCCTCCTTCTAGAGCTAGAATGTGAGCATGATCATAACCTAAGATAAACTTGCAAAATCCACATGAAATAAATAAAGATATAAGTAATTAAGTTAGGATCCCAATGAAATTCTTGAAAAAATCAAACAAAGAAGCCATTAAACATAAAAAAACAAGAAATTCATTGGAAACTAATCTAATACCTAAAACCTCATCCCATTGGGGATTAGTGTTGCATTAATGTGTAATGTCATCCCTTTCTCAACCCTTTAGTTGAAACAAGATTTTAAATTGATTCCATTGATGAATACTGATGAAAATGGATGAAAGATAAGCTAAATGGATGCAAATCCAAGCTAAAATGGATAGTAAATGCTGAAATGATAATGGATAATGCTCTAAAATTTAGTATAGTCTAGTTACTCTAAATAAAAGTGGATCCTTTTGTCATAAAAATAAGGAGTATTTATAGGAGAAATTGATGAATCAAAGGTCAAGATTGATTTGATCAATCAATGGATGAAAATACATGAGAGGAGATGGCATGAAACAAGGATTTAATCAATGGATATCTTTTATTCAAAGAAGCACACTTCCTAAAAACTAGGAAGTTGTTAGGAAGTATGTTACAAGAATCTTCTCATTTTAGAGGAGTTCAAATGGAGGAATATTCCAAGGGAATATTATCTTGCAAGTGGGAGGGTGAGAGAAATTGTCTATTTAGATAATTAAGACAATGTTTTAATTGTGCATGATGGATAAAATTAGGAATTTCATTAAATAGTTAATTTATTTAATAAAAGGGGGTTTAATGATATTTAACTAAATAATAAATATTATTAAATAAATGAGAAGGTATGTGATGCAGGAGCATCTAGTGGTGTAAGGGCAATCTTGCATCACCTAAAAATAGTAAAATTTCAAGTTTATCATTTTTTAGATATTTTTATGTTTTTGGATACCCTTTTCATCATAATGAAATTCCCAATTTATGGTTTTTATTTTCTATTCTTGGGTTGAAAGATATTGCAGTTTTAGTTTCCCAGATTTGCACCTGAAAATCTTCCAAGTTGGATTTGAGGAACTTAGAGCTTCCGAAATGGCCCCAAAACTTGCCAAAATTGGCGTAGTGGATTTTGAGCATGTTCTTGACTTCGAGACCTTTCCAACGGTTCAAACGGTTTGTGAATCAGAGCCCCAGATCAAAAGTTATGGCCCCGAGAAGTTGGCGCACTTTCTAGAAGATGCAATTGCAAATGTTCTTTTGAAATTTGAACTTCAAGTTGTAATTTTTGGCGCCAAACCACCTAAATTCAAATTTTAATATTTTTTTGGCTCCAAACTAATGAGGAGCTCTATTTATGGGTGGGTTTATAATATTTTTGGGTAACTTTTTGGGGACAAGCTCGCATATTGCGAAAGGGTTATTCTGTAGCTTTCTATAGCTTGCATGTGTTGTAGAACTTTGGGATTTGAGATCCTCTGCATGTAAGAAGCTCCATTTTATGAATAATAAAATTATTCTCTTGTTTTTTGATTATTTTCTGTGTCTTGGGTTGCGCCCTCATCAAGTGGTATCAGAGCTGGTTTTCTTGAGTGTGTGGATAGACCGTCGATCATGAGGCAGTTCGCACCAGGACTGTGGTTGTGGGTCAAGGTCAAGAAAGATGCCTCCAAGAGTGATGCCTGGTAGGAGTGGTGGTGCCAGAGGTGGTTGAGGTGGCAGAGATGCTGGTGGAAGAGATGCACTAGCAACGCTCCAAAGACAGGTTGATGCGTTACAAGAGTAGTTGAGAAGAGGGTTAAACCTAAGGGAGGAAAGTGAGGATGAAGGAGAGGAAGAAGGTTCAGATGTAGAAGAGGAAGAAGAAGCAATTGATCAAGATCAAATGCGGCTAATAAGGGCCATTTAAAAGATCAGAAAAAGACCCAGAGCAGAAGTCCCTAGTTATTCTGGAAGTCTAAACCCAGAAGAGTTGATTGATTGGATCAACGAGCTAGAAGAATATTTTGAGTATGAGAAAATAGAGGACCCATATCAGGTTAAGTTTTTAAAAATGAAGCTAAAGGGCCATGCCAATATTTGGTGGAAAGAGGTCCAGATGGAAAGAAATCAAAGAGGAAAAGTCAAGATCACCAGATGGGATCGCATGGTAGAGAAACCGAAGAAGAAGTTCATACCAGTGGACTACGAGTTAGATATGTTGAAGAAATTGCAAGGGTTGAAGCAAGGAAGTAGATTTGTGAAAGAATATACTGAAGATTTTCACAAGATAATCATTAGAATGGGTCACACAAAGGCCAATAAGGAGAAGGTATCCTGATATCTTAATGGGTTATGACTGAGCATTCAGGAAGAGTTAAGCCTAGTCAGAATGACCACCATTGAGGATGCATATCAGTTTGCTTTGAAGGTGGAAGAGAAGCTGAACAAAAAGATTTGATGGCAAGCAAAAGGGCGAGAGGTCAAAGTGGAAGGGGCAATGGCAGACCTTCAGGAAGCCGAAATGATGATGAAAAGAAAAGTGAAGATGTGGGTACCAGCTGAAGCCAAAGGAATGACAACTTCTACCACCCTCGTGATCAAAACAGTGGTGATCAAAGAGGTAGAGGAAGAGGGAGATATGGACAAGGATCTGGAAGAGGTGATTTCAGAGGAACGTGTTTCCAGTGTGGTGAAGAAGGGCATCGAGCTTATGAATGTCCACAACATCAAGGAAGGGAGACAAAGGCCAAAAGGTCATGGAAGGGTTGCGCATGCAGATGAGGAGGCCCAATCTGAACATTCAGATGATGCTGAAAGGGGAGTAACCCTAGTGATTAGGAGAGCCCTAGTGACTAAAGAAAAGGAACTAGAACAGAGGAAGATTTTGTTTCACACAAGGTGCAAGTGTGAAGGAAAATGTTGTGATGTCATTATTGACGGTGGGAGCACTGATAATTTGGTGTCAGAGGAGATGGTCACAAAGTTGAAGTTGAAGAGGGAAAGGCACCCACATCCGTATCGGATTTCCTGGTTGCAGAAAGACCACAAAGTTTTGGTCAATTAGCAGTGCCTGGTAAAATTCAAGATCAGGAGCTACCATGATGAGGTACTCTGTGATATCATCCCCATGGATGCATGTCATATGTTGTTGGGGAGGTCGTGGTAGTTTGATAGGTGAGCTATACATGATGGCCATGCAAACACTTATTCCTTGACAGAGGATGGGGTTTGTCACAAGTTGAAACCCCTAAAGGAGACCGAAGAGAAGGTATACAGTAGTGCTAGAATTTGTTATGTAGATGGAAGAAAATTTTTAGAAGGTATAAAGCATGAGCATGTGTGTTATGCATTGATTCCTAGAGTGAGTAATGAGGATAGTGAGGAGGTTCCAGAAGAAGTTTTTGGGATGTTGGATGAGTTTCAGGATATTTTTTCTGATAATGTACCTAAGGGTTTACCACCAATAAGGAAGATTAGTCATCAGATTGACTTGATTCATGGAGACAGTTTGCCAAATAAGGCAGCTCATAGAATGACTCTAGCAGAAAATGAGGAGTTGAACAGACAAGTTCAAGAGTTGTTGAGAAAGGGTTTGATACAGGAGAGTTTGAGTCCATGTGCAGTACCTGCAATACTAGCACCAAAGAAGGATGAGGAGTGGATGATGTGTATAGATTCTTGAGCCATAAAAAAGATAACAATCAAGTATAAATTTCCCCTGCCAAGGATGGATGACCTGGTGGACTGTTTGAGTGGAGCTCAGTACTTCACAAAGATTGATCTAAAGAGTGGATATCACCAAATCCAGATTCGAGAGGGAGACGAATGGAAGACTACCTTCAAGACCAAAGAGGGCCAGTACGAGTGGTTAGTCATGCCTTTTGGGTTAACCAATGCACCAAGCACATTCATGCGGCTCATGAACGAGGTACTAAAAGAATTTCTGGGAAGTTTTGTTATTGTGTATTTAGATGATATTTTGATTTTTAGTAAGACATTGGATGAGCATCTAATGCATATTCAGAGAGCCTTTGAGAACTTAAGAGAAGATAAACTATTTATTAATTTGAAGAAGTGAAGTTTTGTGAAGAGGGAGTTAGTGTACTTGGGATTTGTTGTCTCAACAGAAGGTCTCAAGATGGACCCAGTGAAGTTGAAGGCTATTCTAGAATGGCCTACCCCAAGAACTGCTATCGAGGTGAAATCTTTCCATGGTTTGGCTAGTTTTTATAGAGAGTTCATTAGAAATTTCAGTAGTATTTGTAGACCCCTGACAGAAACAATGAGAGGGGATAGAAAAGAATTCAAGTGGAGCACTGGAGCAGCAAAAAGTTTTGAACTGTTAAAGCAAAAGGTGACAGAGCAACCTATTCTGGCTCTCCCATATTTCAACAAGGTGTTTCAGGTGGATTGTGATGCTAGTGGTTATGCCATTGGAGCAATGTTGAGTCAAGAAGGTAAGCCCATTGCCTATTTCAGTGAAAAGTTAAATGATGCTAAGAGGAAGTATTTTGTATATGATCAAGAATTTTATGCAATAGTTCAATCATTAAAGAAATGGAGACATTATTTGTTGCCAAAGGAATTTTTTCTATATACTAATCATCAAGCCTTGCAGTACCTAAATAGTCAGGGAAAATTAAATCAAAGGCATATGAAATGGGTAGAGTTTTTGTAGAGTTATACCTTTGTTTTGAAACATAGGAGCGGGAAGTCAAATAGGGTTACAGATGCCTTAATTAGGAGGCATACATTGATGACAAAGATGCAAATTGAAGTGGTTGGGTTCAATGAACTCAAGACACTGTATGCAAAAGATCCTAATTTTGTAGAGGCTTGGAAAGCTTGCAAGGAACCTGTTACAATGGACAGGATGAGGTGGCTGGATTTCATAATTCAGGATGGCATGTTATTTAAGGGAAGTCAATTGTGTATCCCAAGGAGTTCCATGAGGGAGAACCTAATAAAGGAGAAGCATAGTGAAGGAATGGTAGGACATTTTGGTCGAGATAAGACCATTGCCATTATCAGTGAGCATTATTATTGGCCTCAGTTGACATAGGATGTGAAGAAGTTTGTACAAAGTTGCAAGGTATGTCAGATGGCTAAAGGAGTAAGCCAAAATACAGGCTTATATCAACCCTTACCTATACCAGAGAGGCCATGTGAAGATATAAGTATGGACTTTGTTCTTGGTTTGCCAAGGACACAACGAGGGAATGATTCAGTCTTTGTGGTGGTTGATAGGTTCTCAAAGATGGCACATTTCATTCCATGTCTAAAGACCCATGATGTAGTCCACATTGCTGAATTATTCTTCAAAGAGGTGGTGAGGCTACATGGTCTGCCAAAGAGTATTGTTTCAGATCGTGACACCAAATTTGTGGAGTACTTTTGCAGGACCTTGTGGAAGAAGCTGAAGACAGAGCTAAATTTCAGTTCTGCACACCATCCACAAACAAATGGGTAGACAGAGGTTGTTAACAGGAGTCTGGGTAACCTACTGAGATGTTTGGTAAGAGATAAACCCAAGGGATGGGATTTGATCTTACCCCAGGTAGAATTTTCTTACAACAATTTTGTCAACAGAAGCACTGGTAGATCACCATTCTAGATTGTGTATGGAGGAAGCCCCAGAATAGCTCCAGAATCAAGGAAGATGGACCAAGAGAAGAAAATAAGTGCTAAAGCTGAAGATTTTGCAGAACACATCAAGGATATACATGAGAAGGTAAGAGAACATATTAACAAGATGAATATGCAGTATAAGGCTAAGGCATATCAGAAGAGGAGCTATAAGTAGTTTTATATTGGTGATGAAGTGATGGTCCACTTGAGGAAAGAAAGGTTTCCAGTGGGAACATATAACAAATTGAAGATGAAGAAGTTTGGTCCCTATAAAATTTTGAAGAGGCATGATTCAGGGAATGCATATGAGGTAGAGTTTCTGGATGGATTCAACATTTCCCCTGTGTTCAACATTTCAGATTTGATAGAGTATCATGAAGGTGGCGTAGAGGAAGTACCAACAATGGAATAGTGTGGGATTCCAGCACCTACTTCAGAAAAGGAGGAGATTGAACAAATCTTGGATAGTCGTGTGGGAAGGAGTACTAGGAACAGGCAGTATGAAGAATATCTGGTGAAATGGAAAGGAAGGCATGTTGAAGATTCATCACGGTTGCCTAAGGTATAGGTTGACCATTTGGGTTTTCCTCCACCATCTGAGACGTGACAGGGTCACTTTTCAAATTACCTTGGGTGTCTGATGCAGGAGCATCCAGTGGTGTAAGGGAAATCTTGCATCACCCAAAAATAGTAAAATTTCAAGTTTATCATTTTTTAGACGTTTTTACGTTTTTGGATACCCTTTTCGTCATAATGAAATTTCCAATTTATGGTTTTTATTTTCTATTCCTGGGTTGAAAGATATTGCAGTTTTAGTTTCCCAGATTTGCACTTGAAAATCTTTCAAGTTTGATTTGAGGCACTTAGAGCTTCCGGAATGGACCCAAAACTTGCCCAAATTGGTGTATCTAATCTTAAGTGCATTCTTGACTTCGAGACCTTTCCAACGGTTCAAACGGTTCGCGAATCAAAGCCCTAGATCAAAAGTTATGGCCCCGGGAAGTTGGCGCACTTTCTAGAAGATGCAATTGCAAATGTTCTTTTAAAATTTGAACTTCAAGTTGTAATTTTTGGCGCCAAACCACCTAAATTCAAATTTTAATGTTGTTTTGGTTCCAAACTAATGAGGAGCTCTATTTATGCGTGGGTTTCTAATATTTTTGGGTAACTTTTTGGGGACAAGCTCGCATATTGCAAAAGGGTTATTATGTAGCTTTTTGTAGCTTGCATGTATTGTAGAACTTGGGGATTTGAGATCCTCTGCATGTAAGAAGCTCCATTTTCTGAATAATAAACTTATTCTCTTGTTTGTGGATTATTTTCTGTGTCCCGGATTGTACCCTCATCAGTATGATCAATTTAATTAAATAATTCACATTACCTAATTAAATAAGATGAAAATTAGTGTGAAAGGGGGTGAATTTGCTAAATAACATTGATTATTTGATTAATAGGAGAAAATGATAAATTTAATTAAATAATGAAGATTATTTATTTAAATAGTAAAAAAGAGGTGAATTTAGGATGAAAATGGTGTCAGTAATCAAAGTCAAATATGTAATATCAATTAATACAATTTTAAGTGTCTACAAGCTCCAAAAAGGTCTTGGTGGAAAAGTCAAAGAATTAAAAGTGGTAAAGGAAATTATCAAAGATCTTCCTAAAGCTTATAGTCATAAAGTTTCTACTATTGAGGAATTTGCAAATCTAGATCAGTATGGTAGAGATCAACTATATGGCTCTTTAACTACATTTGAAATGAGAGAATTTGGTTCAAATAATGGTACAAAGTTGAGACTACTTTAAAGGCTAGAAAATCAAAGAAAACATAGAATTGGATTAGGAGGATCTTGATGATGTGAAAGCTAACTTTTTGAGAAGGATGAAAAAGGGTAGTAGTAAGTACAAAGGTAAGTTTCCTTTCAAAAAATTTAGTTGTGGAAAGATGAGCCACTATGCTTCAATATGTCCAAACAAAGTTGTGAATGAAAAAAATAAGGAGAAAAAAGGTAAGATGATTAAGAAAATCTATTATGTTAGAGAAGATACAACTAATTTTTATGATGAATCTGATTATGGAGATGATGGTGAATGTTTTTTTATGGATTTAAAAGATGAAACCAATTATGCTAACTTTGAAAGATATGTGAAGGAAAGCTCTCAGGAGATAAAGGATAGGACTAAAGGTAACTTGGTATCTTCTTTTCATGTTAGACAATCTAATAATTACTAGATTATTGATAGCCAATGCTCTAACCATATGTACGATAACAAGAGTAATTTGGTTAAATTTGAAAAGTATGATGAAGGATGTGATAGATTTACTAATGATATATCTACTAAGATATGTGGAAAAGATTCAATTATTTTTGATGGAAAGCATAATATTTGATGAGGGCCAAGCCACCCAAAACCACACAAATCACAACAATAGATACCAACACAAAACATGTGAGATAGAAAAAAAAAACCCACTTTAAATTATTTTTAGATAATGAAATTATAGATTCAAACTTACATGCTTCAACCTCATGGGATTGATTCATTACAAAAAAATCAACTCTAAGAAAAAAAAAATTATTGAAAGCCCAAAATCGGCACTATTGGAGCCACCTTCCACAACCCCCACTTAACCCTTTTTATTTTACTCAATAACCACCCTAGAATCTTTTGGAAAGTGTAACTTCCTCAAGAGGATATTTTGAAATTTTATTAATTTTGGTATTACAACTCTGTGGGGTCATAAATTTTGATCCGACTATTAGATTTTCTATTATAATACCTTTTTGGAAAGCTCTCAAGAAATCTTCCACTTGAAAGTAGGGCCTAAAGTCCAACTAGTTTTTTTTTCCACCAATTTTCAAGCCCATCTGAAGCATGTAAGTGCCTCAAAATTCTCTGAAGATTTTACTAGGATTTTCAAAATTTAAAATTTTAATCTCTCAAATGATAAATGGTATTGAAGTGATTTCTTCGCCATTGGCTTCAATTTACCATTTGGGAAGCCTTTGCAAGATTTCATGTCCAAGTGTGCATAAATGTAAAATTACTAAAATAGTAACCCTACCAAATTGATCCCTTATTGAAAAGAAACAACATTTGTTTTTGGGTGATGCAATATTACTCTTACACCCTAGATGCTCCTACATCATACACCCAGGGTAATTTGAAAAGTGACCCTATCACTTATCAGGAGTGAAAGGGAAACCAAGATAGTTAACCTTAGACTCAAATGACCATTATGAATCTTCAACAGGCCTTCCTCTCCATTTCACCAGGTACTATGTATATTTATTGTTTCTCGTGCTTCTTCCCACACGTCTATCCAAAATGTCTTCTATCTCCTCATTTTCTAAAGTAGGTGCTGGAATATTCCACTGTGCCTCTATTATTTCTTCATTGATTCCTCCCTCATGATATTTTGTTAAATCTGAGATGTTAAACATAGGTGAAATATGAATTCCATCAAGAAAATTTACCTCATATGCATTTCTTGAATCATGCTTCTTCAGGATCTTGCATGGTACAAACTTCTTCATCTTCAACTTGTTGTATGTACCAACTAGAAACCTTTCCTTTCACAAATGAACCATGACTTCATATCCTACCTGAAATTACTTATACCTTCTTTTCTAATCTACCTCAACCTTATACTAATAGTTCATCTTATCGATACGCTTCTTCATCTCATACTGAAAATTCTTTAGGTGCTCAACAAAATCTTTAGCCTTAGTACTACTCTTCTCCCCCTTATCCATATTACTCAGTTTAGAAGCAATTCTTGGACTACTCCCATACACAATCTAAAATGGTGATTTAGCAGTGCTCTTGTTGATAAAATTATTATTAGCAAATTCTACCTATGGTATAATCAAATCCCATCCCTTAGGCTTATCTCCTACTAAGAATATTAGCAGGTTACCCAAACTCCTATTCACCACCTCTATTTGTCCATCAGTATGTGAATGGTGTGTAGAACTAAAATTCAAGTATTTCTTCAACTTCTTCCATAATGTCCTCCAGAAATAACCAAAAACATTGGTATCTCTGTCTTAAACTATACTCTTTGGTAGACCATGTAGTCTCACCAACTCTCTTAAAAAACTTTGCAAAATGAATGACATCACTAGTATTATGATAGAATGAAATGTGCCATCTTTGAAAATCTATCCATCACCACAAATATGGAATCATTCCCTCTTTGTGTCCTTGGCAAGCCAAAAACAAAATTCATGCTAATATCCTCCCATGGCCTCTTAGGTATAGGTAATGGTTGATACAATCTAGTATTTTGACTTGTTCCTTTCACCATCTAACATACTCTACAACTTTGTACAAATTTCTTCACATCTTGTTGTAACTGTGGCTAGTAATAATTCTCCCTAATAAGAGCAATGGTCATATCTTGACCAAAATTCCTAGCCAATCCTCCACTATGCTTCTCCTTGATTAGATTCTCTCTCATAGAACTCCTTGGAATGCACAATTGGCTTCCTCTAAACAACATCCCATATTAGATTAAGAAATCCAACCACCTTGTCCTATCCAATGTAATAGGTTCCAAAAAAACCTTACAAGATTCTAAATTTTTTGGATCTTCTGGATACAAACTCTTGAGTTCATTGAACCCAACAACCTCTATCTTCATTTCTATCAACAAATTTTTCCTTCAAATCAAGGCATCTGCAACTCTATTGGACCTTCGACTCCTTTGCTTCAAAGAAAAGGTATAACTCTGCAAAAACTCAACCCACTTTAAGCTCCTTTTATTTAACTTTCCTTAACTATCAAGATACTGTAAACCCTAATGATTAGTATATAAAACAAAATTATTTTCACAACAAATAGTGTCTCCATTGTTAGTGTAATTAAATTAATTATTGCACTAGCATAAGTTAGGTCATATATCATTTAGTCCTAGGTTGCATTTTTAATAAATAATTTAATAATGGGGTAATTTCCCTTGTTTGCAGGGATAAGATTCCTTCTAGAATATGAGTTGTCCTTCTAAAACTTATCTCAACATTTAATAATTTTCTAGATAGGGTTCACATGTTGTCACATGTTGTTAGATCATGACACATGGCAACATCTCATGCATTTTAGGTTTTCTCTCATGCCCATATATTCAAGGCATCTTGTACAGGTGTATTCAATCCAATCTCATAATGTAGATCAATATAGAATCTCTATTGTGCATTCCTAGTTGCAACACTTTCTTTGTGGTTGATTATCTACCCTAACAAAGGTCCTCCATTGAAGACTATAGCTTCAAGGAACCCGTGCATCCATAATCTCAACATGGTATTAGAGCCAGGTTGAATTCTAACATGGTATGAGAGCTTTTCCAGTGAAACATCAACCCTCGATCAAGAAATTTGGTGTGTGAGATTCTTTCCAAGTTGAAGGTTTCCATTGTAGGCTACTTGACTCCACCCAATGACCAAGCTGATTTCTGAAGCATAAAGAGTTATATCCAAGCTCTCCATTGTCTTTAGAAGGCCTTGAAACCCTAGGATCACCTAACCATTTATCAAAATTGGATTTATCAACCTAGGAGCCATCAGAAGTATTTGGGTTTGCAAAATCAACTAGTACAATCCATACAAATTTGTAGTAAAAAAATCACCCAAGTCAATTGTCTTCTGAGCAAAAAATTTTTTAGTCATAGACACTTTTTTTTCAAAAATAATTAGGGATCTATCTCTTATTTTCAAATTTTTTTTTTTTTGGGGAAATTTCTATAGTTCTAAAAAAATTAATTAGTGGTGACTGCAATTTTAATCATAGTGAACATCATATTTTTTTCAGCGATATTTAAAATTATCTTTTTTGGCATTTTATTTATTATAATCTATAGATAAGGCTCTTTTGGCCTTTTATCAAATCAAAAATATTGCAAAGGCGGTATACACTGTGGTTGGCCATAACATCATTAGCTACTAGGAAACCATCCTACCATCAAGGTCCTTTCATCGATCGCCAGTTGTCTTGTCCCAGTCGTGCACATTCTTTGGTCACATCTTCATTCAACTCCATCACTGCCAGTGTATTTCCTCTATCCTTGACCAATCCCACTAGAGTCTTCCCCCATTAACACCCTCTCTTGTCTATCAATCTTCATTCCCGCTCTCCCACTAGCCATCATAGTTCACTGCAGGGTTGTGCCTCCTCTAGTGAAGTCTATCCACTAGTGGCGATGCCCAGATGTCCACCCCACCACCACCGTCTAGGTGGCACTTTTATTTTCATATATACTACTATGATCACATCAAGGACCAGGTCCCAGTGCCTAGTGGTCTGGAATTTTGCCCCTAGTTAGCCTACAGAGTGCCAAATATAGGCAAATTTTTTGTTTTATCATAACTTTTCACTAGGGTATCAAAAATGGGAAAACAAGATACTATTAGAAAGGGAATTCTAAGAAATTTCTATTCATGACATCAGTTTTACATAAATTTTCTTATAGAAAAATCTACAACCAACTGAAGAAAAAACCATAATCTGGACTCAAAGGCTTGTAATTTTGCAACCATTCATCAGATTTTAGTGATTCCAATGGCACCAGGAAGTCTTTCTAGAGCTTTTTTCATCAGTTTATACCTTTTGATTAGTTTCAGCTTTAGGTACTCTTGCATTGATTTTTTCAGTTTGGTGCATTTATTCAATAACTTGGACATCCTAAAGCTTGGGAAAAGAATTTTTGATCTAGGTAGCATCACTTCAATTGCACATCATCCTTGGAAGTCTTAATTTGTTGTTGAAGGTCATTTATCTTTGTGTTTTTTAGGAGAAAGTTCATTATGGGGCCTGCATATACTCCTTATTTGACTATGTTACACAAGGGAAACTATAAGCAATGGTGGTATTGGATCACACACCATCTCCAATCACTTGATTTATTGCCACATTTGTATGCTATAGTTCCTCATTTGAGTGAATGTATTCATGAACTTGCTTGGAATTTCAACAGATACACTGTCTTGGTGATCATTTCTATGTAATTTGATTGTGATGTTCTAAGTACTATTGATAATTGTGATTTTCCTCACATCCTTTGGAAGATATATGAAGATTCAAATACTTCACCCCTCCCTAATGGTCATGATTCAAAATGTCATTCTTCAGATCAAGTACCCCATGATGATATTGTTGTGCAGGAAGTTGATTGCCTTAAATCTTCTGAAGAGGTTGACAAGGTTACTTTAGGTGATTCTTCTCTATTAAAGATAGTTGGTATCCCTTCAAAATTAGTGATTCCTTGTCTAGATTCATTGATTGAAGCTTCCACTATCATCATTCATCAGGAAACCTTCATTTTTTTAGACTTGGCATCACATGATAGCTTTGTTTCAGGTATCACTAACTTGGCTACTTCTATAGGTTTGGAGGACATCCTTGAGGGGATATCACTCCTCTATTCAAATAACACTTTGGAGATTTTTCTTAAGTCTCCACATTCCTTTGTCTCAACCATTCTTGGGGATCCAGAGACTATCTTGGAGACACTTGGTTTCTCTTCAGAGATTTCATGTATGAGACTTCATCCCTATCATTCCATTCAAAATTTCAGGTTTCTTCAGCATCTACCATTGGATTTTCTTCTTCCTAGTAGGATACTTGTAGTTTAGACACATTTTTTGTTTCAGACTTCTTTCAGTGGTTTTGAGGATACTTCATTCAAGGGGGCTATCAAGTCTCCATCATATTCATCACATCTCAGTCTTTGGATATTATTCAGAATTAGTTTCTACATCATCCTGATTTGTCACCTTCTTCATTGATTGTGGCATCTTCATCTTCAATAAATTAGACACATGAGCAGAGTTCAGAGACATCATCCATCTTCATCCTTCCTTCTTTCAATTCCTATCCAAAATGGGAAGCATCTCTGTACTTGCACTTGTTTTTTTTCTTTTGAAAGGGAGATAAGTTATTTGTCAAAATTGGATCATGTTTTGACACTTACCATATTTACAACTGATCACATCTTTTGAGGGGGCTATATACTCTATCTATTTCCTCCCTATGGGGGGGCTATTATATTGTGTCCATGTGATATATGGTGTACTTGGGGGGTATTTGGGAGTCCTCCATCCTTCCCATCCTATCTCACATCTCTTTTTTCTTTTTCATCTCCTTTTTGGAGAGGGGTTTTGTTCCCCTTGGGTTTTCCCCTTTTCCCCAATTGTGGGAGATTTTTTGCATCTTTTTCATGTACATGGGTACCTAACATGGCCTCATAGCCAGGACCCATCATCATCATCTCTACATAATCAATGCATTTTCCTCCCTATATTGAACTTATGGGGGGTTTTAGTGTAATTAAATTAATTATTACACTAGAATAAGTTAACTTAGGTCATATATCATTTAGTCCTAGGTTTCATTTTTAATAAATAATTTAATAATGGGGTAATTTCCCCTTCCTTGTTTGTAGGGATAAGATTCCTTCTAGAAGATGGGTTGTCCTTCTAGAACTTATCTCAAAATTTAATAATTTTCTAGAGAGGGTTCACATGTTGTCACATGTTGTTAGATCATGACACATGGCAACATCTCATGCATTTTAGGTTTTCTCTCATGCCTATATATTCAAGGCATATTGTACATTTGTATTCAATCCAATCTCATAATGTAGATCAATATAGATGTCTCTATTGTGCATGCCTAGTTGCAACACTTTATTTGTGGTTGATTATCTTTCTTAACAAAGGTCCTCCATTGAAGACTATAGCTTCAAGAACCCTGTGTATCCATAATCTCAACATCCATTTCTTCAAAGCATGAATTATAGCATAAAACTCATGATCATAGAAAAAATATTTCTTCTTAGCATCATTCAACTTGTCACTAAAATAGGCAATGAGCTTACCTTGTTGACTCAAAATAGCTCCTATGGTAGTGCCACTATCATCACAATCTACTTGAAAGACTTTATTGAAATATAGAAGTGCCAAAATAGGTTGCTATGTAATTTTCTTCTTCAATATATTAAAACTTTTGGCTACTCTTGGTAGTCCACTTAAACTCTTTTCTATCCCCTCTCATCACTTTGGTTAGAGGTGCACAAATACTACTAAAATTCTTAATAATTTTTTGGTAAAAACTTGCTAGACCATTAAATGATCTTACCTCTATAACATTCCTTGGGGTAGGCCATTCAATGATAACATTCAAATTCTCTAGATCTATTTTAAGACCCTCTATTGAGACAAAAAATCCCAAATACACTTTCTCTGCACAAAACTATATTTCTTCAAAGTAATCAAAAACCTCTCTCTTAGCTTTTCAAAAAAAAAGAGGATATGAATCAAGCGCTCCTCCAATGTCTTACTGAAAATCAAATATCATCCAAATAAACAATAACAAATTTTCCCAAAAACTCTTTCAATACCTCATTCATAAGCCACATAAATGTTCTTGGTGCATTGGTTAGCCCAAAAGACATGACTAACCACTTGTACAAGCCCTCCTTGGTTTTAAATCTTTTCTTCCATTCATCTCCTTCTATAATTTGTATCTAGTGATATCCACTCTTAAAATCTATCTTTGTGAAGTACTTAGCCCCACTCAAACAATCCATAATGTCATCCATTCTCAGCAAGGGAAATCTATACTTAATGGTGATATTGTTGATGGCTCTATAATTTGTACACATCTTCCTTTCCCCACCATTCTTTTGTGCTAGCACTGTAGGTACTACACATGGACTCAAACTCTCTCTGATCAATCCCTTCCACAACAACTCTTTCACTTGTTTGTTTAATTATTCACTCTCTTCTAGATTCATACATTAAGCTTCCTTATTTGGAAAACTATCTCCAAGAATCAAGTCCATCTGATGATTAATATTTCTCATTAGAGGAAAACCTTCAGGTACATTATCAGAAATAATAGCTTGAAACTCATTCAACAAATCTAAGACCTCTATAGGTACCTCAATAGTATCTTCTTTATCAATTCTAGGGATCAATGTAAAACACATATGCTCATGCCTCATACCTTCTAGGAACTTTCTTCCATAAACCAAACAAATTCTTGCATTACTTCATACCTCATCCTCTACCTCTTTCAAGGGCTTCAAATTATGATGATCCCCATCCTATTTCAAAGAATAGGTGTTGGCATGTCCATCATGTATTTCTCATCAATCAAACTACCATGGTTTGCCTAACAACATATGAAAAACATCCATAGGCATAATATCACACAATACCTCATCAAGGAAATTTCCAATCTTGAACTTTACCAAACATTGTTCATTTACCAAGGCTTTATGGACCTAAAACAAAGGAATCTACTATGTGTTTAGATTACTTCTCTCCAATTGCAACTTGATAACCATCTCTTCTAAAACAAGGTTATTAGTACTACCTCTATCAATAATAACATTGCAAACTTTACCTTAACACTTACATCTGGTGTGAAAAAAAATATTCTATTGAGTTGGTTCCTTCTCCTCATTTAGGCAAGCTCTTCTACTAACAATAACCTCTCCTCTTTCTGCATCATTAGAATGGGAAGACTCAACATCTTCATCTACATGTGTAACTTGTGCATTACCCTTAGGTATTCTATTTTTCTTTCCTTGATGTTGAGGAAACTCATAGGCTCTATGTACTCCACACTGGAAACAAGTTCCATGAAAACCTCATCTTCTTATCCCTCATCTAGATCTTCCTCTTCCTCTTTTGTCTTCATTGTTCTAATGAGAAGGAAAATAGGTGTTATCTCCTTTCTGGTTTTGGCTACTACTAGCACCTTCACCATTCTTTAGATCTTCATTTCCACTTTCATATGACCATCCATTGGTCTTTCCTCCATGGCCTCCACCTTTTTGTTTGTTCTCAAACCTCTTGTTCAACTTTTCTCCAACCTTTAGAGATAAATGATAAGCATCCTCAATGTTGGTCATTCTTAACAGTGCCAATTCTTTCGATATGCTTGTATTTAGCCCATTAATATAACAAACAATTTTCTCCTTATTTTCCTCAGAATTTCCTATTTGAATTAGGACCTTGTGAAATTCCTCTATGTATTCTTTCACTATCCTTGTTCCTTGCCTCAAGCTCTGCATCTTCTTGAGTAGCTCCAATTCATAATCGATTGGAATAAATTGTTTCTTCAATTTTGACACCATTATATCCCATCTGGAAATTTTATCTTTCCCTTGTCTTCCTCTTTCTAACTGGACCTCTTTTCACCATATACTGGTGTGACCTTTCAATTTTTTCTTTACAAACCTCACTTTGTGAGGATCTTCAATCTTCTCAAACTCAAAAAATTATCCATGTCATTGATCCAATCGATCAATTCTTCAAGATTCAAAATTCCACTAAAAGTTGAAACCTCCATTTTAGGTCTCTTCCCAATGCTTGAGATCACACACAACAATCTTCTTTCTCTAGGATCCATTGGATCCTAATCTTCTTCTTCCATTTCCTCTTTTGTTTCATCTTCATTTTCATCTTTGTCTCATTGCACATCTCTTCTTCAAACCTCTTGCTGCAAGGTTTCTAATTGTCTTCTAATGGCTCTAATTTCATCTCTAAGTGGATCTATTCCTCCACCACATCAACCTCTACCTATGCCATGTTGGGAAAGTCTTGGAGGCATCTTGAACTAAACCCACACTCATAGATCCTACTACAATTTCCTCAAATTCAAGACTTTGTTACAAGCTTAGGAGCTCCCACTCTGATACCACTTGATGAGGGCCAATCTACCCAAAACCACACAAATCACAATAATAGATACCAACATAGAAGATGTGAGATAGAAAAAAAACCCACTTTCAATTATTTTAAGATAATAAAATTACATATTCAAAATTACATGCTATAACCTCATGGGCTTTAGTCATTACAAACAAATAAACTCTATGAAGAAAATATATTATTCAAAGCCTAAAATATGCACTATTGGATCCACCTTCCACAACCCCCACTTAACCTTTTTTACTTTACCCTATAACCGCCCTAGAATTTGTTAAATAGGCATAGGAAAATTGAGAGGGGGGTGAATCAGTTGTCACACAAGTTCAAAAATAAAAATTTATCACTTATCAATTCTTGAACCACAATATTCTATTATTAAATATGAGCATGAAACATAAATAATAGAAAGTAAATCAACACAATGAACACTAGATTTTTAAATGGAAAATCCTATAAGGGAAAAACCATGGTGAGGGTTAACTCACAATATAAAGACTATAAAACTGAATATAGAGGCTCACTACTAAGGGAAACTTCCCAAAAGAGGACTCACTATCCAAATACAAAGGCTCACTACCTACAAAGGACTCACTATCCAATAGGAAGGCTCACTGCCTACAAATACAAAAGAGAACAAAAGATCCACCACAACAATTAATTCACATCCACAAGATTATAGAAACCTTCATCTCACAACCTTCAACACACTAAAAACTACTATCACAACTCACTCACACACACTTCTACTCTTATGATTTGTGGCACACTTTTGTCACTTTGCATCACACTTTCATACAACTCTTCACAATTCAACTTGCTTTTATACCACCCTTAACCTTAGAAACTTTCTCCAAGGTCGTCCACAATACATTATTTCATAAATTCAAATTAGGTAAAAAAATCAACATTCTTGTGGTGGAAAGGAATGGGAGTGGACTAATAAAAACATTTAACCAAGAACAAAAATAATATTCTCGAATCTTCTACATGCTTCCTTAATTAAATTTCATTCTTCGAATGAAGTGTACACATCAGATCAGCCAAACTTAATGAAAACACAAAAGAACATTGATGCACCTTCTTCCCAACAAGAAGATGACACATAGATGCCACAACATGCTTACATATGCATGAGAATACCTCTGAAAACCTTCCAAATACATCTGCAACAAAAACAATAGGCTTCAATACCTAAATTTCTTTCACCAATCTATCTAGACTGTGTAGACACACACATAAATATTGAAACATGATTTTCAAATCACCACATTTCAAACCTCTTTTCCAGAGCATAGAAAATACCTTCACAAAACATATCCAAAATCCACAAGATTTGAAATGAAATAGTGGAGGACTGTAGAGAAAAAATATTTCTCCCAGTCCATAGAGAACTAACACTGCCAGAATAGTTCCCATACTAGTAAACATAACTTTCATGTACCATCAGACCAAAAACCAACACTCAGGAAATATCATCATGAGATCACCATTACCAATCCTTCAAATTCACATGAGCATAGGATCAACATGGAATAAATTTAGAGCACATACCAGAGCACATTTTGAATACTTCCATCACTCTACTTTCACTTATTTTTTAATTATCTCAAAAACACTTGGAAAATTATTGAATCAACAAATCTGCAACAACATAAAGATAGCTCCATGTACTTACAACATGCCGACAACATCTCAACCATACATGTACAATATGCAACATACTAAACTATGTTGAAATCAATAACAACATTAATGATAGCACCACCAAACTATGTCATCCTTGCAACAATCTCCCCCTTTGTCATTGATGGCAACACATAATGTGAAAAACCATCAAATACAAAAACTTACACAATATTCCAAGAGAACACCTTCTCTTTTGTTGTAACTATTTTTCACATGAATTTCTCTCCCCTTTTGACATCAATGGCAAAGATTGACAACTCTGATTACTCCTCCTTAGGACTACACTCATCCTGCAACAATGAAAACCTTTTCTACGCCCCTTGCGGAGTAGACCAATCTATCAGTCTAGATAAATGAAGAATCTATGAATTCACTGGATTGACGCACCTTCATGTGTACCTAGTTAGGAGAGGCAATGACCCCCAACCTCTCCCTAATATGCTCAAAATTATCCTTTAGAAGAGCCTTAGTAAATATATCTACAATTTGTCCAATTGTTGTCACATACGCCAGTCTAACCTCATTTTCCAGCACTTTTTCCCTCAGAAAATGATACTTGATAGATATGTGCTTCATTCTTGACTGTATAAATGAGTTCTTTGAAATGTTTATTACACTTGTATTGTAATAGAAAATAGAAATAGGCTCATCACATACCACACCAATGTCTTTTAGAGTTTGCTTCATCCATAAAACTTGTGTGTAACAAGGTGTTGCAACAATATATTTTTCCTCTACAATGAATAAAGAAACTAAGTCTTTGTTTTTACTCAACCATGAAACTAATCTTCCACCAAGAAAGAAAGCACCACCACTAGTACTCTTCTGGTCATCTACACATCTGGCCCAATCAACATCTGTATAGGCACTCAAGGTGAAATAATTACTCTTAGGGTACCATAGTCAATAATATTGTGTTCCCTTAAGATATCTAAATATCTTTTTTACATCTATAAGATGTGTTTCTCTAGGATCTGCTTGAAATATAGCAACTAAACACACTACATGCATAATGTCTAGTCTAGTAGTAGTAAGGTACAACAATCTACTAATCATGGATTTGTATTTTCTCTTATTAGTCTTAACAGATTCATCACCTTTTCTCAGTTTACATCCAATTACCATAGAAGTACAAACTACTTTAGAATCCTCCATCCCAAACTTCTTCAATAGTTCTTTTACATACTTGGATTGTGAAATGAATATCCCTTTATCAGTTTGATTCACTTGTAGACCAATGAGGAAATTCAATTCACCAATCATAGACATCTCAAATTCTTTCTGCATCTCTTCAAAAAAAAATTTACACATACCATCATTTCCACAAAAAATGATATCATCAACATAAGCAACTACAATCAACATCTTATTACCTTGCACTTTGAAGTAGAGGTTGTTGTCAGCAAAACCTTTGTTGAATCCTTGTTTTTTCAAATATTTTTCCTGTCTTGTATACCAGGCTTTGGGAGCTTGCTTCAATCCATACAATGCTTTCTTCAATTTACAAACTATGTCCAACTTGTGAGACAACTAAAACCCTTCAGGTTGCTCGATGTACACTTCTTCCTCCAACTCACCATTTTGAAAAGTTGACTTAACATCCAATTGATGTATGTCGAGTTCCTTGTGGGAAGAGAATGCCAAAAAAATCTGATAGCTTCCATTCTAACCACAAGGGAAAATGTTTCTTCAAATTGTATACCTTCAACTTCTGAATATCCTTTGCATACCAATCTTTCCTTATTCCTTACTACTCCATTTTCATTTAGCTTATTCCGAAACACCCATTTTGAGCCAATCACATTTTTGTTCATAGGCCTAGGGATCATTTCCCATGTCTAATTCTTTTTTGTCTGCTACAATTCATCTTTCATAGCTCCCATCCAAATTTCATCTTCACATGTTTATTTTATAGATTTAGGTTCTATTTTTTAAAGTAAACACAAATTTACCTCAATTGTAACTCTACTTCTTTTCTTCACACCTTCACTTTTGTCTCCAATTATCTGATCTTCAAGATGATTCTTCTGTACATATATAGGATTCCTAGCAATAGGTTCCAATTCATTCTCTTCTTCTTCTTCTTCTACTTTTTCTTCTTCTTCTCTCTCTTCTTCCTTCTTATTTTCTTCAAGTACATTTCTATAGATAGGATCATCAGGTTCATCTTCACTTATTTCAATAGGTCTACATATGTATTCATCAACTTTCACATTAACACTTTCAATAATCTTTCTCAATCTTTTGTTAAAACATTTGTATGCCTTGCAAGCAATAGAGTATCAATAAATATTCCTTCATCACATCTAGCATCAAACTTTCTGAGTTTTTTATCATCTCTTTTATTATAGCACCTACTTCCAAATACCTTAAAATATTTCACAGTAGGAGTCTTACTTGTCCATAACTCAAAAGGTGTCTTTGTGTTGTTGTGTCTGATCTGAACTCTATTAAGAACATAAACACTAGTATGTATCACTTCTCTCTAATATACATCTAGTGCATTGGACTCTTTCATCATAGATCTAGCAGCTTCATTTATTGTCTTGTTTTTCCTTTCAACTACTTCATTCTACTATGGGGTTTTCAGAGAAAAAGTTTTCTTTATTAAATTCACCAGAAGTGAATTTACCACCTTTATCAAATCTCAAAGACTTGATTTTTAAATTTACTTCATTTTCCACTCTTGCTTTGAATACCTTAAACCTATCTATGGCCTAATTCTTTTCTATAAGAATAGAAACCCATGTCATTTGAGTGTAATCATCAATAAGTAACATGAAATATTTGTCACCATTCAGGCTTCTAGTCTTAGTCATACCATAGAGATCAGTGTGTACTAACTCTAGCATTCTAGTAGTAGAATGTTCTTTTCCTTAAAGCTACATCTTGTTTGTTTTACCAATTAACAATTTGTATAGATAGCATTAGTAGGTCTTGTGATTCTAGGTAGTCCTCAAACAATCTCCTTAGCACTGATATTTGTTGGAAATATGTGCCTCAAACTATATAGGCTGAAACCTCCATTAGAGTCAAGTCGGTGTGACATTCTAATTGTCTAGCCAACTAGTAGGTTTGTTTTATTGAGTTTTGAATAGGTTGTTGTGACCTTGCCAGTGTCTTGCCAAAAGGTTACACTGTGGAGTCTATTGCTATAGCATGATGTATTCGTTATGTCCTTATAGTGCTCGAGAGACCTTTAGCTAAAAGGCCATTCAATCGTGCATCAAGGAGACTCTTGGCGATTGTAGTATTCGGTGAAGCTAAAGTTTTTCGCTAAGATGTCTCAGTGAAGTGTTAATCTCTTGCTAATAGCATTTACATTGAGGTCCTTGGGGTAACTCATATTGACTCGGTAAGAAGTCACCGTGAAAGTTAATGTTGTGTCAACAGTGTTTGTTTTGATTCATCAGGGAGACTTGGCCAAAGGAAATGTCATTAGTAAGATGTCCTACCAATGTGGATATGTCTCAGCAACAAAGACTCAAGTGAAAGTCTTTCATATAACTTAAAGCTATTGGAGAAACCTCTTAGCAATGGTGAATTTCTTTCTAATAGCCGATGGCTATCAAGGTAGCTCTTGGCGACAGTTGGTCATTGGTGAAGCATATGGATCTTAGTATGATGTCTCAGTGAAAGCCAATTTTCTAGCTAACAGGTGTATATCTTCAGTGTAATTCTTAGTGACAGATGAAGCTTTCGAGGTAAGTCATAGAGATCAGTAAGTTCTCTCAGTGAAGAGCAATGTTTTGGCGATAGGTCAACACTCAGTGAATCTCTTGAAGCTTGATAGAACATCTTGCGATTACGATGACTCTTGGCGACATCAGTATGAAGTATTAGTGGCATCAACGATACACTATTAGTGTCTCACCAAGATTCCAATACAATACAAATTCTATTGACCGGTTGACCATCCTATGTGGAGTCTCTTGGATGAATAGGAGAAGCCAAAGAGGAACAGTTGGAAGATAGTCAATTGCGATGGTTTTGTGAGGAAGTTCTACAGATAGAGTTTGACATGGATATACTCGGTGATTGCAGATTGTGATCAGTTGGTTAGTTGGTTGAATCGATATATTGTTGAGTGATTGTATTAGTGGATGAATTCTATGGACTGTAACGTGAAGATTTTTGTACAAGAATGTTAATGGTGAATGCTATTGTATAATGATACCAAAAAGATAAGTCTAGAATTTGTATGTAATTTCATTACTATAATACAAAGTGATTTCTCTTGGTGTGGTAGGTTTTTCTCCCGTAAGGGTTTTCCCACGTATATCTGGTGTTCATGTGTGTTTGTCAAATACTCTATTTCTGTTTTCTATTTCTTAGTGCATCTTAACTTGACTGTAATTGTAAATTTTAAAGTGCATCTACATTCTTTCTTGAGGTATTGATGTTAGAAAAATTGTTTTGCGCATCTAATTTTTATTACAAGTGGTATCAGAGCCTGGCCAATTGTGTTATCCTTGGGGGTACATTGGGTTTTTTGTGTCAATTTTGTTTCAGTGGGAGTCTTGTAGAAATTATTGTTTTTGATTATAGGTTAAGATGGCTAGTACATCTGGAAAGTTTGAAATAGAGAAATTCAATGGCAGTAACTTTGAGTTGTGGAAACTCAAGATGGAGGATCTTCTTGTTGACCGTGATCTTTGGATTGTTCTGGCTGGAGTGAAACCGACAGGCATGAAGCAAGAAGATTGGGACCTTGTAGATAAGAAGTCTAAGGGGTTGATAAGGATCTGTTTGGCAGACTCAGTGCTTCTAAATGTGCATGAAGAGAAGACTGTGTCTTCCTTATGGAAGAGATTGAAATCTATTTATCAAGGGAAGTCCTTGGTGAATAAACTATTCCTAAGGAAGAAACCATACTCTTTGAGAATGCAGGAAGAAGGGTTTGTAGTTGATCATTTGAACACATTTAACATACTACTTGCTCAATTGACATCTATTGGTGTAAAGACTGAAGAAGAGGATCGATGTATGCTTCTATTGTGTTCTTTTCCAGACTCATGGGATCATCTGGTGATGGCTATTGGGAGTACAACATCTAGTTTCAATATGGAAGATGTTGTTGCATCTTTGTTGTCAGAAGAGATGAGAAGGAAATCTTCTGAGATGGCGAAGGAGGCTCTTGCTATCAGAGGAAGGTCAAAGGAGAAAGGCAAGAAGAAGGACAAGAAGTCCAAATCGAAATCAAAGGGGAGATCAAAGTCTCCTAGCAAGAAGTCAAAGGTGAAGTGTTGGAACTATGGGAAACCTGGTCATGTCTGAAAGGATTGTTAAAAGGAGAAAAAGAAGAAGAAGGGCTCTTCTGATAATGGTTCTTCTCATGGTGATAGTGATGCCTTCATTGCAACCTTGGCTACACAGGCATCAGATGATGTCTAGTTGACTGATTCTAGTGCATCTTTCCACATGACATCTCACAAAGAATGGTTCACAAAGTATGAAGAATACGATGGTGGAAAGGTGTACTTGGTGAGTGATTCAAGTTTGGAAATTGTTGGCCATGGAAGAGTTAGAATCCAATTCCCTGATGGCAGAATAAAGGGGATCAATGATGTGATGCACATACCAGGTTTGGCTCAAAATCTTCTTTCTGTCAGTAAGCTTAATAATATCATATTACAAGTCTTGTTCTTAGGAAGTGGCTGCAAGATGACTAGAGGTTCAATGGTGCTGGCTAGAGGTGCTTGAATTGGTACCCTGTACAAGCTAGATGCACAAGCTGTTCAATGTAACAGTGTATCTTCGAAGTCACAGAAAACTGCTTATGGAGGTAAAGAGGGAAATATCCCTAATTATGTAAACTCTATGGAAGTAAAAATTCCTACAGAGAAGACTATGCTTTGGCATAATAGGTTAGGCCACATAAGAGAAAAAGGTTTAAAAACCTTGAAGAACAAAAATCTTGTTGAGGGGCTCCAAGATTGTAAGTTTGAATTTGAATTATGTGAACACTGTATATATGGAAAGCAACACCGTGTTTCATTTTATGACATTCCTCACAAAACTTCTAGTTTGTTAGATTATATCCATTCAGATGTGTTTGGTCCAGTGAATGTTCCTTCATTGTCTAAATCAAGATACTATGTGTCGTTCATTGATGATTATTCAAGGAGAGCATTTGTTTATTTTTTAAAAGGTAAATCAAAAGTGTTTAGTCGATTTAAGGAGTTTAAAAATCCTATTAAAAATTAGATTGGTAGAAAAATAAAATGCTTATGGACTAATAATGGTGGTGAATTATGTTCTAATGAATTTGAAAGATACTGTAAAGACCATGGAATCAAAAGACACAAGACTACACCTTATACTCCATAGTAGAATGGACTTACAGAAAGGTTCAATAGGATAGTGATAGAGAGAGCACAAAGTATGCTTAGTAGTGCTAGTTTGGAGGAGAAGTTATGGGCTGAAGGTACTGCTACTGCATGTTACTTAGTTAATCGATCTCCAAACTCTACTCTTGTTGATAAGACACCTATGGAAGCATGGTCTGGTAAGAAGCCCTCTCTTAGACATATTAGAGTCTTTGGTTGTGAAGCATATGCTTATGTGCTTGATGTAAAAAGATCTAAGCTAGAGAACAAGGCTATCAAATGTATTTTCATTGGCTATAGTGCTAACATTAAAGGATACAAGATTTGGAATCCTATTATAGAGAAGGTTGTATACAGTAGGAGTGTAATCTTTCATGAGCTTAAACCTTCCACCTTGGATCTGCAGTTAGAGACAAAGTCAGAAAATAGTAAGGATGTAGCAGCAATTCCTCCTACTCCAGAGAAAGAGGAATTGAAAATTCAAAACGTACCTGAAACTGAGGAGAGCTCAAGCAGTTCTGAAAGTTCTAAAGAAGAAGAACCTTAGCTTTAGCCTATGAGGAGGTCAACCTGAGAAAGGAAAGAACCAAATAGGTATGGGTTCTCATTAATTGATTCTACTTGTGCCTATGCCTTGATTTCTAGCACTAATGAGCCTAAGACTGTAAAGGAGGCATTTAAAATGTCTGATTCAGATTCTTGGTTGGAAGCCATGGAAGAAGAGATGGCATCTTTAGATAAGAATGAAACCTGGAGTTTGGTGCCCTTACCTAAAGGCAAAAAGGCTATTGGCTGCAAATGGGTATTTAAGAAAAATGTTGGTCTGGATGGCAGTGTATAAAAATACAAGGCAAGACTGGTTGCAAAGGGTTATTCCTAGGTAGAGGGAATTCACTATGGGGAAATATTTTCTCTTGTAGCAAAGCTGACATCCATTAGATTTCTATTATCACTTGTAGCAGCATATGACTTAGAGGTTGAACAGATGGATGTGAAAACAACATTTGTTCATGGAGATCTTGAAGAAGAAATCTATATGTCCCAGCCTAAGCACTTTCTTGAAAAAGGTAAAGAAAAACTGGTATGCAAATTAAAGAAGTCTCTATATGGGTTAAAGCAGTCACCTAGAATTTGGTACCAGAAATTTGATACTTATGTATTATCTTTAGGCTTTGAGAGATCAAAATCTGATCACTGTGTATATTATAAAGCTGAAAGTGATCAAGTACTTGTTATTGCTCTTTATGTTGATGAAATGTTGTTTATAGGAAATAGCAAGCTAATGATTTTTGATCTTAAGTCTCAGTTGTCTGCTAAGTTTGAAATGAAGGATCTTGGTGCAACAAGGTATATTCTGGGGATGGAGATAACTAGGGATAAGAAGAATAGAAAGCTTTGGCTCAGTCAGAGTAAGTATGTCAGGACTGTTCTTGAGAGATTTTGTATGAATGATTGTAAATAGCTAGTGGTCCCAATCATGCATGGAACGAAGCTATCTATTGAGGACTATCCAAAATCTCCTACTAAGATGGAGGACATGACCAGTGTGCCCTATGCTAGTGCTTTAGGTAGTCTCATGTATGCAATGGTCTGTACAAGGCCAGACATTGCCCAAGCAGTGGGAGTACTTAGTCAATTTATGGCTAATCTAGGTAGAACACATTGGGATGTTGTGAAGAGAGTGTTTAGGTATTTGAAGGGAACTTTAGATTTTGCTTTGTGTTACCATGGGAATTCAGTTGAATCATAGAGGACTCTTAGTATTCATGGTTATGTAGATTCTGATTGGGTAGGGGACATTGACATCAGGAGATCCACCAGTCGATACATATTCATGATGAATGGTGGTGCAGTGAGTTGGATGAGCAAGCAACAGGCTGTAGTCACTTCGTCCACTATGGAGGCTGAATACATGGCAGCTACTCATGCTTGCAAAGAAGCAGTTTGGTTGAAAGGTTTGTGTTCTAACATTAGTTTTGATGCAGGTGAAATAACAATTTTATGTGACAGTCAGAGTGCCATTTGTCTAGCAAAGAATCCAACTTTCCATGCCAGGACAAAACATATTGATGTACAATACCATTTTGTACGAGATATGGTTGAGGATGGAAAGGTCAATTTGGAAAAGGTTGATACTCTAGAGAATGTTGCAGATGCATTGACGAAGCCAGTGAGCACAGACAAGTTCAGGTGGTGTTCCAGTTCAATGGGCCTTAGTTCCCATGATTTTTAGTAAGTTATGATGTGCTCTGGGGGTGCCTGTATGATCTTCATCAAGTGGGAGATTGTTGGAAATATGTACCTCAAACTATACAGGCTGAAACCTCCATTAGAGTCAAGTCGGTTTGACATTCTAATTGTCTGGCCGACTAATAGGTTTGTTTTATTCAGTTCTGAATAGGTCGCTGTGACCTTGCCAATGTCTTGCCAAAAGGTTACACTGTGGAGTCTATCACTATAGCATGATGTATTTTTTATGTCCTTATAGCACTCAGGAGACCTCTAGCTGAAAGGCCATTCAATCGTGCATCAAGGAGACTCTTGGCGACTATGGTCTTTGGTGAAGCTAAAGGTTTTTGCTAAGATGTCTTAGTGAAGTGTTAATCTCTTGCAAACAACATTTACATTAAGGTCCTTAGGGTAACTCATATTGACTTGGTAAGAAGTCACTACAAAAGAAAATGTTATGCCGACAGTGTTTGTTTTGATTCATCAGGGAGACTTGGCTGAAGGAAATGTCATTGGTAAGATGTCCTACCAATGTGGATATGTTTCAATGACAAAGACTCAAGTGAAAGTATTCGGTATAACTTAAAGCTATCGGAGAAACCTCTTAATGATGGCGAATGTCTTGCCAATAGCCGATGGCTATCAGGGTAGCTCTTGGCAACAATTGGTCATCAGTGAAACATATGGATCTCGATATGATGTCTCAGCGAAAGCCAATTGTATGGCTGATAGGTGTATTTCTTTGGTGTAATTCTTAGCGACAGATGAAGATTTCAAGATAAGTCATAGTGATCAGTAAGTTCTCTCAATGAAGAGCAATGTCTTGGTGACGAGTAAACAATCGGTGAATCTCTTGAAGCTCGATAGAACATCTTGGAGATTACAATGACTCTTGGTGACATCAGTATGAAGTATTAGTGGCATCAGTGAGACACTATTAGTGTCTCACCGAGATGCCAATACAATATGAATTCTATTGACTGGTTGACCATCCTATGTGGAGTCTTGTGAACGAATAGGAGAAGCCAAAGAGGAACAGTTGGAAGACAGTCAGTTGCGATGGTTCTATGAGGAAGTTCTACAAATAGAGTTCAACATGGATATACTCAGTGATTGCAGATTGTGATCGGTTGGTTAGTTGGTTGAATCGATAGATTGTTGAGTGATCATATCAGTGGATGAATTCTTTGGACTGTAACATGAAGATTTCTATACAAGAATGTTAATGGTGAATGCTGCTATATAATGACACCAAAAAGATAAGTTTGAAATTTGTATGTAATTTCATTACTGTAATGCAAAGTGATTTCTCTTGGTGTGGTGGGTTTTTCTCCTAGAAGGGTTTTTCCACGTATATCTAGTGTTCATGTGTGTTTGTAAAATACTCTATTTTTGTTGTTTGTTTCTTAGTGCATCTTAACTTGACTGTAATTGTAAATTTTAAAGTGCATCTACATTCTTTCCTGAGGTATTGACCTTAGTAAAATTGTTTTCCACATCTAATTTTCCTTACAATCTTGACTAGGTTATCAAAGTTCACATGTCCCATTCTTCAGTGCCATAACCAACTTTCACTGATTTGATATACAAGATAATGACCATCAACTCCCTTCAACTGATAGATGTTTCCATGATTTCTTATTCTAGCAGCAATAATATCTCCATTTTTGGATCCTTTTCTAATTTCATAGGTATTGTTCTGAAACACAAGTTTAAAGCTTAGAAGGTTATGCCTCAAACCCTTCACATAATATGCATCATCAATATTGTGCACTCCATAAAAACTAATTGAAACTTTACCATATATCTTAGCTCCTGAATCATCACTGAAAATAACTAAACCCCCATCATATTTTTCAAGTTTAGTGAACTTTTATTTCTGGTCATGTGATTTGAACATCCACTATCAATTACCCAATAGTCTTCATCCTATATTTCATGGAAAAAAGTAACCAAAGCACCTTCCATCATATTCTTCTTAACCTCCAGAGCCTTGTTACTTACACATTTTCTAGAGTTAGTGGATACAAATTTACTTTTTAAAGCTAAGAATAAGAATTCACTATTATCAACCTCATTGTTAGATTCATCATCAAAAATACCTACCTCTTCCTTAACATAGTACAACTTCTTATACTTCTTATCCTTCCTATCCTTATCCTTATCCTTATAATCCTTTCTCCTTTTATGTGTAGCCCTATTCAAACATCGTGAAGCATAATGACCAATGTTACCACAAATAAAACATTTAAAGGGTAACATACCTTTATATTTTCTAGTACCTTTCTTCAATTTCTTGGTGTAGTTTGCTTCCAACTCTTCATCATTGCTATCTGGTTCTTTAATATTCAAAGCCTTAAATTTCATTTATATCTTCTCTTATATCTTTTTTTCTTTCTAAAACTTCCTTATCTCAAATTCTTGCAAGGTGTCAAACAAATCTTATAGTTTTTACTTCTTAGGATCATGCATTTCTTCAATAACAAATATCTTGTCATTGTAACATTCTAGTAAAGTGATCAGGATCTTCTCGATTATATCTTTATCTGATAGTTTTCCTCCTTGATTTCTAACTTAACTTGCTTCTATTTCAACTCTCTGAAAGAAACTTGTGAATTATTCCCCATCTTCCATGTTCAGGTTCACAAATCTATGCTTTACTGCTAGCCTCTTTGTCAATTTCACCTTTTCATTTCCTTCATACATATCTTCCAACTTCTTCTAGACATCATATGTAGTATCTAGAGAATTAACCTTAACTCACTCATTTTTAGATAAACCACTACAAATTGCATACCTTTCCTTCTCGTTTTCTTCATAAGTAAAGATCTCATCTATAAAATTAACACCACTAGATTGAGGTGTATACTTTGTATCTATAGCCTTCTAATTCTTAAAACCAAGAGAGATAAAATATCCTCTCATCTATCCCTTCCAGTCATTGTAGTCAGTTCCATCAAATATAGGGATTTTCAACTTGTGTGCCATCAAATCTTCCTTAAGCAATTAAGCTCTACACAAGGAACCAAAAGCTTTGATACCAATTGCTAAATAGATATAGGACAAGTAAGAGGGGGGTGAATCGGTTGTCACACAGTTTCAAACATAAATTTTTTATCACTTATCAGTTCTTCAACCACACTATTTTGTTATTAAATATGAGCATGAAACATAAATAACAAAAAGTAAATCAACACAATGAACACTAGATTTTTACATGGAAAACTAAATAAGGGAAAAACCATGGTGAGGGTTAACACACAATATAAAGATTATAAAATTAAATACAGAGGCTCACTTCCAAGGTCTCACTATCCAAATACAAAGGCTCACTACCTACAAAGGACTCACTATCCAATAGGGAGGCTCATTTCCTATAGATAAAAAAAAGAACAAAAGATCCACCACAACAATTAATGCACATCCACAAGATTGTAGAAACCTTAAGTTCACAACCTTTAATACACTAAACATTGCTATCACAACTCACTCACAAACACTTCTGCTCTTATAATTTGTGGCACACTTTTGTCTTTTTGCATCACATTTTCATACAACTCTTCATAATTCAACTTGATTTTATACCATCCCTAACCTTAGAAACTTTCTCCAAGGTTGGCCACAATACATCATTTCATAAATTCAAATTAGGTCAGAAACTCAACATTCCCATGGTGGAAAGGAATGAGAGTAGACTAATAAAAACATTTAAACAAGACTAAAAATAATATTCTTGAATCTTCTACACACTTCCTCAATTAAATTTTATTCTTTGAATGAAGTGTAAACACCAAGTTGAAAAAACCTAATGAAAACACAAATGAACATTGATGGACACACTTCACAATAAGAAGATGACACACAGAAACCACAACACACTTCCATAAGCATGAGAATAACTCTCAAAACCTTCTAGATACATCTATAGAAAAAACAATAGGATTCAATCACTAAATTTATTTAACCAGTCTATTTGGACTATGTAGACACACACAAAAATACTGAAACATGATTTTTGGATCACAAAAATTCAAACCTCTTTTCCAAAGCATATAAAAGACCTTCACAAAACATATCCTAGATCTGCAAGATCTGAAATGAAACAGTGGAGGACTATGGAGCAAAAATATTTCTCTTAGTCCATAAAGCACTAACTCTGCCAGAATAATTCACATACTATTGAATGTAAGTTTCATGTACCATTAGACCTATTGGTTTTTTTTTATGCTATAACCAGGTTGGTCTTCTACTCTACCTATGGAATTGCCAATTCCAATCAAGGGAATCTCGAAGGACCTAGACCAACTAACGAGGACTTTAAAAAGCCTCCTACACTATGGGCTCTCCAAGACTCAGGAGGGGAATCCCTTAATGTGTTTACAACCTCTACACTATTATCATAAACAACATTAATAATAATAGATAGTCCCACTTAATAGCTCAATACAATAGGATAATATTGAATAGAATCGGCTATTCTTCAAAAATATCAACTATATGGAGCATGGGATGACTACAACACAATGCATAATATATAAAATAGTCATTGATTTGCAATCTATAGCAAGCTCTAGGAAAAGACAAATAAATATTGAATCAAACAAATGAATGCAACTTAGATCAGTGCCATATATCCATTGTAGGAGTCAAATTTATAAGCATTTAAAGGTTTATAACAGATGTAATAGATGACATATAAGGTCTAACAATATTGTATTACAATTTCATCAGTATGTATTCTAACCCAATAGTACTTATCAAATCCTTATATAGAACATATCTGCCTATAATCTCATTCAATAATTTTAATTAATTCCTTGAATTAAAGCTAAAATAGAATCATACACACCACAACAGCAAGATGAATGAAACAACCCTTAGTTATTTTGTTCAAATTTTAGATATGCACATACAATTGAGAGACACAAGCCTAAATTTATCATTTCAATTCAAATGCTAATACTGTTATGCAACATTAAATCCTCATGAACTCAAAACCTATTACAGAATGACTCAGAATCCTACATTGTATTTCTCTCTAAAACCATATAACTTTACAATCTGCTCTACAACTTTTCCTAGACTCAATCAAAATTATTTAACTTGCTAACCCATGCTTCTGGCCTTGAAATCCTTCTTATAGAAAATGAAGGAGCATACAAGCCTCAGGCCAGAAAGTACACATGTCACCAGCTGATTGGAGCACCTGATGATATTCAAAAAATTGTTACAATAGCAGTCATCCTGGAGCATATTCTCGTTCATCATGCCAGCTGACGAAATTTGATACAATAACAAAAACCACAAGAAACCCAAATGGAGAATGCCATCAACACAAAATTGGAACCATTGTAACTGTAGCATCTAATTTTCCACCTATTGTTAGTTCACTCCTTTTACTCATACAACTCATCAATAATCTTATCCATACAAATCACCAACAAATCATAATCTGAGTCATCACAAATTACTTTAATTTGATTATTGATGACCTTACTTGCTTGATCCTACCATTGTTGGAGTGTTTTGATTTTCCCTTGCTCATCAATTATATCAGGTAACAATGCATTACCCTAATCATTGAAATTCTTCACCAACTCCCTAGTCTTCCTACTTAAATCATCTGGTAAGGACTAAAAACCTTGCAATGATTTTACTAACACATGAGTAGACTTCAATGATTGGGGCCTATCATTTATATCAAACCTTGAGGCTTTATTCATGATATCCAGATCATTGGCCCTAGGGATCCAATTTTCAATTATTGGTATCACTATCTCCTGATCCCTATCAATATTTTTTATTGCTTCCAATAGCAAATAATACAAAGAATTTATAGATGGAAATTTACTATCTACCTTTTCATTTAAGTATCCAAAATAGTAGTAACATTCTCCTTTTCCTTTAAAAGAAACCCCTCCTCTCTTACCTTTGCTAATGTTTGTAATTCATCAACTTTTTGTATGAGCTACTTCTTCATTAGATCAAAAGAGCGCTTTGTTTCTTCATCAATTTTTTCTAGAGGTGGGGTGAGGACAAGACTTTGAATGGGAGAAAATGGTGTGGAAATATTTGGAGAAGCAAGAGGCAGTAACCCTGCTATGGGAGGTAATGTATTAGTTCCTAGAGTATTGGATATTTCCCCAATCTGTCTATACCTGAACCTTTCCACTTCTGTTTGCAACTCAATATTCCTCTATTGTATTTTTCTATATTCTTCAATAAAAATGTTATACTTCTCCATTAAGCTCTTCCTTTCAGCCTCCTCCCTTTTAGTGGTTTTTTGGGCCAACTTGGCCACATTCACAATTAAATGAGTGGCCTTGGTGGTTCAAGTCTCTAAAGCTCTCTTTATTATTAATCCTCCTCTGAAATTTTGATTAATATCGGTAATATCTAGTTTTCTCCCTTGTGGAGCCAATTCCCATATTGCCAAGATCTCATATTCCTGATTGAAGGCAGAGTTTTGCAATGTTGCCTTAACTTCTTCAGAATCTTGAAAGGATTTTTGGACTTCATAATAGCATTAAAAGCCACTGCCTCTACAATGTCCCATTTAGGAAAAATCAATACACTATCCTTACTCACTAGTTGTTTTCCTTCTTCAGGAGTGATGTTCTTGAACTCGTGCATTAGTTCAAATTTTACTTCTTCATCATTCTCCTAGTTTGACCTGTCAGGCCTTAGTTCCCTTCTCTCCCTGCATTTATTTTGATACTCTTCAAATTTCATTCTCCATGTCAATTGCAAGAATACACGAGTCTTTACAAATGTATTGTCATCTAAGAACTCCTTGCATGCTTCCATTCATGCATCTTTTACACTTTTACCTTTCATATCCAAATTTGATAAAACCAATTCAGCTGACCTAGGAGGGGAAGGCATACCAACCTGCATATCTTGATCAGTAACAATAATTTCATCTATCAGATCCTCATGTTGGTGATCAGTTCTTTGCCTCTTAGGACTTGGGTCAAATTGTGGTGATGGGGGATTGTCTTCTGGTGAAGATTTTAAATCAATGATCTTGACTACCCCAGGTACTTTCAATTTTGGACCTGGTCATGGAGGTGCTTTCATTATTTGCTTCCCCTTTCTGTCTACTTCTTCCTCATCACTCCTACTATCCCTTTTCCTTCTATAGATGGGCCGCTTTTCTGTAGGTTGATATGCTAACCTTGTTTCAATTGGCCTAGAACTTTGTTCTTGCATACCAAAACTTAGCCTTAAATTTATCTTTTTGGTTCTCAAGGTGTCCATAATCTCCTTGAAGTTCTTCATTAGAAAATCAATTTTCTTATGGTATGGATTGAACTCCAATAGTGGATCATACTTCGGATCTATTTCATGCACAACATCCAATAGCTTACTATAAGCTATCCATTTCTCCTTGTTCAACTCCTGCTTATTTAGATCCAATTCATTTCTGATGAGGTCCTCAAGGAAGTTGAACTCATGTGCAAATTTTCCACCTTTAATTCTTTGTCTGAAAAGAGCAAAGAAACCCTCAGGATCATGTTGTCACCTTAGACTGAATTTCAAATGGTAATCAACAAAGAATTTATCAAAATACATCTAGCCTCTCTTTGAAAATGTAAAGTCAAACACCACTGTATGATCAGGGAAGAACATTCCCTTCCCCCTTATAGTAAGGTTGTCTTCATGAATACAACCCATCTACCACATAACTTCTACAAACCCTATTCTTGGTGGCACATTGTATGGCAGTATGTGAGGGGCTCCCTGAAATCCATATACTCTCAAGATAGTGTTGATTGGGTATGGGATAGTGTCACCCCAGTTATGATAAACCCTCAATTCTGGCTTCCTCTCCTTTGGGCTGAGGAAATCATGTACTTCCCCAGGGATTCTAGGTACATTCACCATCAATCTAGCCCTTAATCTAGAAGAATTTTTTTTATCAAATTGCACATAACTCATGCTTTCCTTATTATAGGATAAATCTATAGCCCATATCTATACTGGCTATCTTTCTCCATCAATTGATTTCCTTAATTTCATCTTCTTAGCAAAGAAATCAGCATTCCTAAATAGAAACATATGCATCAACATAGAATACCAAAAGAATTGAGTACCAATATCATTTTTCAACAGCTTTGATAGCCCTTCATGTATCATTTCAACCAAGAAAGAAGCAAAGTCATATGTCACATAGAAGTTAGGGTGTTGTATTTGCACCCCCATGAACATATACGCAATAGGCATTATTGCACCAGGATTGAAACCCAAAATATGACATAATGAATAGAAAGTATCCAGGAAAGGGTTTGCAAAATAATTCAATCTGAAAGGTTCCTGGTTAGTAGGGCTAATATGAAATTGTGAACCTCCTACCCTAACCAGATGAGGTGGAAGCAGCTTAGCCCTAAAAAGATATTTAAGCTTTGCATACTCTTGCTTCGCTTCCTCAAGATTGATAGGAACCAGTTCTTCACTCGACTCACTCAAATCAAAATTTTTTTGGATAACATCTTTGTTAATTTCTAATAGCACCCCTCCATCATTATCCCTGATTACCTGTGTGATGGGGTCATACCTTATGGCCACTTCCCTAAGTAAGTCTACATCAGGGAATACATTTGGTACAACCAGCTTCCCCATGTCATACATCCATCCATTTGAAAAAGGGTGAGGAAAATTCCTCTATCCATACCACAATCTAAAAATTTCTAAGTCAGTGAGTGGAACCCTAGCATCGACAATGTTGGAACAATTACACACCACTGATACATTTTGGTATTTTTTTTTATGATGCCGGTCCCGAATTTTGATGTTTCAAATGCCGTCAAAATTCTGATGCAAAAACAACGACGAATAGCCGTCGGAATTCTGACGACCTGCCGTCGAAAAAAATACCAAAATGTATCAGTGCACTAACCCCTCCCCTAAAATTTTTCCTCACATCAACACTACACCTTTCCTTCTATCATTCGTTGATAACAAAAATTGATCTAGGAAATCATCGTATAAGTTTCTTTTCAAATATTCAATATGGCTAGAGTGTTGCTTGGGTGGCACCATCTTGGACAAACTAGGGCTCTGTTACAATGTTACACTTTAAATAGCTAGGATTAAGTAGAGATAGGAAATTACAGAGTAAAATACTAAAATTCCTCACAATCTATGATTAAACTATAACCCTAACACATTTATCAACATGCTCAATGACAAGCATAACAAACACCCTTCCCAAATTTAGGTGCAAAATGACCAAGAGGCAGAGAAAATAAGCTTATGGATCTTTTCGCATTAACTCCAAATTCTGGCTGTAGCTGCTCACAATTTCACCTTAGGCTCTGAAATTGTTTTCATGAAATAATTGGATGCCTTGTGATACAAATAAAATAAGTAAATTTATTTTATTTCGATCAAATCTTGCCAGTAGATGTCTCATCTGCCATTAAAGTTCATTTGCAGGCTGGACAAACGACTACAACCATATTTGATACATATTTAAATTTGAGTCGTTCATCCTCTAGTTTGACCAGATCATCGACGACCATCTTCAAAACAAGCTTACATAATCACCAACACGTTAATAAGGGGTCCACCATGCCATATGCCACAAAATAAAACCACGTGGCGGTTGCCCACGATATCGCAATCCTTCGATTCACCATCGTGAGATGGTGGGCAATTGTTGATCTCTCTCATCAGAGATCTTGCTTCTTCAAAAATGGTCACCGTCCCTTCCGTTAACTATCGAGTAGCTTTTCCCTCAAAATTATAACATTTTTGTTGAAATAAAACATGTGCATCTTGCAAGCACATTAGTAATCTGCCCCTTAATACATTTAAAATTGGCTAATGCTTCCTTCACTCCTTAGACCTCATCTAATGAGACACGTGGTAGTCACCTGTGATATCGTGATCCCATAATTCTTGATCGCAGGATGGTAGGCACCGTTGATCTTGAAAAGATAGTACATCAATGGTCGTGTAGATTTCATCCTTTATAAAGGGAACGTGGCATCTGCCCATGATATTGCAATCCCATAATTCTTGATCGCGGAATGGCAGGCATCATTGATCTTGAAAATAGATCAATGACAGCGCTAATTCAACTCTTTTCTAAATAAAACATTTATTAAAATGGAATGGGGACACTACTAGGCAGACGACAAAGAACAACATAAGTTTTTTTATAACGACAAAGCATGGGGTCAACCTAGACTTAGGGAAAATAAAAACCTACGGAAGTTGTAAAATTTTAAAAAAATGAAGGGGCCAACATATAAATGAAATGATGAGGCACAAGATGTTTTAAAAAAGAATTTAAAAAGGTAATAGCAAAAAAGAACCTAACCAAGGCATATCACAAAAAAATATTTAAGATGAAGACAAGGCTTAAACCCTAGCCCTTCAAAATTTTCAACACCATGAAAGACCAATGACATAAGGGATGTCATGAGTGACTAACAAGGAGCAAAAGTTTAAAATTCCATCAATGGCTCCAATTTGAGATGTTCATTCCACTAGAATGAAGTGAGAATTCAGAATCTTAGGGATAGCAGACCAAGAGTCAGAGATGACCAAAAAGGAATTGTTCAGACAAAACAACCCAACCTATGCACAAGACATATACAAAATTGCATCAAATTTCCCATGTTTCCCTTTATCTTCCAATCTAGAATTCCACATTAAAACCAAATCTCCATTTTTGAAACTCCTTATGCTTGCTCTCTTTTCATACAAGTTCTTTACCTACAACTGCAACTTAGCATTTTTCTTTTGTGCTTCTTGTTATGCCCTGCATAACCATCCCATTTTATTCTGGAACAAAATGGGTCTCCATTTCTCTCTTGCTTTTGTTTCCTTTGGTTATTTGCTTTGCTCTTGGGGGTCCTTCTGGTTTTTTGCCTGGGTTTGTCTTCTTGTTTTGTAAAATTTTGGTTCTATCTCAGCTTGAGTTGGTTTTCTTCTTGCTAAGTATTGGGTTAAATTATTATAGATAATGGTGTATTTCATCATGATATATTTTATCCTCTCCTAAAGGGGCTAATGGGGATTTTTTTTTGCAGGATTAAATTGCACACATGATGATATTTTCCAAGGGAGCTTAGTTGGAATGCATTCCTTAGTCTAGCTAGTCATAATTTTCCTTGAAGAAGAAAGTCGGCAAGACCTTGTAGATGTCTTTCCAACTACCAGTGCATTTTTTTAAAAGGCATCTATGTTGCCTATCAGCAAGACCCCAGGGGTGTCAAGGTGAGTGGAGTTCACATGCAAACACATATCAGCAGAACATTAGTCATCATCCCAGCGACTAGGAGTTTCCCATTGGCATGAAAGTTTCCTTCAGAGAAATGTCTCGGTGAGATCTTTGTCTCACAGAATGGCAACAAAGGGGTACTCATATTAGCGGGAGATTTTGACTTTGGGGTGAAGTCTCGGTGACTTCTTTATGTCCCACCGACTACCACTGACCGATCTAACACCTGCAGTAGGATTTGTATCTTCGGTGTGTGATCTTTCTGAAAGCTTCATGTCTCACTGACCACTGATAAAGATATGCCTTTTGGTGAAAACTTTTATGGCAGAGAGATGTCTCGGCGAATGCATTTGGTCTCACTAAAAAAGCACAAAAGGGGGTCTATTAGTATGAGGTCCTGCAGTCTTGCCAACCCAAGATGTCCTACGGACATATCACTTCATCGAGGAGAGAATTAGTTGTCACGGTGACAAAAGTGAACCTATGGAGATTCCTTAGTGAAATAAAAGGTGACTATAGGACATCTCCCCAATAAGAGGATGTTACAACAATGCACATCAAATGAAAGGATGCATATCGATATGACTACAAGAAGGTCTTGGCAGCAACATGGGCCTGAAAAAGGTTATCGTTTCGGCATAATGTCTGGCCGAATGAAAAGATTACGCCAAAGTGGGTTTGTCTTCAGGGAGAGTGGTTCACCTTCAACAAGAGGTCTGGTTTATTAGCATAGGTCTCACCATAGGGTTAGTCTTTGATATGACATGAGGAGATTGGGTAGATGTCTCACTGATGTGGGATTGTCTCACTGACGAAGAGGAAATCGCTATACCTCTTGCCAACAAAGGTTCCCCAAGGGTTCTCGGGGAAGTTTTACACTCTCACTAGGAGGTCTCAGTGACTAAGTAGTGTCACACCGACAGGGTATCCCCTTGGGGAGAAGAAAGATGTGCACCAAGAGGTCTGGCTAAAGCTTAAGGATCTCGCTAATACAAAATTTGAGTTCGGCGAGATGGATTTGTTTTAGGGAGATATCTCCCTGATTGTTAAAGGTTTTGCCAAAGGCTTCTCCTTTCACCATGAAGTCTCGTTGACTTGGTTGTGTCTCACAAAAATAAATTTGAGCTTAGAAGACACTCCACAAAGGACTAAGGAGCTCACCATGACCTTTTGCCAATGACTATTATCTCGGCAACCTCGGTGTGTATTGATATAACTTTTTCTGCTCACCATGAACTCTCATTGACTGTCATCGGCTATGCCAATAGTTTCCAGAAGAGATATAATCACATCAGTGAGACACAATTAGTGTCTCACCGACATACAATTTAAGGTGGACCACCTTTGATCACCTAATAATCCTATGTGGCATATGTCTAACCAATCAGAGGAAGCTAAAGGAATGACCTGTTGGTCATTGATCGATTGACTACCACCTTGAAGGAGACCGAAAAAATACAAATGACATGGATTCCTTCTCGAACCCAAAGCCAATGGATCGGCTTGGGTGAAATGCAAAGATGTAAAGGGAGGCCCGATGGTGCTCCCCGAAGATGGTCCAATGTGCAGAAAGATCCAAAGCAGAAAGGAGGCCGAAGGAAAGAAAGAACTACAAGTCTCAGGGACAGCTGTAGTGACCACTGGCGAGAGACAGATCAGTATTAATAGCAAAATACTTTTGGAGCATTCAAGGAGGATTGCAAGAGATTTTGAGTATGGACATGGAGATGGAAGAGTTAATGATGTAGCTGCAAAATATCTACAGATCTTTCCTGGAACTATCTTTCATTAGCATAGGTAGTAGGGCTTCACAATGAATGCAACATTGACTCTTTCAAAAGATCTAAGAGCCGACTCTCCTGGAGGCAGATATTTTGTAAACCCTAGTGCAGGGGGACAATACATTATTTTTGGTACACTCTATATATATATGGCATTCTTGCCTCTTTGTAGAGGTTAGAACTTCTTGGGTTAGAAAGAAAAGGTTAGAGAATTTCTAGTTGGTAGTCAAGAGAACTTGTAGACAAAATTTGTAGAGTAAAAAGTTAGAGGAACTAGAGGAGATGGAGCTGATCCTGATTTTTTGTAATGGGAGCTTCTTTTGTCTTCTTAGTTAGAAGTTAGATTTAGAATAGACTAATGTATCTTTTAGTTTTCTTAGTATAAATGGAAGCAATTTGGAGTCATAGATTCTTTGTACACTAGTGATTATGCTAGTTTTGTAAATATTGCTTATCTGTTTCACTAATAGTAGAAGCAATCGGACCTTAATCTACTTCAGATTGTGTTTTAGAATGGTGTTTTTCTGTAATTAATCATTTGATGTGTGAAATATTTAAGGAATGAGATGTTATTTTGTGTTTTGTTTAGGCTGGTAACTAGCAACTTGTTATTGAAATCAGCGCTATGGATGAATGCAACTATGTGTTAATCACAAGTTAATTTTGTTCTTCAATTTTAGTTTACAATTCCTTGAAGGATAACAACTTTGGTTAAGTTGGATGAATCATTGTTATTTTTTGTTCTAAAGCCCTGACCTATCTTTTTCTATTTCTTCAAAAACCCTGGTTAGAATAGGTTTGATTTCATGCTTGATCCTAGGGCAATCTAGAGGCCCCGACACTAGCAGGCCCCTTGAACATTATAGTTCACATCAATCACTGAGTGACATCAACACAGTTGAGAACCAACTACATAGACTTTGGGAGCTAGGACATCCATGTGTTTTCCTTCTCTTTTAGGAGAAAAAAATTGCAATATTTTGTTTTCATGTTGTTGTGCCAAGACACACATCAATAGAAACTGGCACTAGAAGGAGGGCATAAAAGGGAAAACTGGATAAATCTAGGTTTTCCTCCCCAGGAAGGTCCCATAGAGTTCTTTGATTAGCTAAAAATCCACCACCCTTGATAGAACTCAAGACCCCAATAAGGAACAAGAGTCACAGAACTGGGGCAACCATCATACCACCCTTATCAGCTCTGCTAACTCCACCAAGCTTTTCACCAATACCCCATTGGGTATCCATTAATCCACCATCTAATCCATCCCAATTGTCATCATAGCTGGTTCAACCCATCCAACAACTAGCTCAACCACCACCACCGCCACCAATGACATTCTTTTAGAATAATCCCTCTCCATTGGGGACTATGCCTGAAGGTTTTCATGATATGCCTAAGAATCTTGAGAAGTTTTGTCCCAAGTATATTCATGGTGAATCAAGGAGTGCTAAAGAGCACATACAAGCTTTTAAGGATGCTTGCACTAGAGCTCAAATAGCTCACAATGATGTAGTTTTTAGGTTGTTCCTTTATTCCTTAGGGGACATGGCATACAAATAGTATCTCAATCTTCCACAATGTTCTATTCTGACCTAGAAATATTTGGAAAATGCTTTCATCAATCAGTTTAGATTCTATGTGGATCCAACCCTTTTGTATCATCAATTTTCCACCATTATGAAGGAACCATGAGAATCCTTTCTCTTGTTCAATACTAGGTTTCAACGAATGTATAGGAGGCTACAAGATCCCTACCCGATTACTAAGAATAGTGCCATCCAAGAATATTTTAGAGTTATAGATCCTTTGCTTGGCTTGTTTTTGCAAAGGACTTATCAACTAGCTGATATTGATTCTATATCCAAAGTTTATCATTTGGCTATCAAGCTGTAACAACAAATTAGTTCTCAACAAGGGAGTTTGGGAGGAGGTTTCCCTTCTATAGGATATTAGATGCATAGCCCAACCCCTCTATTTAATATTGTCCTAGGAATGTCTCCTTCCCATTATGGACCTATGTCTGAGTTGTAGACTCAACCACCTATTCCATTCTTTGCTAATGGAACTCCTGACTTCTCCCAACAACCATAGGTTCCTCAAAGTTCCCATGGTCATCATAACCAAATTGGAACACCAAATCATGGTGGTCAGCCACCTATTGCTAAGAGTGTAGAAAGTGAAAAGATAGTTCAACTTACAAATGAGGTAGAAACCTTGAAGAAAATTTTGTCTCAAGTTACAAATGACATGGCTCAGCTTAGACTGAACCCCTCTCAAAACCAAGGTAGTTATCCCAATCAGAACAACAATCAGGGTAATTATCAAAATCATAACAATTATAACCAAAGGGGTTATTAAGGCCAAAATTCCTCTAATCAAGGCTATCAAAATAAAAATAGAGGATATAACCAGAGACCAAATAACAACCTGCAATGGAATACAAGACTAGATAATGGTGGAGTTCCTCACAATTATCAAGCTAATGAGGAAAGGTCACATACTGCAAATGTGGCTGATTTGAATTTTATGACTAACTAGTGTAGGTTGTATGATACTACAACCCATTCTGAGGTAAACTTCCCTGAGATGGAGAAACTTGTCAAGATGGCATAGGCAGATGCCCACACATTCCATGGGAATTCAAACAAAGGAGATGACTCAGTAGATACAGCCATGACTTATGACCTCTTTGAAGAAGAACCCTCATTCCTAATGCAAAGTGAGAATGAACCTGAAGAAGACATGTATGATGCTCAAGCTTTTTAGACAAAGGGAGGACATTTTCTAAGAAATTAGAATAAGGGTCCATTCACTACATCAACACCACCTAATCACATGGTACCTCCAAATCAAAATGCTGATAACAACCCTCCTCCACCAAAAGGCCTGCCTGAATTTCATAGTAAAGGTAACTCTCCTAGTGTTTTCAAAGGTAATGCAAGATGCAACACATAATTTGATATTGTCTTTGAGATGCAAAAGTAGAAAACATCTTTTCATACTTCGACATCCTAAGGTGGTGCCTTCCTTGATGAGAGATAGTGCCCAAAGCTCTAGAGCAAGCTGATAAGTCAAAAGGAAAGAACAAGGTGGCACCTATTGCAAACATGAACACAGCTTTGTACAAAGGTAAGGTAGGTACCCCACCATTTCTTCTTAGTTTAAGAATTTGTGGCAAGAATCTACATAATTGTTTGTTAGATTCATGGGCTTCAGGCAATGTTATGCCATTTTCCATATGAATTGGGACTGGACCCTTTCCAATCAAACAAGGTGGTCATCCAACTTGATAAAACATAGGTTAACGTAGTTAGAGAATTGAAAAATATACATGTGCAAATAGGATCAGACCCTAGGATTCAAACCAATATAGATGTCAAAGTGGCAAACATCCCAGAGACTTATGGTATGTTACTAAGGAGAGATTTGATGAAAGGTATAGGGGTATCTCTCCCTTGACTTTTTGCATATGTGGCTACCATTGAGAGGAATTCCTACACAGATTAGGATTGAAAGTGAGCCCCGTCTCAATTATATCATCACTCAATATGATTGCCCCAATGAGGTAGCCTATTTCAAAATTAGGATATGGGTTTATAAGTGAAGAAATTTTAACCTTCTTTGTTCTAGATCTTAAAGAATTTCCAATACCTAAATTCCCTAATCCTGTGATTAATGAAAACCAACAAGCATTGATCAAAAAGCTACAATATGATCAGCTAGTCTTAGGGGAAGATATTGATCTATGAAGTCTTCTACTCCCTAGTTGGTGTAGGGTACATTGCCAAAATCATTTTGAATTGACTTGCCAACCTTGCATTGAAATTTTAAATCATGTTGCCCAAGCTAAGGAAGCTAGCCCAAGTCACCCTGAGACTGTTGTCGATCACTTCTCATTTGAAGCTAAGGAAACAATGATGTTAACTAGGGATAAGATACCTTCAAAGGAAGCTCTTTTTGAAATTAAGCCTACCCCATATATATTTCTGAATCAGCCCACTGATGAGGAGCAACCCCAAGGTTCATTTGACACCCCTGCACTGACAAGTATACTGAAACCTAAGGGGTTAACCAAAGGGGCAAGTGACTATCATAAAAATAGCCACATATTATATGATACAACTAAGCAGGAATTGGAAACTGTACCTAAGGAACCTACAAAACACCCTTTCCTTATATTTGATGTGGAAGATCAAGGAGCCTCACCTCTGGCTAATCCCAACCAAAGTATGCCTACAACAACCCCCAAAGGGCCAACCCTAATTTATGATCAGCTATGGACCCTCACCTTTGATGGATCTAAATCCAAAATAGGCTATGGTGTTGGGATTGAGTTAACAAGCTCGAAAGGGAAAACTTTCTTTGCTTCTTACAGGATGCAATTTGAATTCACTCACAACATAGCAGAATATGAAGCTCTAGCTTGGGGGCTGATGTTTGCACATAAGAAGTACAATGCCTTGGTGGTCAGAGGAGATTCAAAAAATTTAGTCAAACAAGTACACAACCAATATACATGTCACAATAAAAGGCTAGTAGCTTATCGAATCGGGTATGGAACCTGATTGAGGATTTTGATGCTTTCGGGATTAGTTTAATCCCTAGGGAGGAGAGTTAGATAGCTGATTCATTAGCTATTACTACAAGTACCCTGGAACCCATGCAAGGCTCCAAACTCAAAATATTTTCAGTAGAATTGATGTCCACTCTAGTTTTTCCTGATAATATCAAGAACTTTCAAGTCTTTGAGGATGATCAACATATTCTTGCTTTTCTAGCAAGCTCAGATGTTTTCCAAGCGCAGATCATTGATGAGTCCAACAAGGATCAAGGAGATTGGTGTTGGTTGTTTTCACAACTAACCAATAGGTCTAAGCAAACACCTATGAGCTTGCCACACTCAATGCTTGAATGCTTGCTGGACAGATGGCCAACTAACAAGATGCAACACCTTGTTGTTGCTTTCTCCTTCACTTTGGGCTCTGCAAGACCCAGGAGGGTGTTCCTTAAGCACACTTTGAGGTTTCTTGTAAGCAACCAGTGCATACTCCTACAAGACTCATATAAGATTAAGCAGATGCATTCTCAGCCATGGTTAAAGTGCACACACTCATCTAAGAGATGGAAAAATGTTCGATAAGCAAGGAAAGTTAACAGAGAATGGGACTAAACACAAATGTTATTCATGAAATAGGAAACATTAACTTGAATGAATGTTCTTAAGCAAGATGAATAAAATCATAAAGACAAATAGCATATATCAGATCAGTGCCATATCCATTGGGCTTGGAGTCAAGACAATATATAAATAGAAGGAATGATTATTTGGAAAAATAAAGCCTATGTGAAACTAACCTTATTAATCCCACAGCTAGTGATCAGATCTTAAAGACTACTTATCAAATCCTTCAATCATACATGTAAATTTCTAAGATGATGAAAGCAATTTAACCTGTTCCTTGAACATGAGCTATTATCAAAATAGATAATGCAAGAAAGTATTACAAAGGCTAATGGAATGATCCTTGATCAGTTTCATTAACAATTCAAATGTACAATCCAAAGGAGAGACTCAAAGACCTAAACAAATACATTCGGGTTCTGGTATGCATCCAAGAACCTTACAATTTATAAACTGTAACCCTAGACCTTAAAATCTGGTAAAAACTTGACTCTGTGACTTAGTGCTCTTTTAGTTTTGATTTTAGTATCTGGCCAAAGACCTTTACAAATGATTCAAAAATTCCTTTTAAACAGTCCAGGAATCACTATCCAGCTCAGAGCCACATCAACATGCCATGTTAGACCCCAACTGCATAGTGACTAATCAAAACCCTCGCTATGACCTTCAACAACTTCCTTGGTCTCATAAATGCCTCTAGTTGGATCTCTGTTAGGAGAGACATTCCCACATGAACAAATATCAATCAACCTACACCAAATCTGTTGCCAAATCCACGTGTCCATACTCGAGCCATGTTGTCCTTATCCCAGAGCCGCGTCGCCATGAATGCTAGCTCGGCGGAGCCAGCGACCAACTCACTATCGCCATGAATGCTCTAGGCTTCTGGTTTCCACGTGCACTTTCAATACCAAAACCTAACTATGGTTTACTTTGAAAATTGACTATTGATCATCCATGATCAGATGGCCACCTTTTAAATATCCATTAGCAGTTGAAGCAGGCTACCACTTATGACTGCCGCGCCCACCGTTGATCACCTAAGATCGGACAACCATCGCATTCCTCACAGGATGTACTAATCGATCAGTGAACATAGTCGACAAGAGGCCACCAAGTCAGTGAAACGTCCCAACAAAGTCCACTATGGCTTCAAGTGAAATAGTTTCCATGACATTGTGGAGTCGGGAAGACACTACACCGAGAATCGTATGTTACATCGAGCACTCATCATAGTCAAAAAGATATCACAATGTCGGTGAGACTTCATACCGACAACCTTCGCACTTGATCAGACAGGCAGGTCAGGAAGACTGGGCGTACTCAGAAAGACGTCACAACGAAGTGACTACAGCCGAAGGGAAGTCACACCAAAGAGTAAAAGGGGGCCACCACAGTCAACCAAACAAATGGGGGTCGGGGAGACGTCTCCCTAACATAGCAGACATAGGTAGAGGGGGTCTCAGGGAGACATCCTAAAGTTAGGAAGACATAAACCCAAGCGGACTTTGTCATACCAAAGGAAAACCCATCAATAAGACACGAAGGGGTTGGGGAGACATCTCCCTGACACAGCCAACATAGGCCGATAGAGACTTCGGGGAGAAAAGTCAGGGTTTCCAAGAGGTAATAACGAGTTCCAAAGGTCATAGTGAAGGCAACGGGAGGCCAGTGAAAACGGTAACAAGCAGCCGATAACGAACAAAAAACGGGGCTCGAGGGGACCATAAGTGAAGAACGAACCAGGCAGATAGGTCATCGAAGAGAAAGAACAAGTGGCCAGAAAGGAAAAAGAACCCACAGACCCAAATGGAGAAAATGAAACCCTAGCTAGGGTTTAGACCATGAAGGAAACAAGAAGGCAAGAGAAAAGAACTAGAGGGAGAAACACCCACCAGAAGTGAATTCAAACACATTGAGCTCAACCCTTGTGGGAGCCCACTTAACCCACATGTAAAATGAAGGAAAAACTCCTAGCCAAGGACATAATAGGAAAATCAAAGGCCTTCAACCAGAGAATGAAAGACAACCTAAAAAGGCACTAACATAGGCTCCAGTTGGGGGATGTATGCCCCTGGTGGGCATAGCAAGAATCCAGATCTCATGGTGAGTAGACCACAAAAGAGAAGAACAAAATAAACTAGGAACTAGCCCAGATAGAGCCAGTAGACACAAAAAGAAAACAAAACAGAAAGAAAATCCTAGGCTAATGTTCATGGATAAGATACTTCAAGAGAAGTATAACTTCAAGAACTATCCATGAACTGATAGTTCAAGAATCTCACCTATCAGAGCCTGAAGAACATATGAATCTTCTCCCCACTTGCTGCTGATCACAAATGGACCTAGCCAGATTGCATCAAATTTTTCATGTTTTCCCTTATCTTCCAATCTGGCATTCCATAATAAGACCAAATCTCCTTTCTCAAAATTCCTTGCAGTTGTCCTTTTTTCATACATATTCTTCACTTGCATTTGCAACTTGGCATTTCTCCTTTGAGCATCCCTTCTAGTCTCATCTAGCTCTGTGAGAGCATCCATTCTCAATTGCATCTCACTGTCAATTCATAAACCTGGATAAACTTGTACATCTCTATCAGGTTGTTTTGGGGCAACCTTGCATTTATGCCATACACCAAGTCAAATGGGACACAACTGATTTCCTTTTTCATAGTCACCCTGTCTACCCAAATAGCCAATTTCAACTTAGAATCCCAGACTCTCTTATTCTAATCCAAGATCTCTTGATGATCTTCATCAAGCTCTTGTTGCTTGACTCAGCTTTTCTATTTCCTTGTGGATGGTATGGTGATGAGTAGGAGATCTAGATAACATATCTTTCACAAAATTTAGTATATTCTTTAGATCTAAAACACATAGCATTATCGAATACAATTCTCTCTAGGCATCCAAACCTTGTCAAAATGTTATTCATCAAAAAGTCGATCACCACTCTACTAGTTGCTTTCTTTGTTGGGATTGCTTCCACCCACTTGGTGAAATAATCAGTGGCTACCAATATCCATGAGTGGCCTCCACTAGATTTGCATGATATCTCACCTATGAAGTCAATGCCCCAAGTTTGGAATGGAGATTGCACTGCAACTAGTCTAAGAGGAAGGTTACCAGAGAATTTCAACTTACCAGAGAAACGTTAACAAGCATCACATGTCTTCACAAATTGATGGGCATCTTTAAATATAGTAGGCCACCAAAATCTGGCCCTCATTACCTTGTGTGTAGTTGTTTTGGCCATGTAATATCTTCCACAGACTCCACCATGTGTTTCCTTTAGAAGTCCCAATGCCTGATTCTGATCCATGCATTTCAGCATGACACCTTCTCTGTTTCTCCACTAGAGATTTCCCTCTATGATAACATATTTGATAGCATGTATCTTTATCATTCTCTTTTCATTTTCACTCAGATCATCAGGAAATTTCATCTTCTACAGATAATAGATCACATCCTTGTACCAGTCAGAGTGCTCCATATCACATATGTGTGATTTATTTTCCTCTTCCAATGAGTTTATCTGATTTGCTTCCAAATTCGCTTGGGCCATAAGCTTGGCCAATGCCTTTCCTCTCACCAATTTAGTAATTTGGACTTCAATGTTAAATTCTTGGATCTTGTTGATCCATCTACATCTTCTTCCTGACACCTCCTGTTGTGTGAAAATGTCTTTGACAGCTGCACTCGGTACATATGCAACTATGACAGCTCCCATTAAATAAGGCCTGAAAGCTTTGACTATTTTTACCAAGGCATATGCATGTTTTTCATTTATGTCATATTTCAGTTCTATGGCTTGTAACGACTTACTGAAAAAGGCTATAGGCTGCTCAAAACCATTATCATTTTTTTGCAACAACACTCCTACCACAGTGTGAAAAGAGGCAAACGTGAACAATTGGAAAGGCTTTGAGTAATCTAGTGTCTTCAACATAGGAGCATTCTTGATTTCCTCCTTAATGGCTTGCAAGGCCTTCAAAGGCTCTTCTGACCAGACTATGCCCTCATTTTTCTTCAGCATTTTGGAGATAGGTCTGGTGATTTTTGCAAAGTTAGTGACAAACCTTCTCAAGAAGTTTATTTGACCAAAGAAAGATTGTACTCCCTTGAAATTCTTTGGTAGTTGGATCTTATCAATGGCTGTTATCCTTTCTTGGTCAATTCTGATGCCATCTTTTGAGACAATGTGCCCCAGTAACTTGCCCTCTTTAACCCCAAAGGCACATTTTTTGGGATTAAGAGAAATAACATACCTAAGGCTTTGACAAATATTTTCTCTAAGTGAGAGCAATGGTCCTCTTCTTTCTTGCTGTGAGTAGTCAAGTCATCTTGGTAAATAGCAAGGAATAGGTCTAAAAACTCAGCAAAGGCCACATCCATGGCTCTTTGAAAATTGGCACCAACATTAATTAGGCCAAAAGGCATTCTCACGTAGACATAAGTTCCCCAGGGTGTGGTGAACGCTGTCTTGTACTGCTCTGATTCTTTCACCATGACCTGGTTGTAACCAAAGAATCCATCCATCATGGACATCAATTCACATCCAGTCACTTTCTACAACATAGCCTCCATGCTTGGAAAGGATAATTGTCCTTCAACAATGCAATATTTAAGTTTTTGAAATCCACGCACAACCTAAGATCACCATTCTTTTTTCTAACAGGAACCAGGTTTGACACCCATGAAGAATGTCGTATGGGCTTAATGATCCCTGCATCACTCAATTTTGTTAGTTATTCCTACATCTTGGATCTCAAGGTTGGATGATAGGCCTTTGCTTCTACCTAAATGGTCTCACATCAGGCTTTAGGGGAATTTCATGTTGGAACAAGTCTTCCCTATAAGCCTTCAAGTCATCATAAGACCAAGCAAAAATAGGCCTATATTTCCTTAATAAGGTAATCAACATATTCCTTACATGGAGCTTCATCTTCTTGCCTATGTATACCTTCTTTGGTGCACCATCAGTTCCTAGGTTGATTTCCTCTAGGTCTTCTTTATGGGTAGCTACTTGTCTTGTATTGGACTTGTTTGGTCCTTCAAAAATTCTTTCCAATGCTACCAGTCCTTTTGGGATTTTATTGGTCTTCAATTGAATTACTTCATTCCCGAACAAGGTTTCTTTACCATTCTCTTCTACCACATATGAGCCAAAATCGATCTACTGATGCTCATATTGGTCTACACAATGCAAGAATTTCAAGATATCATTGTCATCATGAAAAACTTGCCAATTGCAGATATTATCAGACACTGCAGGCTTGGTTTGTACCTCAATACTAGAAATGCCATTAAAGGTCACTTCATCCAATTTTACAGCTATATTGGCCAGCAAGTCAGCCTTGGCATTTTTCCCCCTTTCTACCCAATATATTCCAAAGGCATCAAATTCCTCAATGGTATCCCATACTTCATTCCTATATTGCCTCAAGCACTTATCTTTAGTGACAAATCTAGATCTGACTTGAGAAACTACTAGCTCTGAATCACCAAACACCCTCAATAGTTTTATCCCATGCTTAGAGGTGATTTTCAGCCCAAGCAACAAGGCTTCATACTTAGCTACATTGTTTGTACATGCAAATTGGAGTAGAAATGAGTATTTGAAATTCTTACCTTGTGGTGATACCAGCAAGACACCAGCACCTGAGCCATCCTTGGAGCAAACTCCGTCGAAGTACATAGTCCAAACTGACTCTTCTAAGGTAGTCTGCATGACTTCTTTGACTATTGGTACTGACTTGGTCTCTCCATCCTCTTGTTCTACTTCCTCTACTCAAAAGGTATCCATACCAGTGTCAACAAAGTTGATGAGTGGAGGTTCTTTTGTTTTATCAGTAGATTCAATCATATGATTGCACCTTGACTCCTGGGCAATCTTAACATCCTTCTGATCAATGGAAAAGGTAGCAAAGGATAAATCACATTGCATACTTCCTCCCATAGAAGCACACCATTTCCTTGAGAGCAGCATTCCATATGCTGGAGGGATATTAGCTACTATGACACTCATTACAAGTTCCTTCCCAGGGCAAGCTACTAGTCTATATGATACTTCATTTATGATTCCAATCATAGGGATCTCCTTAGAGTCCATAGCATAGAATTTTCCATAAGTTCTATCCACCTTTAAGCCCATTTCCTCCATGATTTTGACATGCATCACATTATTTGAGGCACTTGAGTCAATCATACAATTTCTGAGCAAGTTTCCATTGATAATCAGGCTCAGAAGGAAAGGGTTGACCAGATCAGGGTTAGTAGTGATTGTAGTTCCTAGATAGACTTCAAGATTCTCATCTGCGTTTAGTCTAGCTACATCATCCTTCACCTGGCCTGCACTTGTTTCAGATATTCGAGCTTCCATTTTGGGTTGATTGTTCCCAACAATGCTCTTGATGACTTCCATTGTTTTATGCTTATGGTCATCTATCCTCATCATCTCGAGGAGTGGGACTGTGACCTTTATATGAGATAGGACCTGAAACATGTCAACTAGTACATAACTTGGAATATTTGGGAATATAACTTCATGAGAAGTTAGTGCATCTGTTTTCTTATCATCACTTTGATTCGCAGGCCTCAATTCTTTCATCCTTGTATCTGATGAAATAGCTTCACTGGTTATCTTAGCTTTGTCATTCTTTTTAGCCCAAATTCTTGGCTCTTTGACTTCCTTAGCTTTGGTACTAGTTTTTTGTGTTTTTAGCTCTAGTCCCTTTAGGATCAGTATCACCTTCTTTAATCAATATTCCCCCTTGGTGACCTGGATTAGCCTTTACCACCCTATTTCTGAGGTGAATATCATTTCTAGCCTAAGCTCTGGCAGCCAATACAACTACATACCTTTCTATCTCTTCATTAGAAGGTCTCCTCAAAGAAATGCCATAGGTTTCAAGGTTGTAAGTAGTAAAGTGATCATCTCCTTCATCAGAAAATACTTGCTGCTGATGAAGAAGACCTTCTTGTCTTTGCATATCTGTCTCATTTGTATCAGCACCATAGTCAGTGGAATATTCCTCATACTCCAAATCTGACTTGGTCATGAACACATTCGAAGTCTCATTAGGGTTGCCAGGATAATCACCTTCCTCATAACTACCTTGGTTTTCTTCCATTGCCTTGGCCACAATAGCACACTAAAGTTAGGAGTGTGGCATTTCATAGGCATCACACCATGGTAGGTCATCTGCCATGTTTGAGGTATTCTTCTATAGCAGATCAGGCACTCCATGGAAGTTCCTTTGATTATTTTGGATAGGCCTCCCATTATTCCAATTAGTGTGATATGGGGGCCTCTCATTCCTCTGAAATTGAGGCTTTTCAGCCTTTGCTTGTTTCTATAACAAACTCAATTCTTGATCCCATTTGTCATCTGGTTCTGCATCTTTGATCCCTTTCTCATTTGAAGGCTTAGCAACTTTGGTAAGCCTGGGATCATCTCTCCTACCCATCTTACCAAATGCTCTTCTATTATTTTCAATGTTTACAACCATCTTGTAAGCCTCTTGTAGAGATTGTGGATCTTTATCTCTGAGCAAGTAGCATATCTTGTTGTCATAGGCATTACAATAAGTAAACAGACATGATCTTTCATTAGGTCAGAGAGAAATAGGGACCTTATCCATTGCTTTCTTGAATCTTGCATTAAATTCAGTAGCCATTTCATTATGTCCCTTTGTGATGTTATTGAAATCATCCAGCCTAAACCTTGGGTCAGTCTGGTCACCATACTACTCTCTAAATTTTTTGAAGAAGTTCTTAGAGTCAATTCTTAAATTAGGTAGAATTTTGTACCAGTCTCTTGCATCCTCTGTCAGAGATTGCATGAAGTATTTCATGGCTACATCCTCATCCCATAGCTCAAAGTCCTCTAAAAAACTTTGGAAATCCTTAAGGTGATCCTCACCACTGATAGCATTATTACCTGCAAAATTTGGCACATTTTTCCTAGCATTATCAGGTACAAGGTTTGGGTAACCAGGGATATTATCAAAACATAACTGCCTGTATCTATCAATATGTGTCATTCTTCTTCCCACAGGTCTTCTTTCTTCATCTTAGGTATCAGTGTCTTTTGTCTTTCATCTTCATGACCTAATTGTCGACCTTGAGGCTCTTATAGATCAACAAAATGGACAACTTTTTCATGACCTCTAGGGGGTGGAAGGGAGCTAGAAGGATTATCTTTGGGTGAGCTTCTATCACCATTATTAGGGTTTGAAGAAACGAATCAACCACATGTGTTCTAAGCGCCAGGGACAGGAACTTTCAAAGTAGATTCTAGAAAACTAAGCTTCCTCTTCATCTCTTTGTTTGCTGCAAGCAACTCCATCTCTCTTGTCTTTCTCTCCAACTCCTCATTTTCTCTTTTTAGCTTATCAAGAAGTGAAGCAGTGTTATACTGATCTGCATTCTTCTCAACACCTCCTTCATTTATTCTTACTCCCTCATTCCGTCTCTTTTCCTGCATAGGACGCTTACCTTTGTCCACATTTTGAGGTTGTTTACTGGTATTCCTAGGAGGAGGAACAACATGTTCCTCAACCCTTTGACTTTCAGGTTTATTTCTGATCTTACTAACCAGGGGGTCAAAGAGGACCCTTCCTGAAGTTTCTGGCAATACCAAGGTATCCTCCTCATTTTGTTGGGCTGCCAATCTATCCATGGCTTCCATCTCTTTAACTCTTCTTTGTAGCTCATCCCTTTGATCCATAGCATCTCTTATATTTTCTCTTTTGCTACTTCTCTCTATTTCCTACTCTCATTTAGTGCAACAATTTGCTGACTAAGTCTTTGTATATCATCAAAGATCTCATCCTCATCAGGTAATGTAGACTCTCTATCAGAAGTTGTACTAGCAGTTTGGTATAGATGCAGGTTGTGGGAATAGTCATCCCCAGTGGATGAATCATTTGGGAAAAAGGTAGCCCTAAGAGGTGTGGGAGTGGGGCATTCTATAGTTCTAGCATGCTAGGTATTCCTATTATCCCTTTGGAATCTACCCCTTCCCCTTTGTTGCATGGAATTTTGGCCATGATCTGATGGATATTCATTTACAATATTTTTCATATGCACTTCCCCTCTCCCATTGGATACATTATCATCTAAATCTACCAAATCTCTTTCACTTTGTGAACTAAAATGAGAAGAAAATTGATGTTCAAGGGTGGGATGTGGTGTAGACATACCTTTTTGTGCTTGTTTTTCCTTCACCCATTTGCCTTTGTTTCTAGGAAACTCTTCTTCCAACTCCTACTCTGGATGGTTTCTGTAATAACCCCGTGTTCTCCTCATTTGAACTGGGATTCCTTTAGCCTTCTTGACTCTCTTGAATTTCTGCTTCAAACTTCTTCTATATCTTTAAATATTGGTTTACACTGGTACAAAGACTTTAGAGTCACCACCCAAGCTTCTTGGGACAAATCAGTAACAATGGTGTTACTTTCTTGAATATAACAAGACTTTCAGAGCTTGGTAACTACAACTTGACAGGAATAACACTAGGAATCACTCAGGAATATAAACACAAAGGCAGGGATAGAAGCTATGCTTGATCAATGTTCTCAAATGACTAACTTTATGAACAAACTATGGGATAAAACACCATGGATATTCTATTCAATATGAAACATAGGTCCCCAACGGAGTCACCAATCTGTTGGTTGTTTTCACAACTAACCAGTAGGTCTGAGCAAACACCTATGAGCTTGCCACACTCAATGCTTGAATGCTTGCTAGACAGATGGCCAAAATAATGAGATGCAACACCTTATTGTTGCTTTCTCCTTCACTTCAGGCTTTGGAAGACCCAAGAGGGTGTTCCTTAAGCACACTTTGAGGTTTCTTGTAAGCAACCAGTGTATACTCCTACAAGACTCATATAAGATTAAGCAGATGCATTCTTCGCCATGGTTAAAGTGCACACACTCATCCAAGAGATGGAAAAATGTTGGATAAGCAAGGAAAGTTAATAGAGAATGGGACAAAACACAAATTTCATTCATGAAACATGAAACATTAACTTGAATGAATATTCTTAAGCAAGATGACTAAAACCCTAAAGACAAATAGCATATATCAGATCAGTGCCATATCCATTGGGCTAGGAGTCAAGACAATCTACAAATAGAAGGAATGATTATTTGGAAAAATAAAGCCTATGTGAAACTAACCTTATTAATCCCACAGCTAGTGATTAGATCTTAAAGACTACTTATCAAATCCTTCAATCATACATGTAAATTTCTGAGATGATGAAAGCAATTTAACCTGTTCCTTGAACATAAGCTATTATCAAAACAGAAAATGCAAGAAAGTATTACAAAGGCTAATGGAATGATCCTTGATTAGTTTCATTAACAATTCAAATGTACAATCCAAAGGAGAGACTCAAAGACCTAAACAAATACATTCGGGTTCTACTATGCATCCAAGAACCTTGCAATTTACAGACTGTAACCCTAGACCTCAAAATCTATTAAAAACTTGACTCTGTGACTTAGTGCTCTTTTAGTTTTGATTTCAGTATCTAGCCAAAGACCTTTACAAATGATTCAGAAATTCCTTTTAAACATTCCAAGGATTTCCATCTAGCTCAGAGCCACATCAACATGCCATGTTAGACCCCAACTGTATAGTGACCAATCAAAACCCTCACTGTGACCTTCAACAACTTCCCTGGTCTCATAAATGCCTCTTGTTGGATCTCTGTTAGGAGAGACATTCCCACATGAACAAAGATCAATCAACCTGCACCAAATCCACTTCCAAATCTGCACGTCCATACTCGAGCCATGCCATCCTTGTCCCAGAGCCACGTCGCCATGAATGCTAGCTTGGCGGAGCCAGCGACCAACTCACTATCACCATGAATGCTCCAGGCTTCTGGTTTTTGTGTGCACTGTCAATACCAAACCTTGACTATGGTTTAGTTTGAAACTCAACCATTGATCGTCCATGATCAGATGACCACCTTTTAAATCTCCATTATCTGTTGAAGCAGGCTACCACTTATGACTCCTGCACCCACTGTCGATCACCCATGATTGGATGGCCATTGCATTCCTCATAGGATGTACTGATTGATCACTAAACACAGTCAGTAAGAGGCCACCAAGTCAGCAAAACATCCCAATGAAGTCCACTATCACTTCTAGTGAAACAGTCGCCATGACATTGCGGAGTTAGTAAGACACTATGCCGAGAATCATATGTTACATTGAGCACTCATCATAGTCGGAAAGAGATCATAATGTCGATGAGACTTCATACTGACAACCTTCACACTTTGTCAGATAGGCAGGTCAGAAAGACTGGGTGTACTTGGCATGACATCATAGCAAAGTCACCACAGCCAAAGGGAAGTCACACTGAAGATTAAAAGGGGGCCGCCGTAGTCGGTCAGACAAATGGGGGTCTGGGAGACATCTCCCTGACACAACAGACACAAGTCGATAGGAGGGGGTCTCAGGGAGACATCCCAAAGTTGGGAAGACATCACCCTGAGCAGACTCCATCATACCGAAGGAAAACCTGTCAATAAGACACGAAGGGGTTGGGGAGACATCTCCCTAACACAACCAACATAGGCTGACAGAGACTTCGAGGAGACAAGCCAGGGTTGCCAAGAGGTAATCCCGAGTGTCAAATTTCATAGTGAAGGCAATGTGGGGCTGATGAAAATGGTAACAATGGGTTAGTAATGAACAAAAAACGGGGCTTGAGGGGACCATAAGTGAAGAGCGAACCAGGTGGACAAGTCACTGAAGAGAAAGAACAAGTGGCTAGAAAGGAAAAAGAACCCACATACCCAAATGGAGAAAATGAAACCCTAGCTAGGGTTTAGACCATGAAGGAAACAAGAAGGCAAGACAAAAGAACCAGAGGGAGAAACACCCACCAGAAGTGAATTCAAACACGCCGAGCTCAACCCTTGTGGGAGGCCACTTAACCCACGTGTAAAATGAAGGAAAAACTCCCAGCAAATGACATAATAGGAAAATCAAAGGCACTCAACCAAAGAATAAAAGACAACCTAAAAAGTCACTAACAATTGGAACCCTGAAGATTGTGATACAGAAGAGGTCCTCAATTTGAAAAGCAATAGCATTCCCAAGAGAATGATGGCCTTGGAAAGAATTTTTGACTTAGAGCCAAGGGATCAAGAGAAGGCATCAGCTGAGGATAAGGGTGGTGAATATGAAATTGTTAACCTAGCTGATTATAGTCCTGAAAGGAATGTCTACATAGGGAAAGCCTACCCTGAAGCAATCAGAAAATACATATTTAAGGAACTTAAGAAAGATATTGCTGCAATAGCTTGGGGATATGAAGACCTAAAGACATTTGATGCTACTATAATGACTCATACTATTCCCCTGAAGCCCGAAGCCAAGCCATTTCGACAAAAATAGTGCCTTGTCAATGCCTTGACTAAGCCACTAATCCTTAAGGAAGTTCAAAAATTGATTTTTGCAAGGATAATCTTCCCTATGCACCATTCAACCTAGGTGGCTAACTTAGTTCTTGTCTGTAAGAAAAATGGAGAGATCAGGTTATGCGCAGACTTCAGAAATCTAAATAGAGCTTCACAAAGAGATAACTACCCACTTCCTTCTTTGGATGAAGTCTTACAAATTGTTAATGGATCTCAGATGATATCATTATTGGATGGTTACTCTGGATACAATTAGGTAATGGTCAACTATGAGGATATAATGAAGACAACCTTCACTACAAAGTGGGGAACATTTGCATACAAAAGGATGCCATTTGGTCTGATAAACGATGGAGAAAATTTTCAGTGCGCCATGGACATAGCATTCAAGGACTTAATCGATAAATGCATTATTATTTACATGGATGACCTGACAGTGTTCTCCAAGGATAGATTGAACCACGCTATAGAATTAGCCAAAGTTCTTAAAAGATGTATCCAGTATGGCATCTCCTTGAATCCCAAAAAGTGTGTGTTTAGAGTTTCTCAAGGGAAGCTTTTGGGGCACATAATCTCAAAAAGAGGGATATCAATCGACTTAGATCGAGTTGAAGCCATCCTCAAGATAGCCATGCCAGGAAGTAAGAAATAAATGAGGTCTTTCTTTGGAAAGATCGACTTCATGAGAAATTTTATCATGATTTTTGCAGATATTGTAAAAACATTGAATAAAATGATGAAGAAAGACGCCAAAATAGAGTGGAGTGATGAGGAAAAGGCTGCATTTTCTCAAGTCAAGCGATCCATCTCGAAAGCTCTAGTCCTCACTACTTGAGGCCATTTTATATTTATTCTTTTGCCTCTGAACATTCTTGTGCAGTTGTCCTAACTCAACAGAGAGAAGAGGGGGGGGAGAGGCCAATCGCTTTCATGAGTTCTCCATTCAAGAATGCTGAGGTGAAGTACCCACCTCATGAAAAACAAGCTTTTGTGTTGGTCCGAGGTATGAAAAAGTTCAGGCACTACATTCTCTGAAGCCAAATCATCTCTACAGTTCCTGATGTTACTATGAAGTCTTTACTGATACAGAGCGAGCTAAGAGAAAGAAGAGGGAAGTGGATGGCCATCTTACAAGAGTTCAATCTAGAGATACATCCTATGAAAATTGTTAGAGGTACAAGATTGTCTAAGTCCATGGCAAATGTTGGTGACAACATTATTTGTCAGCAATACACAACCCAATCCTTCTCCAATGACCATTGGTATGCTGATATTGTCTATTTTATGTTCAACAATCAGTGTCTAGAAGGAATGAATGCAACTCAAAGGAGAGCACTAAGAATGAAGAGTTCCCATTATATGCTCAAAGGAGGGTTACTATATAGGAAGAATTTTGAAGGAGTATACCTGAGATGCCTTGATCAGCAAGAGGCCCGACATGTGATTTCTGAGTTTCATGGGAAACATAGCACCGGGCATGGTTTTGTGGATTCATTGGCACACCAGATCCTTAGATCTGGTTATTATTGGCCCTATGTATTCAAATATTCCCACCAGCATGTGAGGACATGTCACATATGTCAAATTTCTGCATCAAGGGAATGCCATTCAGCCATGCCTTTGCAACATGTCTATGAGGTAAGGCCATTTTCCCAATGGGCAATGGATTTTATTGGGGTGATTAACCCAAGCTCTCTTACAAGACACAAATTCATCTTAACTGCCACTAACTACTACACAAGGTGGACATAGGATATACCCTACAAGAAAAGCACAACAGAGGTAGTGATCAAGTTCCTCACCGAATGCATCACTACAAGGTTTGGGGTACCTTTCGCATTGGTATGTGACAATGGCTCTTCCTTCTCTTTTGTTGAATTCATCTCATGGGCTTACAATCACAAAATTGTTTTAAAATATTCTTCAAATTATTACCTACAAGGAAATGGAGTTGTAGAGTCAACCAATAAGAATCTCTTAGGGGTGATTAAGAAACTATTAGAGAACAACCCTAAGGACTAGCATACCTAGCTGAGATTTGCATTATGGGCAGATAGGACTAGGATTAAGGCTGCTCTAAAGACTTCACCATTCAAGCTGGTATATGGCCAAGAGTCTATCTATCCTATCCATCTGTAGATACCTATCCTTGAGTTCATGTGGAAATTCTACTCTAATGACAATAGGATAGAGGTAAGATTAGCTGCTTTATTGAAATTAGAAGAACAAAGAGATGTCGCCTTGCAACAATTCTTTAGGAAACAAGCTGTTGTCAAACATTGGTTTGAAAAAAGATCCAAAATCAAATCTTTTATGATATCAGACCTTGTGTTGCTATGGGATAAAGCTAGTGAAAAGAAAGGAAATCACCAAAAGTTTGACAAACTCTAGTTAGGTCCTTATCAGATTGTTGAGATCTTGGGAGAAAATGCTTTTTGATTAAGTAGTTTAACTCAAGAACCTGTCCCATGGCCTGACAATGGACAGTTTGTTAAACACTATTTTGAGTCATGAGGTTGGTACTTTTGTTGGGTGATGCATCTATATAAATAGTTTCTACTTGTAAATAATCTCTGTGTGTAAATAACTCTCTCCTTTATGTGAATAATCTGTTGCTCTTTATGTGAATAATTTTCTCTTTGTTTCTAAATTGTTTATTGTTTATTTGTTTGTTCTTCCCTTTTGTCCTTTTTGTTTCCTTTGATGTTTGGTTTCTATTTGTTTTGTTCTTTGGGATTTGTTTGTTCTTTCCATCTTAAAATGGTGGTTTTTATCTAATACATACTTTGGTTATTAGGAGGGAGTGGTTTAGGTATTTCTAGGTTTGCTGATGGGGTGATTCTATCCTAAAGCTCTTTGTTTTATGCCCATTACCAATAAGAGTTATGGAAGGTCATTAAACCAAGGTGCAAAGTAAGTAACCTTCATTATCTCCTCTGAATCTGTCACAAATTATCAAGATCATCTCCTTTGTAGTAGTATATTTTTCCTAGAGTGGTAGTGTTGTAATATTTGAGTGAAAAATATGATCTCTCAAGTGCTGTTATGAGGTCCATGGTAGTTTTCAATCCAGATCAGATGTTAAATATCTAACATATTGAAAAGGAACTAAATGAAATATCTGAAACTCTATGAGAAAACAAAAAAAAAGAAAGAGAAAAGAAAAGAATTATCTAAAGAGAAAAAGGATTCAATCTGAATGGGTGATTCCAGTATCTCTACTGCGGCTATGGACTCCTGACTGGAAGTGGAGCAATGTTGTGAGAAAACTAGAGGTATCTCCATTGGGGCTATGGATGTATGACTGGTAGTGAAGCAATGCCCAGGATATCATTGCACAAAAGGAAGTCAACTCATGTAACTCAAATCTTTCACATTATTGTTCAAAAGATGAGGAAAACTTTATGAAAGGATGATGCACTATCAAGCACACACATAGATTCAAGGCTAGTTACTGTTGGCTTACATTTGAGATTCTAGCTCAACCTTGCTTAAAACTAACCCAACTGGAGTTGTGATGTTCATAAACTAGGAGTTCTGGATAGCTGAATCCTTCAGTTTCATGAAAATGGTTAAACCATTTTCCCAGCCGATTCGCCATTTGTTATGCCCCGCATAGCCACCCCATTTTATTCTAGAACAAAATGGGTCCCCCTTTCTCTCTTTCTTTTGTTTCCTTTGGTTATTTTCTTTTCACTTGGGGGTCCTTCTAGTTTTCTACCTCGGTTTGTCTTCTTGTTTTGTAAAATGTTGGTTTTGTCTCAGCTTGAGTTGGTTTTCTTCTTGCGAAGTATTGGGTTACATTATTATAGATAATGGTGTATTTCATCATGATATATTTTATCCTCTCTTGAAGGGGCTAATGGGGATTTTTTTTTGTAGGATTAAATCACACACATGATGATATTTTCCAAGGGAGCTCAATTGGAATGCATTCCTTAGTCTAGCTAGCCATAATTTTCCTTGAAGAAGAAAGTTGGCAAGACCTTGTAGATGTCTTGTCGACTACCAATGCATTTTGTTAATAGGTGTTTATGTTACCTATTGGCAAGACCCCATGGGTGTCACGGTGAGTGGAGTTCACATGCAAACACATATCAGCAAGACATCAGTCATCGTCCCGGTGACTAGGATTTTCCCATCGACATGAAAGTTTCCTTTGGAGAAAGGTCTCAGTGAGATCTTTGTCTCACCGAATGGCATCAAAGGGGTACACATATCGGTGGGAGATTTTGACTTCGGGGTGAAGTCTCGATGACTTCTTTATGTCCCATCGACTACCGCGGACCAGGCTAACACCTTTGATAGGAATTGTATCTTCAGTGTGTGATCTTTCTGAAAGCTTCATGTCTCACCGAACACCGATAAAGATATGCCATTCGGTGAGAAAATTTCATGGCGGAGAGATGTCTCGGTGAATGCATTTGGCCTCACCGACAAAGCACAAAAGGGGGTCTATCAGTATGAGGTCCTACAGTCTTGTCGAGCCAAGATGTCCTACCGACATATCACTTCATTGGGGAGAGAATCAGATTGTCACGGTGACAAAAAGTGAACCTATGGAGATTCCTCAGCTAAATAAAAGGTGACTATAGGATATCTCCCCAATAAGAGGATGTTATAGTGACACATGTCAAATGAAAGGATGCATATCGGTGTGAATACAGGGAGGTCTTGGTGACAACATGGGCTAGAAAAAGGTTGTCATTTTAACATAATTTATGGCCGAATGAAAAGATCCTGCTGAAGTGGGTTTGTCTTCGGGGAGAGTGGTTCACCTTCGGCAGGAGGTCTGGCCAATTAGGATAGGTCTCACTGAAGGGTCAGTCTTCGATATGACATGAGGAGATTGAGGAGAGGTATCACTGATGTGGGATTTTCTCACCAATGAAGAGGACATCGTTATACCTCTTGTCGACAAAGGTTCCCCAAGGGTTCTCGGGGAGGTTTTACACTCTCACCAGGAGGTCTCGGTGACTAAGTAGTGTCACACCGACAGGGTATCACCTCGGGGAGAAGAAAAATGTGTGCCAAGAGGTCTGTCCGAAGCTCAAGGGTCTCACTAAAACAAAATTTGAGTTCAGCGAGACAAATTTGTTTCAGGGAGATATCTTCTCGACTGTTAAAGGTTTTACCGAAGGGTTCCCCTTTCGCCATGAAGTCTCGCCGACCTTGTCATGTCTCACCAAAATAAATTTGAGCTCAGAAGATGCTCCTCGAAGGACTAAGTAGCTTGCCATGACCTCTGGTTGATGATGATTGTCTCGGCCACCTCAGTGTGTATCGATATAACTTTTTCCACTTGCCATGAACTATCATCGACTGTCACCGGCTACACTGATAGTTGCCAGAAGAGATATAATCACATCAGGGAGACACAATTAGTGTCTCACCGACATGTGATTCAAGGTGGAGCACCTTTGACTACCTAATAGTCCTACATGGTGTATATCTAACCAATCAGAGGAAGCTAAAGGAATGACCTTTTGGCCATTGACTGATTGACTACCACCTTGAAGGAGACTGACAAAATGAAAATGACATGGATTCCTTCTTGGATCCAAAGGTGATGGATCAGCTCGAATAAAATGAAAAGATCTGAAGGGAGGCCCAATAGTGCTGCTCAAAGATGGTCAAATGTGCAGAAAGATCCAAAGCAAAAAGGAGGCCGAAGGAAAGAAAGAACCACAAGTCTTAGGTACAGTTGTAGTGACCACTAGCTAGAGGCAGATCAGTATTAATAGAAAAATACTTTTGGAGCATTCAAGGCAGATTGCAAGAGAGTTCTATTATGGACACAGAGATAGAAGAGTTAATGTTGTAGCTACAAAAGATCTATAGATCTTTCCCAGACCTATCTTTCATCAGCATGGGCGACAGGGCTTCACATTGAATGTAACATTGACTCTTTTCAAAAGATCTGAGAGTCGACTCTCCTAGAGGTAGATATGTTATAAACCCTAGCACAGGGGGACAGTGCATTGTTTTTGGTACACTCTGTATATATATGGAATTCTTTCCTCTTTGTAGAGGTTAGAACTTCTAGGGTTAGAAAGAAAAGGTTAGAGAATTTTTAGTTGGTAGTCAAGAGAACTTGTAGACATAATTTGTATAGTAAAAATTTAGCAAAACTAGAGGAGATGGAGCTGATCTTGATTCTTTGTAATGGGAGCTTCCTTTGTCTTCTTAGTTAGAAGATAGATTTAGAATAGACTAATTATCTTTCAAGGGTATGTGCAGGATCATGATGGGCCAAAAAGTGGCAATATTATGGGTATTTGTAGGGTATGTGGCTGATGACTTTTTTTAATCCAAAATTGATGAAAAAAAAAGGATTTTTAGAGGAGATTCTCAACTTTCCACCAATATAAATAATGCTTTAATTTGAATTTAATAAATAATTATTATTTATTTTCTATTAGAATTATGACTAAAGTCCTAATCGATAGGCTGATTGAAAAACTTCTATAACTTTCAAATGGTATCAAGCATTTTTTGAATTCAAAACATGTACATTCTATGCTTCCCATAATATAGGATTAAAAAAGAAAAATTAAATTTCATGAATTTTTGACCAAGCATTAAGGTGGTCGATTATAAGAGTTTTTATATTTTTTAAAAGTTGTAATACAAAAATTCATAATTATTTACTTAGAAACAAATTAAAAAAAAATATATATATCACATCGAGACATGAGTCCTCTACTTATATATAAAATATTATCAAAAATATTATCATTTTATTATGGTTAGGTGGTCGGACAAACACCTACTTCTTATTTTTTCCTAAAATTTAAGTGCAGATTAAATTTCAAATTTTCAACAAATAGATTTTATTTATTTTAAATATACCTAGTAGTTTAGAAACTAAATTTAATTTTATACAGATTCTATTCTTACATATTTTTTAAATAATATAGATAACTTATTCAAATTTTTACGTCAAGTTGCCTAACACTTATTTTTCTAAATTTTTTGCCACTTAAGGGCCTATTTTTTCTATGATGATCTTGCACATACCCTCAATTTTCTTAGTATAAATGGAAACAATTTGGAGTCATAGATTCTTTGTACACTGGTGATTATGCCATCTTTTTAAATATTTCTTATCTGTTTCACTAATAGTAGAAGCAATCAGACCTTAATCTACTTTAGATTGTGTTTTCAGAATGGTGTTTGTCTACAATTAATCATTTGATGTGTGAAATATTTAAGGAATGAGATGTTATTTTGTGTTTTGTTTAAACTGGTAACTATCAATCTATTATTAAAATGAACATTGTGGATGAATGCAATTGTGTGTTAATCACAAGTTAATTTTTTTCTTCAGTTTTAGTTTACAATTCCTTGAAGGATAACAAGTCTGGTTAAGTTGGATGAATCATTGTTCTTTTTTTTCTAAAGCCCTGACCTATCTTTTTCTATTTCTTTAAAAACCCTAGTTAGAATAGGTTTGATTTCATGCTTGATCCTAGGGCAATCCATAGGCCCCAACACCAGTAGGCCCCTTGAACATTACAGTTCACATCAATCATTGAGTGACATCAGCACAGTTGAGAACCAACTACATAGACCTTGGGAGCTAGGACATCCATATGTTGTCCTTCTCTTCTAGGAGAAACAAAATAGCAATATTTTGTTTGCATGTTGTTGTGCCAAGACACATGTCAACACTTCCCTCCTAGCTTTGTCCAACTCTATAAGAGCTTCCATTGTCAATTGTATTTTGTCATCAATTTCATTATCATATATCTACACAAACTTATACATTTACATTAAGTTGTTTTGGGGTAACCTGGAATTTTTCCCATAAACTAGGTTAAATAGGGCACAACCTATTGCCTTCTTCACAGTCACCCTATTTGCCTAGACTGCCAATCTCAGCTTAGAATCCAAAGCCCTTTTATTTTGATCCAGGATTCTTTTAATAATCTTCATCAAGCTTTTATTGCTTGATTTTGCTTGTCCATTTCCTTGTGGGTGGTATGGTGATGAATAAGAAATCTGGATGCCATGATCTTCACAAAATTTTATGTGTTCTTCAGATCTGAAACACATTGCATTGTCTGACACAATCCTTTTTGGACATCCAAATCTAGTCAATATGTTACTCATCAAGAAATCAATTACCACTTTACTAGTAGCTTTCTTTGTTGGAATTGCTTCCACCCACTTGGTGAAATAATCAGTTGCCACCAATATCCAGGAATGACCTCCACTAGATTTACATGCTATTTCTCCTACAAAATCAATACCCCATTGCTAGAATGGGGCTTGTACTATAACTGGTTGTAAAGGAAAGTTGCCAGAAAACTTTAACTTACCAGAGAAATGTTGGCAAGCATCACATGTCCTCACTAGTTGGTGTGCCTCCTTAAAAACTATAGGCCACCAAGATCCAGCCCTCATTATCTTATGTGTAGTTGTTTTAGCCATATAATGTCCTCCACAAACTCCACTGTGCATTCCATTCACAAGTTATTTTGCTTGATCTTGATCAACACACTTCAACATGACACCTTCTCCATTTCTCCACCAGAGCTTTCCATCTACAATAACATACTTGATAGCATGTAATTTAAATGTCCTTTTCTCATTTTCACTCAAGTTATCAGGAAATATCATTTTTTGCAAGTAATATATCACATCTCTATACCATTCTGAATGCTCCATATCACATAGATGCAATCTATTCTCCTCTTGTAACAAATTTATCTGATTTGCTTCTAGATTACTTTGGGCCATGAGTTTTTCCAATCCTTTTCCTCTTACCAATTTAGTAATCTGAACCTCAATATTGAATTCTTGAATCCTATTTATCCACCTACACCTTCTCCTGGACACTTCTTGCTATGTGAAAATTTCCTTAACAAGACTAGGCACATAAGCAATTACGGTAGCTCCCATCAAAAAAGGTCTAAAATCCTTCACTGCTTTTACCAGTGCATATTCTTGTTTTTCATTTATATCATACTTAAGATCTGTAGCTTGTAAAGATTTTTTGAAAAAGGCTACAGGCTATTCAAAACCTTTTGCGTTCTTTTGCAACAACACAGCTACAATTGTGTGGAAAGAAGCAAATGAGAAAATCTGTAAAGGTTTAGAGAAATCAGGGGTTCTTAACATAGGAGCCTCCTTTATTGCTTGCTTAATGGCTTGGAAGGCCTGCACAGGCTCCTCATGCCATTCAACCTTGGATCCTTTCTTGAGAATTTTGGAAATAGGGCAAACTATCTCTAAAAAATTCGTCACAAACCTCCTCAAGAGATTTATTTTCCCAAAGAAATATTGTATTCCTTTGACACTTCGAGGTTGTGGTACTTTATCAATTGCAATACTTCTTTATTTTATTCTCTCCTATCATACTTCCCAGAAGTTCTTCTATTACTTTCAATATTTATAGCCACTCTAAATGCATCCCTCATGGTCCAAGGGTCTTTATCTCTAAGGAGATATGCCATTTTAGCATCAAAAGCATTGAAGTATGTAATTAAGCAAACATTTTCATCAAGCCTCGAAACCTGGAACAACTTATACATTGCTTTTTGAAATCTTAAATTAAACTCTATCACAAGCTCATTCAATGACTTCTTGATGTTATTAAATTCATTCAACATGAAACTAGCATTAGTTTTATCACCATACTACTCTGCAAAACACTTTTAAAACTCATCCCATGACCCAATACTAGCATTAGGTAAACCTCTATACCAATCCCTTGCATCTTCTACCAGGATTGTACAAACAATTTCATTACAACATCTTCATGTTCTACCTCATAATCATTTAACATGTCCATGAAATATTTCAAGTGTTCCTCTACTTTCACAACATTATTACTAGCAAACTTATTCATCTTTTCTCTCAAGTCAATAGGGATAGGATTTGGATAACCAGGGATACCATCAAAGAAAAATGGCCTATACCTTTCCAATTGTATAGGTTGTCATTGAAATAATCCTTCATTTCTTTGAGAATCCACACCAGACCCTTTATTTTGTACTCTAGAACCATCCTAATTTGGATTTGCAAACCCAATTACATGAATCTTTGGGTCAAAACTATTTATGGTGGGGTCTAGATTAATTTTAGAACCACCCTTTAAGGAATCTTGGTGGTTTGATGAGGTTGTAGCTTGTATAACCTCATTTGTAGTTGTCATCTTTAGGAAACTTATTTTCCTCTTCATTTTTTCATTTGTAGCCTCAATCTATGTTCTTTCCAACTCTTCTACTAAAGATTCACTCTCTTTCTTAACCTTTTCTAAAGCAGATTTTGTTTGAAATGACACATGTGGCTTGAGATCTTGTTTAGTAAAATGGGGAGTCACCTTGTCATTTATTTTAATCCCCTCAACTTTTTTCTTTCCTTTGTCTAATGTAGGCTTAGGATTTTTATTACTTGGTTGAGACCTATCGTGAGTCAAGAGCTTTGGGTCTGCAGGTTTGGGTTGGGCATCAATGTGGGCTACTGGGTTTTCTTTAGGCACATACTTTACTTCCTCATTAGCAATCTTCTGTAGAATTGGACCCTCAACATTGGGTTCAGGTTCATCTTAGTTTAGGAGCTTCATTGTTGCCAACTATCTCATTAACCTATCCCTTTCAATCACAACACTCCTCAACATTTATTCCCTCTCTTTTTCTCTTTTCACTCTAAGCTTAGCTTGTGCTTGGATTTCCCATCTCAAAGAATTTATGTCTCAAAAAATATCATCAAGGTCAGGCAAAGTCACATCGAAACTTAATGTATCATCTAGATCTATTAAATTAACCCCTTCCAATACATGTTAAAAAAAAAAGGATTTACATCACTTTCAGTAGGAGGAGGCACATCACTGGTGCATTCTCTATGATGGATTCGACTTCTACTCCCACCTCTTCTCTTTTTATCATATTTAATACTAATAAGCCCATTATTCTGACATGTCACATTATCTTGAACTAGTGTATTAAATAATGAATCAAAAAATCCACAACTATTTAACTCTAATATTCTAGGCATATCTTCAAGATTCTTAGGGATAGGATATAAAAGCTTATTTGTACCTTGGTGTACAGGGTCTTGTGATGCAAGAGAAAAATTACTATATTTTGGTTTCTTCTTTATCTAGTCCTTCTTCTTTTCTTTGGGAAGTTCACCTTCCAATTTCTATTCTGGATGATTCTTCATGAATGACTTGGTGTTCTTCATTCTTTGTACTTGTCCAAAAGTTCTTTCTATGTATAATAAAATTTTCAAAATAAAACACACACTAGTGTAGATACTTTAGAGTCACCAACCAATTTTCTTGGGAATATCAAAAACCTAAAGACATGTGGTAGAATATAAAAACCTTTAGAACCTCAAACTGACAACACATAAAAGTTATTTATAACATAACTCTTGATGCTTATGAAAATAGAAGTGGACAAACCTAACATAGAATTATAGGATTAACCTTAAAATCACATAAATACTATGAAGAATCTACTCAAAATGGACAACTGACACACTAAAAGGAATTTTTTTAAAATTAGTCCCTAGCGGAGTCACCATTTTGTTGGTTTGTTTTTATGATGTAACCAGGTTGGTCTTCTAATCTACCTATGGAATTTCCAATTCCAATCAAGGGAAGCTCGAAGGACCTAGACCAACTAACGAGGACTTTAAAAAGCCTCCTACACTTTAGGTTCTGCAAGACCCAGGAGGGGAATCCCTTAATGTGTTTACAACCTCTGTACCATTATCATAAACAACATTAATAATAATAGATAGTGACACTTAATAGCTCAACACAATAGGATAATATCGAATAGAATTGGCTATTCTTCAACATTATCAACTATATGGAGCATGGGATGACTACAACATAATCCATAATATATAAAATAGTCTTTGATTTACAATCTGTAGCATGCTCTAGGCAAAGACAAACAAATACTAAATCAAACAAATGAATGCAACTTAGATCAGTGCCATATATCCATTGCAGGAGTAAAATTTATAAGCATTTAAAGGTTTATAATAGATGTAGTATATGACATATAAGGTCCCTAACACTATTGTATTACAATTTCATCAGTATGTATTCTAACCCAATATTACTTATCAAATCCTTATACAAAACATATCTGCCTATAATCCCATTCAAGCATTTTAATTAATTCCTTGAATTAAAGCTAAAATAGAATCATACACACCACAACAGTGAGATGAATGAAACAACCCTTAGTTATTTTATTCAAAGTTCAGATATGCGCATACAATCGAGAGACATGAGCCTGAATTTATCATTTCAATTCAAATGCTAATACTGTTATGCAACATTAAATCCTCATGAACTCAAAACCTATTATAGAATGACTCAGAATCCTAAATTGTATTTCTCTCTAAAACCATATAACTTTACAATTTTCTCTGCAACTTCACCTAGAATCGATCAAAATTATCTAACTTGCTAACCCTTACTTTTGGCCTTGAAATCCTTCTTATAGAAAATGAAGGAGCAGACAAGCCTTGGGTAGAAAGTACACATGTCACCAGTCGATCGGAGCACCTGATGATATTCCAAAAATTGTTACAATAGCAATCATCTAGAGCATATTCACGTTCATCATGCCAGCTGATGAAAGTTGATGCAATAACAAAAACCACAAGAAACCCATGTCGAGAATGCTATCAACACAAAACTGGAACCATTGTAACCACAACATCTGATTTGCCACCTATCGGTAGTCCACTCCTTTTACTCAACATCATTAAAATACTTAGCTACCCACTTCAAGTATTCTTGATCAGTTGGCCAGTCAAAATTAATCACCTCATTTACCTTTGTACTATAAGACATATACTTTACCGCTACTTGATTTGCATCTCTTTCAAAAATCTCCAAAAATGAGTGGTACCAATAATCTTATCCATACAACTCACCAACAAATCATAATCTAAGTCATCATGAATTACTTTAATTGGATTATTGATGACCTTACTTGCTTGATCCTGCCATTGTTGGAGTGTTCTAATTTTCCCCTGCTCATCAATTATATCAGGTAACAATGTGTTACCCCAATCATTGAAATTCTTCACCAACTCCCTAGTCTTCCTACTTAAATCATTTGGTAAGGTCTAAAAACCTTGCAATAATTTTACTAACACATGAGTAGGCTTCAATGATTTGGTCCTATCATTTATATCAAACCTTGAGGCTTTATTCATGATATCTAGATCATTGGCCCTAGGGATCCAATTTTCAATTATTGGTATCACTATCTCCCGATCCCTATCAATATTTTTTATTGCTTCCAACAACAAAGAATACAAAGAATGTATAGATGGCAATTTACTATCTACCTTTTCATTTTAGTGCTCCAAAATAGTAGTAACAATCTCCTTTTACTTTAAAAGAAACCCCTCCTCTCTTACCTTTGCTGATGTCTGCAATTCATCAATTTTGTGTATGGGCTACTTCTTCATTGGATCAACAAAGCACTCTATTTCTTCATCAATTTGTTCTAGAGGTGGGGTGAGGACAAGACTTTGAATGGGAGACCCTAGTGTGGAAACATTTGGAGAAGTAGGAGGCACTGAACCTGTTGTGGGAGGTAATGTACTAGTTCTTGGAGTATTGGATGTTTCCCCAATCAATCTATATCTGAACCTTTCCACTTTAGTTTGCAACTCAACATTCTTTTGTTGCATTTTTCTATATTCTTCAATCAAAATGTTATAATTCTCCATTAAGCTCTTCCTTTCAACCTCCTCCCTTTCAACAGTTTTTTGGGCTAACTTGGCCACATTCATAGTTAAATTAGAGGCCTCAGTGGTTGATGTCTTTAAGGTTCTCTTTATTATTAATCCTCCTTTGAAATTTGGATTAATATCGGAAATATCTAGTTTTCTCCCTTGTGGAGCCAATGCCCAAATTGCCAAGGTCTCATATTCCTCACTGAAAGCAGAGTTTTGTAATGTTTCCTTAACTTCTTCTTCAGAATCTTGAAAAGGATTTTTAGACTTCATAATAGCATTAAAATCCACTGCATCTACAATGTCCCATTTAGGAAAAATCAATACACTAGCCTGACTCACTAGTTGTCTTCTTCAAGAGTGATGTTCTTGAACTCTTCCATTAGTTCAACTTTTACTTCATCATTCTCCTGGTCTGACCTATCAGGCCTTAGTTCCCTTCTCTCCCTGCATTTATTTTGATACTCTTCAAATTTCATTCTACATGCCAATTGAAAGAATACAGGAGTCTTTACAAATGTATTGTCATCTAAGAACTCCTTGCATTCTTCCATTCTTGCATCTTGTACACTTTTACCTTTCATATCCAAATCAGATAAAACCAATTCAAATGACCTAAGAGGGTAAGGCATACCAACCTGCATGTCTTGATCAGTAACAATAATTTCATCTGTCAAATCCTCATGTGGGTGATCAGTTCTTTGTCTCTTAGGGCTTGGGTTAGATTGTTCTGATGGGGGATTGTCTTCTAGTGAAGATTTTAAATCAACGATCTTGATAGCCCCAGGTACTTTCAATTTTGGACCTAGTCATGGAGGTGCCTTCATTATTTTCTTCCCCTTTTTGTCTACTTCTTCCTCATCACTACTACTATCCCTTTTCCTTTTATAGATGGGCTACTTTTCTGTAGGCTGGTATGTTGACCTTGTTTGAATTGGCCTAGCACTTTGTTCTTGCATACCCAGACTTAGCCTTAAATTTATCCTTTTGGTTCTCAAGGTGTCCATAATCTCCTTGAAGTTCTTCATTATAAAATCAATTTTCTTATGGTATGGAGTGAACTCCAATAGTGGATCATACTTTGGATCCATTTCATGCACATCCAGTAGCTTACTATTTGCTATCCATTTCTCCTTGTTCAACTCCTACTTATTTAGATCAAATTCATTTTTTATCAAGTCCTCACAGAAGTTGAACTCATGTGCGAATTTTCCACCTTTTATTTTTTGTCTAAAAATAGCAAAGAAACCCTCAGGATCATGTTGTTGCCTTGGACCAAATTTCAAATGGTAATCAACAAAGAAGTTATCAAAATTCAAGCCTCCCTTTGAAAATGTAAAGTCAAACACCACTGTATAATCAGGGAAGAATGTTCCCTTCCCCCTTCTAGTAAGGTTGTCTTCATGAATACAACCCATCTACCACATAACTTCTGCAAATCCTATTCTTGGTGGCACATTGTATGGGAGTATGTGAGGGGCTCCCTAAAATCCATATACTCTCAAGACAATGCTGACTGGGTATGGGATAATGTCACCCTAGTTATGGTAAACCCTCAATTTTGGCTTCCTCTCCTTTGGCCTGAGGAAATCATGTACTTCCCCAGGGAGCCTAGGTACATTCACCATCA
>VDFB02086081.1:83852081-83869638 GCA_007258455.2 Sequoia sempervirens | reverse complement strand
AGTCAAAATATTGTTGTCTACAAATCTCCTCAAGCCATCTATTAAAAAAAAAATTGTTTGAAATCTCACTCACACTTAAATTATCAAAATCACAAGGCTGAATAGGAGAGAAAAAGGGATGATTTTCAAATTTATGAGTCTCTTGGGGTTGTTAATATGAATATGGAGGAATCAAAAAATACTAAGAAGGGTGGGGTGGGTAGTATGCATTTTGAAAATATTGAGAAAACACAACAAGGTTTTGTGCAATGGAATGAGAGGTATAACTAGTCTGATATGGTTGATTGGGAGGTGCAAAGCTAGCATTATCATGATATGGTAGAGTGTACATATGGTTTCCATTAAAATATGACATTTTAAAGCATAGGAAACACCTCAAAAATTACAAAATAAGAGTAAAGGACTTCCCAACCAAAATTTTTGGGAACATACCAAAGAGACACCTAAAGATTTATAGATTCATCAAATTCTTGAAGAACACCTTAAAAGGGTGAAAATTTAAAAATGCACCACTTCCTCAATGGAATGAAATGAGACGAGGCTACTTGAACCAAATAATTTTGAATGCATTCACCATGGTGTTTGAAGATATGCCTCAAAAGGAAAGATGCGTTGAAGTAAATCTTAAATTTTTCAATGGATAGGAGTCCCACTAGGCATGCCAAAAAATTTTATCACATGAAATTGTACCCCATTGAGCATGAAGCTTAGCATTCCAATGAAACAATGGAAATTACCACAAGGTGTGGGACCTTTGCACTATGAGTTAAAATCTTCAAAGAAGTTTGACTTCCTTTTTCAATCCTAGTGCAATGTGTTGTTTCAAACCAAGACATGAAAACCTACCACTAACAACTCATGAGGAAAAGGGGAGGAGTACATCAAAGGGGAAAATGGAGGTGATACATTGAGATTGAAAGGTCACTTATTCTTGGCTAATATTTTCATAATAATTCAAAGGGGACCAAAGAACTCACATAACTCTCTATTTGGTTAATCCCATATGCAAACATGGAGGTTAGGGTTTGACAGTGCATTGGAAGGAAAAAGAATTTCACAACACAGTAGTTGCAAAAAAATTTAACACATGTATACATAAAAATGTAAGCAAACAATCAAACATGAAGGTAATAAAGATCACTCATACATAAAAGAGGAGAGAACAAACAACAATGATCAAATTCATTAATACAAAGGCATATATCCAATCATTACAATGGTAGGATTTGAAATACATGTTTGCAAAATAAAATCCCTATAGGAGCCAGAGGAAGAGAAAAACCTACTAAAGAAGCAAAATGAATACATTTTCTACCTTTAAAGATCAAGCATAACTGATGTTGGAACTATAAATTTCTAGCTTTTTCACATGTTTTCCATATCCCTAAGTTTCAATTGGAATCCTTTTCATAAATGTAGGGGTTTATTTTCATATCATTTTGCTCATATTTTTCCCATGTTGCCCATTGAATCCATTGAGTCACACATCTTTTGCATTCTCGTCCCTATTGGCATGAGTTCATTTGGCTCTCCCCGATCCTTGTTGTGACTTCTGCTAGAAAAATGTCTGTGTTGCCTATCAACAAGATGTTTTAATGTCATGGAGACTAGATTTCATTCACTAGCAGCTATCGGCATAACAGTTTCATGGTTTCGGAAATGGAAAGTGTTCATATCGGCAAAAGAAATATGTTTTAGTGAATGGTCATAACGAGTCTTTCTTGTCTTGCTGAATGACACAAATGAGGTTTCACATCGGCAAGAGTTTGGTGTGTCGATATAGTGTCCTAGCGAATTCTTGGGTCTCAGTGACAAGCAGTTTGAAGGAACTTATCGGTATGAGTTATAACTTTTTGCCTATGGTCTCAGTGAATCCAGTGTGTCATACCGACTTTTCAAATGGAGGCTCAATCGGTGAGAAATTCTGAATGTCTTGGTGAAGACAAATATAACAAAGGGCACTGCTCGGTGTGACTTATTTGTGTTGGTATGTGGTTTCATCGAGTAAGTCATGTTTTATTGACTGATGCACGTAGATGACTTTCGGTCAGACTAAGGGTTTTCAATATGATGTCTTCATGACTCTGGTGGTCACAGCGAAGCACGAAGAACAGGGGAGCATGGGGTGACCAGCGGTTAGCGACATTTTTCCTTTAGCATACCTTTAGGACTGTCTTGGTGATTGGTTGGTGAATAAAATAAAAATTCAAAAGTTGTGGGCCGACATGTGAAATTCTAAATATTGTTGTGGCCGACATGATTTGGGGTCATTTCCTACAGGGGCCGACATGAATTTGAGACGATATGATTCCTAATGTTGGTGTATTTATATGCACCCAGATTGTAATTAAAGGGGGATTTTTTAGATCACATATAGTAGATTAGGAATGGCTACGATAGAATAATTTTCTCTTATCAGAGACTATGTGCATGTTTTAAAATGGTGAATTCAATGGGAATTAGCTGGTGTGGTAGGTTATTTTTGGTATCAATTGTCTGTTGAGTTTATTGAGAAGTATTGTTGAAGTTGTCTCCAATTTGATTCTTTCTGGTTGTTTAAATTAGCATAACAAGTTTATGTTCAGTTTGTCAATGCACATTTGTTGTATTTGTGTGATTAATTAACTTGTTCTCTCAAGTAGAGATTAAATCCTTTTCATTGATCAGAGTAATCAGGAAGATTCATCTGGATTATTAAAGAAGAGATCAGTAGTAATAATCTTGCATTGTTTATACAAGTTATGAACAGATCATATGCCTGCAATTTGATTTTTGCCAGAATAAGTTGTCCACTTCTATTTCATTTGACTCTACATACCCAAAAAGGCACCGGTCTCTGCAATTTCATTATTTGAATTCATTCAATCTCTTTTTATCAGTTAATAAAGTATTCTAGGATTTAAATTAGAAGATAGTTATCAAGTTTGATTTCATTTTGTTCACTGTCATCTACCATTGTGGACAAAGCATTTTAGAAGGATAATCATAAGATAAGTCTGCACTATTCAGAAAGGTACACCCACCTGGGTTTAGCAGCACCTAAAGAGTAGAAGGTTGGTCTCTCTTGGCCTTGTCTGTTACCCTAAAGCATATCAAGAGATTGGCAGCCTCTTGAGGCATCTTGCCTGCATTTTTGAGAGCTAACAAATTGGTGACTCTGCTGGGGATTATATCAGAAAATTCGGTTGAAGACCACATTATAGAGTCATTGGAGGAAAAGTTGTAATTTGAGAAATTTTAGAAAGGGTGATTCCGCTGGGAAAAGATCAGAAATAATGATTTTCCTACTTTTGGAAAAGTAGGTGGCGACTCTGAAAGAATTTTTGCAATTTTTTAAACATGAATGGAGGAGGATTTCAGTTCAAGGGAGGTTATGCTAGAGCTCCTCATGGTAAACAGTATGTACCATATTATCATACATGGTACTATGGTCTAATGTACCAACATCTGTATCCACCTAGTGCCCCCCCTCATCAGCATACAACTATGATTAGACAGTTTGATTTGGCAGGGATTCCATTATCCCCTTATCCAATGGATGGCAGTTGGAGGGGTATTGTTCCAAAGTTTATAGGGTGTGATGCAATCACTACTAAAGATCATTTAAGAAGTTTTAATGCTTTCATCCAAGATTTGGATGTGCCCTATGAAGATTTATGCATGAAGCTATTCATGATATCACTTGTTGAAGATGTTAGGGATTGGTTCAATGGCTTACCAGCTGTCTCTATTGATTCTCTCCAAGGATTTCAAGATCAATTCCTCAAGAAATTTGGGAATCTAGGTGCACCAGATTATGCTCTTCGTGAATTATTGCACATTCAAAAAGATAAAAGTGATACAATTTATGATTTCAATCAGAGATTCAATAAGTTGCAGAATAGGATACCTCCTAGATCAAAGTTGCCAGATTCTATAGCACTGAGTATTTATTTGAATGCATTTGAACCTAAGACAGGGTATGAGCTGAGAAATAAATTCCCAAGAGATTTGGCTGAAGCATAGAAGATGGCACAAACAATTGAAAACAATAGGATGACTGCTGGGATAATTAGTAAAAGAGATATTCATAGGGTTTCTTAGCAAAGAAACATATACAGGAACAAAAGGCCAAGGTTGCATGGCATGCCTTATAATACAAATTGGTAGGACAACAAACCTATAATAGCTAGGCCTGGAAGTGAGAGAGCTTCTGATCCATTGAGCAAGAAAGGAACCTATATGGTAAGTAACAATTACTTTTGTGATTTTTGTGATAAGCCACATTCCCCAGATCATTGTGTTGTAGCCTAAAGAATATAGGAGGAGGGAATGCAGATGGAAAACAATGAAGAAGATCACATAGTATAACTAGCTTCAGATACTTTGCATCAGGTTGAGGAGGATGAGGGTGTAGTCCTTATCTCTTGCACAACAGATTGTCACAGAGAGAGCAATGTTTGTTGTGAATATTCTGATGTTGATGATGAACTTGAGGATTTTGATCTGCCGTCAAGGGATTCTTCTACTCCTTATGAGGATCTGGATGAAGAGGCAATGAGAGATAATGATTCATCAGATAGTAAGTATACAATACCTCTGGCTGCAATTGAAAGTTATGAAGATACATTTGATCATATGAGGTTTGTAAATTTTAAAGTGATTTCCATTTTTTTTCAAACTTGTATGATGAAGAGTTAAATGAAGATCAGATGATTTTTTTCCAAGGTGTGTCAATGAGTAAGTTTCATATATTTTCAAATTTGTTCTGTGAAAAGGAGGAAATAATTTCAAACAAGTAGAATGATGGAATAAATAACTGCACTAATGATGTTTCTGATTTCCCATTCTCTGATGGTATTGGATTTCTATTTGATGATGAAAAAAGTGAGGAGTATGATTGTAGTGATGAAAATATAGAGGCTTGTTCACTTAGTTGTGAACATATTGCAGATTTGTTTACTTCTAAATACCAGGGATGTGCACATGAAGATGATCTTGAAGTTCTGTCTCCAGCTTACTTTTGTTTTGACAGTGAAAAATCTTTGTGTAAAGATTCTTATGACTCCTTTTGTATTTCTTGGAATGATGGTGATACTTTTGGTGTTGATCAAAAGTTTGCTTCCATTCGGAAGGAAGTATGTGATTCTAGAATTTCTAACTCATGTGGAAATAACATTTGTTTGCATACCAAGGATGATAGAAGTCCAGAATTTATTTCACATATGCATGATATTGAGGATATGAGTTGTGATCTAATTTTGATTCCAAATAATGATACTAAAGAGGTGCAAAAGGTTTCAGATTTTAGTGTTGATATAATAGAACATTTTGTTTCTCAAGTGAAGCACTTTGATGATAAATTTTCAATATAGTTGGGAGAATGTTTCATAATACATGACAGTGAGAAAGATAATACAAAATGTTGTATTGAATATGTTTTCATTTTGTATGTTGAAGATAACAGAGTTTTATCTGATGATAGAGAATATAAACTGCTGAATACAGCTGGGAAGTTGTTCCAAGTTGAGCATGATGATTTTCTAAAAACTTGCAATAACAGTGATAGGAAGGATTGCATCTGTGTCTTCAAGAGAAATCTGATGAACTAAAAAAAAAACTAGGTATTTGACAAGGGAAAATATGATTTGAGTTTCAAATTGTAACAACTCAAGATAGGAGAAGTTAACACACAGAGGATTGAGGGTTGCCAGTGCATGGATAACTCTTACTTGTTCTCTTTAAAATTCTTTTCCATGCATAGTAGTTTAGGATGGTGGTTCACCTCCATTTTGCATCCATTTTGCATTCATTCCATCATGCTTCTGGTCCATTTCCATGTTGCTCTTTTTTGTTGTGTCTGTTCTACTCACCCAGGATTCTTGATTCTTGTAATGATTTGACTATCATTCATCCCCAGATGGAGCCACTGTTGGAACTATAAATCTCTGGCTTTCTCACATGTTTTCCATAACCCTAAGTTTCAATTGGAATCCTTTTCATAAATGTAGGGGTTTATTTTCATATCATTTTGCTCATATTTTTCCCATGTTTCCCATTGAATCCATTGAGTCATGCATCTTTTGCATTCTGGTCCCTATCGGCATGAGTTCATTTGGCTCTCCCAAGTCCTTGCTGTGACTTCTGCTAGCAAAAAATTTGTGTTGCCTATCGGCAAGATGTTTTAATATCATGGTGACTGGATTTCATTCACTGGCAACTATCAGCATAACAGTTTCATCATTTCGACAATGGGAAGTGTTCATATCAGTGAAAGAAATATGTTTCAATGAATGGTCATAATGAGTCTTTCTTGTCTCGCTGAATGACACAAATGAGGTTTCACATTGGCAAGAGTTTGGTGCATTGATAGAGTGTCCTGGCGAATTCTTGGGTATCAGCGACAAGTGCTATGAAGGAACTTATTGGTATGAGTTATAACTTTTCACCTATGGTCTTGGCGAATCCAGTGTATCATACCAACTTTTCAAATAGAGGCTCAATCAGTGAGAAATTTTGAATTTCTTGGCGAAGATGAATATAACAAAGGGCACTGCTCGGTGTGACTTATTTGTGTTTGTATGTGGTCTCATCAAGTAAGTCATGTTTTATTGACTGATGCATGTAGATGACTTTCGGCCAGACTGGGGGTTTTCAATATGATGTCTTTATGACTCTAGTGGTCATGGTGAAGCACGAAGAATAGGGGAGCACGAGGTGACTAGTGGTTAGTGACATTTTTCCTTCGGCATACCTTCAGGACTGTCTTGGCGATTCATTGGTGAGTAAAATAGAAATTCAAAGCTATGGCCGACATGTGAAATTCTAAATACTATTGTGGCCGACATGATTTGGGCTCATTTTCTATGGGAGTCTACATGAATTTGAGATGATATGATTCCTAATGCTGGTGTATTTATATGCACCCAGATTGTAATTAAAGGGGGATGTTTTAGATCACATATAGTAGATTAGGAATGGCTATAGTAGAATAATTTTCTCTTATCAGAGACTATGTGCATGTTTTAAAATGGTGAATTCAATGGGAATCAGCTGGTGTGGCAGGTTATTTTTGGTATCAATTGTTTGTTGAGTTTATTGAGAAGTATTGTTGAAGCTATCTCCAATTTGATTCTTTCTGGTTGTTTAAATTGGCATAACATTTTTATGTTCAGTTTGTCAATGCACATTTGTTGTATTTGTGTGATTAATTAACTGGTTCTCTCAAGTAAAGATTAAATCATTTTCATTGATCACAGTAATCAGGAAGATTCATCTGGATTATTAAAGAAGAGCTCAGTAGTAATAATCTTGCATTGTTTATACAAGTTATGAACATATCATATGCCTGCAATTTGATTTTCTACCAGAATAAGTTGCCCACTTCTATTTCATTTGACTCTGCATACTCAACAAGGCATTGGTCTCTGCAATTTCATTATTTGAATTCATTCAATCTCTTTTTATCAGTTAATAAAGCATTCTAGGATTTATATCAAAAGATAGTTATCAAATTTGATTTCATTTTTTTCACTGTCATCTACCATTGTGGACAAAGCATTTTAGAAGGATAATCATAAGATAAGTCTGCACTATTCAGAAAGGTACACCCACTTGGGTTTAGCAGTACCTAAAGAGTAGAAGGTTGGGCTCTCTTGGCCTTGTCTGTTACCCTAAAGCATATCAAGAGATTGGCAGCCTCTTGAGGCATCTTGCCTACATTTTTGAGAGCTAACAACTAAGAAGAACAAATACAACCCTAACACTAACTAGGGTTAGCCAAAAAGACTATGTGTGCAAAATCTGAGCAATCCCATGAAAGATGTGCCTAGGGAATAGATAAATAATAAATAATAAATGGGAATGGGTGCCCATGAAATCCACTTCTACAAGGCATGGACTACAATTAATGTCATCCTTGAAGCTTAGAAATTAGATCTGGTAGCTCAAAATTCTAATCAAACCTTAAAAAATGTAGGAAGGTTGTGGCATCAAGCCTAAAAAGAAGCCTTTAAAAACATGAAAACAATTGGTCTAGATCCCCAAAAATATTTCTTTGTTTGGTTTTAGGCATCGAGTGATCGAGCTTCAAGTGTCAGGCTTATCACTTACCAAATGCTTGGAAGAATGAGAAGAAGAGTGCAAAGAAGAAGAAAGGATTATAGTAAAGCTATGGTCAAGAGGTAAGAAAGAGATCCATTACATCATAAACCAAAATATACTGGCAAGGAAAAATGAAGTGTGGTATAGCGGGGAACAACCTACCACCTTGTGAGGAAGAAGATCATGAAGAGTAGTAGTGCAGTAAAAATCCTGCTATACCTTGACGAAAAGGATTAAGATAAGTAATAGAGTGGTAAGCCAGAAGATATTGTTAAGATTAATCTTATAGTACCACAATTTGAACATTTAAAGCTTGCAGTGTAGTGGTAATAATCTTGCTGCCCTACAATAAAGAATCAAGGAGCTTGTGGTATAGTTGTGTACACCCTGTTGCCTCATGATAGAGAAATCTCAAGAAGCCTTACCCTTGAAATTTGAAGGTAATGGAGATGAGATACCTCCTACCGAAGAAGGGTAATAGGTATAGGGGAAGGCTAAAGGTTGAAACCAAAAAAAAATTGACATAGTTGAATTTTGGAAGAAAAGAAAGAAAGTGAGAAGGGAGAAGGAAGGAAGCATGAAATTTGAAGACCTTCAAGGTCATTCCTTGAACCATTGGAGGTTAGAGGTCAAGATGAAGCCTTACCTCTTACCTAAAAGGTAAGAGGTAAGAGGTAAGAGCCAAGACTAAAGGCTGAGGGCCGAAGGTTTAAGAAGAAAAGTGTAACGATGGAAGAGAAAAGGGAAGAAGGAAGAGGGAAGACCAAAGGTTGAAGGCCAAAAGGAAATAGGAAAAAATGGAAGAGGAGAGGGATGGTAAGGGGTAAAGGGTAAGTCCAAAGGCTGATACTTGAAAAACATTGAAGAAAAAGGGGAAGTAAGGGCATGATGGAAAAATCATGAAGGTAAGCAAGTAAGTGATAGCCTGAAACCTCAAAATTTTAGGACTTAGAATTTTTTTGAAAACTTCAAGGAGAAGAACATGCAAGATGGCCCATGGGAAATCTCTTAGATTAGTTATCAATGATAGGACATCAAAGGGGGGGATGAAAATTAGAATAGTGTATAAGGATGGATTTGGGTCCTAGCTAAGGTGTGTTGTGGCCTACCTTCATTCCTTTCCACAATGGGAATGTTTTTGTGCCAACTCAATTTGAATTTGCAAGTTTTAGATGCATAGCTAACCTTGGAAAAAAGTTTTGACATTGAAGAAATTATAAATATGAGTTGATTTTTTGATGGATTATGTGGTAGAAGATATAAACAAGTATGATGTGAATTGTAGAGTAATAGAGTGTGAATTTGAGAAGTGCAATGCAAGATTTCATGTGTTAGATTACACAATGCAATGAGTAGAAGGTGTCTACAATTATTTCATCAGGATTTGAAGGTGTTGGTGACATTGTGTTGGATTCTCTCTTGCATTGGGATGGTTTTCTTTATGTAACATTTCTTCTTTGTCTTCCTTTCTATTCTAGCAGTGAGCCTTTCTTTTTATGGGTAATGAGCCCTATGGTAGTGATCCTTTGTGATCAGTATTGATATGAATTATATTGTGAGATAGTCCTCACCATGTTTTTTCCTTTCTTGTTTTTTCCATGTAAATATGGTGTTCTCTTGTGTATGGTGTTGTGTTTTAGTTTCTATCATTTTTCTTTTCATGATAAACATTATTGGTATCCTACAATGATTTAACAACTAGGCCTTTATAGCTATGATTCAGAGATTGGACATCTAACCTAAATAGCTATTTCAATCATCATGAAGGTGCATTTAGCTTATCAACCTAGGTATGTGAACTTGAAATGGTTCAGCACAATATGTGCACTAGTAACCCAAAGTAGCCATTTTCTTTCTACAACTAAGAAAGACAATGTTGAAAGTAAATTGATTGGAAAGGAATAACATAAATGTTGAACATCAACCAAAAACTACACCAAGCTGAAATTCATAATAGAAATAAAAATCTGAGCAAGAAAACAAGAAGCTACTTTGTCTTCTTTGGCTACAGGAACAGTCACATAATGGAATTCTAGTAGTTGCAGGAACAATCGGTTCTAGATTCTTAACTAAGTATTGAATAGAAAATAATACTAAAATAATATTAAACTAAAGGATGAAATACCCAAGAAGTGGGCCCCCTTGGATAAGTATCCTCTAAAACTAATGAAAACTTAGATGCTCAAAATTAGAACTTCATTTTATTCACTGGAATTCAAGAGTACAAAAGAGTATTATAATGGTATTGCTAAAAACTTAAGAATACAAGTACATCATCAAATCATGTAACCTCTTGAGAAGGAGCATCTAATCCTTATTTATACTACCAACTAATCAAGACAGTCAACTCCACGAACTGGGGGGATTCCATTTAGGGAAAGTGGAGAAAGTGGAGAGACAGTTACAACGCATGGAATTTGGTCAGACATGCCTGTAGATTCAACACAACAGTAACACTTATATTTTCTCAATAACAATAAAGACCATCACAAGGTAGTTACATTCGATTTGCATGGGGAATCTCCTACCATTGACCTTCTTTTACCTTTGAACAATTCTCTTGCTGGACATTATGGTGCATGCCCAACTGGTGATGTATTTCTCAATTTAGTATCCTCAAATTATATCTACATGGCAATGTTAGTATGCAATAATTGTATATTTGTAACCACTTTAAAGAAAATTCATTAACCACATGCAACATTAATATAGATAGTCCATATAACATGCCAATATCATTAAAGATTTTTAGAAATAGGATTAGGACCAATGTCTATAATTTGAGGAAATATCATAAAAGTATCAACACTTAACATAAAATTTGATATAAATTTAGCAACTAAATCATAAATTCTACCCAAAATTAGACCATAAACTAGAATCATCACTCCCCCCAACCTAGGGTTTTGTTGGTTTTGTTGGAACTATAAAACTTTAAAATTTTTATTGTGATTTACACTCATAATTTTCCCAAAGAAGTCCATATCTTGAATGTAAAATTGATATAATTTCCTTTGCATATCATTACTACCAATGATCACATCATTCTTGACCATTTGATACCAGAAATTTCCTCTAAGCCAAAACATTTAAATAAATAATCCATATTGGCATAAGTTGGTGTAGGTCTCTCTGATCCATAAGACATTACATCACAATGCAGATGTTTTCATCATATCGGTGAGAGGTCAAGATTGTCACACTGATTAGATTTCATGGGAGGATGCACATCAGGAAGGTACAACTTGTGGTCTTTCCAATGAAGAAATTCATTAGCAAGACAAGCACTATCAGGGTAAGATCTATAAGTCTGACCGCATATATATGTCTTACCCATGAAATACCATCAGCAAGAAATTCATCCTATCTCACCAATGAAGCATGAGGAAGCATATTAGCAAGAAAAATGCTATCGAGGTAAGTTTGAAATGTCCCAATTATCCATGTCACGTTGATGGGGCTTACATCGGCAAGAGTCTTGGAAACTTAGTTGAGATCGAAGGAATGAACATTAGGGAGACTTATAACATTAAGGAAACTGCTAAATATCTCAACAATACATAATCTCTTACCAATAAAGATACGAATAGATCAAAGGGTTCATCGGGGTGATACTTGGTGATATCTATGTATTATGGATAAGAAGGATAAAATTGTATGATATTACTAAAAATGATATAATGTATCCCCAACCAATAGGGTGTTCAGTGAAAGTTGGGTTAACCTAAGTAAAAAGGATCGCCTAGATTTTTCAATTGTCTTGTTGATGGAAAGCATTTGATGTGTCAATGAGAATTTTGAAAAATTTACAAACTCATGCTCAAAGCTAAAACATTAATGGGGGCATGAACACACAATGAATTAGATAATTTTTTGAATTGAAGAACAATAATTGAAGGATAATTTTTGTAGAATTGGTAGCAGGAGAAATAGGAGAGCAAATGAAAACCTAGAGAAATTTGCAGTCAGAGGACTTCAAACAAATCTTGTGAGTTCTCTGTAATACCATTTTCTAAATATGTGATTTTAAGGAAATATAATGGAAAGCATGATCTCAGAGAAAAAAAAAGGCAAGAGATAGGGTGAGAGTAGTCCCCCTAAAGGAAAAAGGAAAAAAACTAAAACCGAAAATGAGCCAGGGGTAGTTGAGAGGAAACTAAACCAAGACCTTATTGATCAATTTCCCAGCTCAAGACCTAAAGCTAGGCGCTCTGCTCACCTTAGGGTAGAGGTGGAGAAATTGGAGGATAAATCCAAGAACATAGGTGATATATGGACCCTAATTAGGGGATATGAGTTGTTCATTTTTCATTACCACAGAAGGAATTAATATGAACTAGTGTGTAATCCTTGAAAATTTAACCTAGGAAAAATCATCTACCCAAATGTGTATGTGGACGTAGAATTGGTAAAAGTGTTAGCTACTCATTATGGCGCAAAGATCAAAGCTATTTGTGATCCACTGAGAAAACCATTCATACACATATTAGAGACTACAATCTGTGAAGTGTTTAACCTAGAAGGGGTATGTGATGAAAAAATTGTACATGAAGAGCTAGAAAGAGAGTTCTGGAGAATGAATACCATATACAAGGGTTGGAGGTTACCATTACACAAAATTAAGAAGGATGGAAACTCAATTCCACTAGAAGATAGTGATGTCCCTCCATCTAATGTTGACTTGTTTCAACCATACCTAAAATATAAAAAAAAAAATTAGCATGCCAGGTGTTAGGGATGGAGGTCCCCGAGTACATGTCAATTGTGCCAATGGTAGTTGCAACAAATGTTCACTACCATAATTCTAGACCTTTTGATTATGCCTCACATATCATCAAAGAGCTTGATGAAATATTAATGGAAATAAAAAAATGGATCTCCCATTTTGCATTTGAAGCATTATTCAATCTTTATGCATATAATATTGTACTATGGACAAGAGTTGAGGTTGTAGCCTAAAAATTTAAGGGTTTCATAGTTGGATAGGGAAGGAAGATTATTACCAGTATAGCTTTGGAATTCCATCTGGGACAACATATTTTCCACCACTTGTTGTACACATTTTGAAGAGTATTTTGTGAAACCACTATATAGATTCTATAACCACCCTTGTGAATATTCATTGTCTTATGAGATAGAAAGGTTTCTCAAACCCAAGGACTTCAATGGGCCTACTAACCACAATTGGGGAGGTTGGTATTGCTTAGAAGGTGCAACTATGATTAGAATATATGGGTTTGAAGATACACCTTTTATCTTTCCCAAAATGGTGCCTGACAGGGTTGCTTACTTGGAGATTGTTAGGTAGTTAGATTATTCAAATGTCATGAACCTAAGTTCTTGTGCAAACCAAGCATTTATGCCCAGCACACTGTGCTTTTGGTGTTGTCAAGGGATGGGTATGATATGGTTCTATATAAATTGTTGCAATACAATATGAAGAAAGGTCCACCATAAAAGGGATTTTATTTAGAGGGGTATATCCACTTTGCTAGGAAAAAAATGAACTTGGGTGGGTATGCTAGGCCTCATAACATAGTTGATAAAATTCCAGATTAAGAACCCAAGATTACAAATTTCCTCTTAGGGAACCAAATGCTGAGGAGAGTTCAGATGTCGATGCAAGGTAGATGCCATATAGATCATTTGTGACTGATAATGAATTTGTCAAAACTATAGAATTTAAAGCTTCCTTATATAGGAAAAAAGGAAAATCAATAAGGGAGTTAGTTGAAAATATAACACCAAGTAATGAAGAGAAATTATTAAACAATTTAAAGTTAAGTGTGGAGAAAGAAATTGAAGATATGACCCCTGAGAGGGGAAGAAAACTATTGGAAGATGCAGGTGTTATGGTTTTCCTTGGGTTAGATTTAAATTTCTCTTTGGTTTTTGATAGCTTCTTGAAGAATAATAATACCACACATAAGCTCAGCCCTGAAGGGGTAACAAAGATATATGTAGGATCCAAGTATAATCCAGATGAAGGATCACTCATGATATGGGCCCTATATCCACCAGACAAGAAATTTGTTGTAATTAATACTGAAATTTTTTTTGGGCATGTAATGGCATTAAAGGTTGAAGAATTTGATCCCATAACTATGACAGAGATTGGCATCAATGTTTCTAAGTTGACTAAGGCATGGATATGGATGTTAATTAAGGAGAAGGAAATGTATAAGGCTAATAATGAAAGATTGGCTAGAGAAAATGATCACTTGAAAGATATGATGGGAATTACACTAGGATCCACTAAGTAGTTGAATCATGGTGAGAGTTCTCATACAAGAGACCAGTTGGAAGGATCAAATGCATATTCTCAGGGTAAACATGACACACTTGCTACAATAATTAGAAAGAGGTAGGCCAATCTAATGACTTGGTTGAACAAAATTTTGGGAACACATTCAAATAATTACAATGCAAAACAAGAGCATAAAATAATTGATGGTAGAATCAAGGAAAAGTTCCAAGAATTAAAAGAGATGTTCTAGATAATGTGGCTATTGATATTGCTTACCATTTCATAAGAAAACATAGAGACTTCCATGAAGAATTGTGGGGGGATGAATAGGGATTGATTCATACCATGAAAAAGGGACTACCTATGCTATTTGAAGAAGGAAAAATGAAAGAAAGGGATAGGTGGATTAAGGAATGTTCGAGTCGATGTTGTAAAATATTCTAGAGATGGATACAAGAAATGATTCAACACTAGACAAGGCTTGTCAGCAGAATGAGAAGATGGTGAAAATGGAGATATCAATAAAGAATGCACTAGGAGATGCTAACACACATGAGTGATAGGATTACTTGGACCAATTGTAAAAGTTCATTTGTGGCTAAATAGAGCTTAATTTCTAGTTGTATTATTGTTGTTAAGCAAAAAAAAATTCTAAAGGGACATGCCCTTTCATGATTTTGATGTATTTATATCTATCTTATTGTGTCAAAATAAATATAAGAGAATAGAAGAAGTATAAAATAGATAATTTTCAATATTTTTTCATCTAAACAGACTATGATGCATGTATAAAATTTTGGAGGAATTAATCGAAGTTATCTAATTTTGTGGCGTATATCTGGTATCATTTGTTTGTTAAGTTAATTGAATATATTATCTGGTTGTCTCTAATATTGATATTTCTCTATTATTTAAATTGATATATCAAGCATATACTTAGTTTATCAATGCACATTTTTTGCACTTGTTTGATATGATTAGTTCATTCTTCCAAGTGGAGATTAAATCCTTCAAGTCTATCACACTATTTTAGAAGTATCATTTGGATTATTAAGCAAAACTTGATAATTACATTCCTGCATGTTTACACAAGTTGTAAACAAATATTTATATTCCAAAAAATTAGAATTTATGCTGGATAGAAGTCACTCATCTCAAAATTTCATTTGACTCCATTTTACCCAACAAGGCACTGGTCTTATTCATTTCATCTCTTAGTTTCATCCATTATATTTTTACATATATTAACTAAACATATTAGGATTAGCCTTGATATTGCTTATACAATCTATACCAAAATAAGAATTCAGTTATCCACCCCCAGTTGCCATTGTGGATAAATTGATTTAGGGAATAAACATAATTCAAATCTACTTCATTCATATAGGTGTACCTTCCTAGGTTTAGTAGTACCTAAAAAGAAGAAGGTTTGAATCCATCATTTGACCTTGTACGTTAGCCAAAAATGTTGTGAGAGCTTGGCAACCTCTTGTGGTTCAAACTTACATTTTTGAGACCTAACAATTTAGTGACTCCACTAGGGAATCAACTCAGAATCAGGGCCTTTTTCATAGAGTCAAAAATCTTACAGACTCCACTGGAAATAAGAAATCATAACATTTTCTCACTTTTTAAGTGAGTGGTGACTCTGATAAAAAAGGTACATATTAGAATATCACATCAATTCAACATGCATGGTAGAAGGTCCCTGTATAAAGGAGGTCTAAGTGACAATAACAAATGGACAAACAAGAATGATAAGGGTAAGAGAGTTTTTGATGATATGCACATGACAAGTAAGGGAAAAATGTCAAAACCACACTATGAGACATATGAGTGCTATGATATGTGTAAAAATAGTTTAGCTTGAGAACCTCATACTCCTAAAGAGAAAAGGAATCCTTTTTATAATTTAAATCCTCATAAACAAGAGGAATTTAATGTAGAACTGGAGGCTGAAAGAGTCAGAAATCAACATGAGTATGATCATAGAATTGAAGGGGATTAGAATGAGCCTGTTAATAATACAACCCCTAAAGGAGATTATGAATTCATGAATCAGCAGGAACTAGATGCACACTTGGAATACAAAAGACAAGAAGTAGAAAAAGAAAAAGCAGAGCTAGAACAAATAAGGCTCTAAACAATAAAAGAATTCCAAGAATTAAAATTACAGAAAGCTCAAATTAATGGTCAAACAACTAGCCCCTCTAAATACATACCATGCCATAGGTAAGGAAATAATAATATAGGACCTTCAAATCCACAAAAGGCACAACAATATCAGACAAGAAATTAATACATTCAACTAAATTTTCCACCAAGAAATGCATCACATCATTTAAATGCTTAAACACCTCATGGCCAACAATATATGCCACCCCCTCATACACAATACAACAATCCACTGTATCAATATTACCATCCCCACAACCCACCTCCTCAGTAGCACAAAACCATGATCAAACAATTTGACTTAGTACGATTTCAACTATGTCCTTACCCCATGGACAACAATTGGAGAGGCCTTGTCCCAAAATTTATAGGAAGTAGTGCAATTACTACTGAGGAACACCTAAGAAGTTTTAATTATTTTATTCAATATCTAGAAATGTAGTATGAAGATGTACAGATGAGGCTATTTATGATGCCATTGACTGAGGAAGCTAGGAATTCATTTAACAGTTTACCAACATCCTCTATTGATTGCATTCAAGAATTTTAGGATCAATTTATTGAATAGCATGGGAACCAATGTGCACCGGATTTTTCTTTCCATGAATTAGTAACCATCTAGAAATATCAAAATAAGTCTATTTATGACTTCAACCAAAGGCTCAACAAATTACAAAATAAGATACCACCTGGGTCAAAATTGGCAGATTCTACAACATTGAGTATTTATCTGAAAGCATTTGATCCAAAAACAGGATGTGAACTTAGAAATAGGTGTCCTAGAGATTTAGCTAAAGCTTAGAAAATAGCATTGACCATGGAAAATAATAGAAAGGCTATTGGGATGGTTAGTAAGAGAGACTATCCTAGGTTCCCTCAACAAATCAATAATCCTCAGTATAGGCAAGAGAACACATACAAAAATGAAAGGCCAAGGCTACATGACATGCCTTATAATACAAACTGGAAAGATGGAAAACCTGTGATGGATAGACTTAGAAGTAAAGAAACTCTTGATCCTTTAAAAAAGAAAGTAGCGTGTATGGTTAACAA
>VDFB02086081.1:83691717-83851981 GCA_007258455.2 Sequoia sempervirens | reverse complement strand
GTCTTTAATGTACAAAAAATGAAACCTTTATGACTTGCATGGTTCCATTGGGAACCAAGAATACTTTATTTTACAATTTTCTCAATATCTTCAACATATTAGTCTCTGATACACCAAATGATAATAGTGTTGAAATGAATGAAAACCACATATTAGAAACACATCCACAACATCCAACAATCTCTCCCTTTGGCATTGATGGCAACACATGTGAAAAATACCATCAACCCAACAAATTGACTCTTCTTCTCAACTATAGGTCTCCCCACAAGGTTCTTTTCCTTTGAAATATTTTTCAAATTGCACTTCTCCCCCTTTGAAATCAAAGGAAAATGTAACTGTTACCTTTCCAAATACACTCTCTTCACCACATATATGCACATCTAACTACTCCCCCTGAGTAGCAACCATAGAAACATCAATATGGATCAGAATATAACAATGTAGCTCACAAATTGATGTAAGAAAATACATATTTTAGTTCTTATCATGAGGGGTAATCACCCCTAGCATTCCTCTGAGATAATCAAAAGTATCCTTTGATAATGGATTAGTAAATATATTTGCAATCTGTTCTTTGGTAGGTACATATTCCAATCTGACTTCTTTCTCATTCACTTTCTCCCTCAAGAAATGAAACCTGATTGATATATTTTTAGTCTTAGAGTGTAGTACCATATTCTTTGAAATATTTATTGCACTTGAATTATCACAGTATATGGCAATAGGCTCTTCATATACCACCCTGATATCTTTCAACATCTATTTCATCGATATCACTTGAGTACAATTATTTGCAACACAATGTATTCTACTTCAATAGTAGATAGAGAAATTGAATTATGCTTTTTGCTCAACTAGGACACCAACTTCTTCCCTAGGAAGAAAGAACCACCACTAGTAATTTTCCTATCATCTACATCTCTAGCCCAATCTACATCAATATATGCACTCAAAGTTAGATCATCATCCTTTAGATACCAAAGTCTAAAGTTAACTATTCCTTTCAAATATCTGAAGATTATCTTAACAAAAGTTACATGTGATTCTTTTTGATCGGCCTGAAATCTAGTAACCATACATACAACATTCATAATGTCTAGGCTAGTCTAGTTTAAATAAAGTAATCCATTGATCATTGACCTATATCTAGTTTGATTTTCCTTAGGAGAATCATCATTTTGTGTTATCTTACATCCAGTCACCATGGGAGTACCTATAGGTTTTGAGTCATTCATTCCAAACTTCTTCAACAATTCTCTCACATATTTGGACTGAGATATGAAGATTCCCCTATCTAACTAAGTAACTTGCAATCCCAAAATGAACTTCATCTCTTCAATCATACTCATCTCAAATTCATCCTTCATCTCATTAGCAAACTTCATACATAGATTGTCATCTCCTCCAAAAATGATGTCATCAATAAAACTTCTATAATTAACTCCTTATCATGATCTAATTTGAAGTATAAGTTGTTTTTAGTAGTACCTTTAGTGAATCCAAGCTTCATAAAATATTTGTCCAATCTAGCATACCAGGCTTTGGGGGCCTGCTTAAGTCCATACAAAGCTTTCTTTAATCTGCAGACCATATATTCCTTGTCAGTTAGCTAAATTCCATCTAGTTGTTCAATGTATACTTCTTCTAGTTCTTTGTTCAGAAATATCGACTTCACATCCATTTGATAGACTTGATAGTTCTTATATGCAATATAAGCAAGAAACAATCTCACAACATCAATTCTAGCAATAGGGGCAAAGGTTTGTTCAAAATCAACACCTTCCATTTGAGAATACCCTTTACATACCATTCTTTGCTTTATTTCAGACCACTTCACCTTGTTCATTCATCTTGTTCCTAAACATCCATTTAGTACCAATCACATTTTTGTCTTTAGGCCTAGAAACTAGTGTTGATGTGTCATTATTTTCAATTTGTGAGAGCTCTTCCTTCATAGCTTCCAATTGGTGTTCATCCTGATAGGCTTTAGTGACATTTTTAGGTTCAATATTGGAAATCAAACAACATTCTTCTGCAATCTTTCTTCTAGTTTGCACTCCTTTATTCTTGTCTCCTATAATTTTATTTTTAGAATGATTTAGCTTTACATACCTTGGATTTTTGGGACATTCTTAAACTTCTGACTCTTGTGATCTTTCTTCTACACTTGCACTTGTCTGTGCTTCTTGACTAACTTGATTTACCAGAACAAATTGAGGTTGCTTTACCAAAACATATGGAATAATCTGAAGTAGATTCTGTGTTTGAGAATTCTTCCTTTGGCTTGAATTGTCTTCATCTAAATCATATCCACATTTTTTGGATGATTTGACAGAGTCCTCATCAACTAAAATTTAAACTTTCAACCATCTTTCTCATTCTTTTGTTATAGCACCATTAGGCCTTTATTTTAGTGGAATAACCTAGGAAGATCCCTTCATCACTTCTTGCATCAAACCTACCAATATCATCATCTCTCTTGATATAACACTTGCTTCTAAAGATCTTGAAATATTTAACAGTAGGCTTGTAACCAAACCATAACTCAAAAGGGGTCTTACTAGAATTACCATTAAAATTTACCCAGTTCAAAGTATACACAACAATGCTTACAGTTTCACTCCAATACATTTGATACATATTTCCTTCCATCATCATTGTTCTTGAAATATCCAAAATTGTTTTGTTCTTTCTCTCTGCAACTCCATTCTGTTGAGGGGTTTAGGGAGAAAATAAGTGTCTTTTAATTTCATGATTTTCACAAAAAGAGTTAGACTCCCTAGAGGTGAACTCATTGTTGGCACTCTCAAATTTCACAAATTTGAAATTCCCATTGCAAAAAATTTCCTCTGCACTTTCAGAAGTGCACTTGAGAAATTTTCCTGAATGACCTACTTTGGAGGGTCATAATTTGAAGCCCATTGATTTCTACGAAAAATACCTTTGCGGAAACACTCATGTGTCCTATGTGAGTAGGCATATCATTTTTTCAGCTTCCCATAATAAGTTTTGTTAGGGTTTCAAAAGGTGAAGCTGGAGGGTTTTGACACTTTTTACTTGTTTGCAAACTTTTAGTTTTGAAAAGTAGCCTCCCATTTGAGCTTGCATTTTGCATCCAGTTGATCGTTAAGAGAAAATGAATGTTGTTTTTCATTCTCCATAACAAAATGAGCTCACATGTCAGGTTTCAGGGCCTTATGATTTGATTTGCTATTTTTAGCAAATCAAAACCAAATGCAATTTCCCCAATTTTGCATTTGCATTCCTGGTAGCATTTCAAAGAGGTCAACTTTGACTGTTAATAACTTTTGAGGAATGATGATTCAATCTAATCCCTCTTGTACACATGTTCTCTATACCTAAATGATCTAGTGTGTTCAGTGGCAAGTTGTTTGGAGTTGATTTGGTATTTTTGCAATGAGGTGATCTCTTTAGTGTCAATTGGTTCAGAATAGTTTGTTGCAGAAAATTCGAGTAAGAAAATTTGACAGTTAATAACCTTTTCCTCATGATTGATATCTCTAATACATCTTTGGCACTCAATTCTCAAAATTTCTATCTACATGCCTGCAATTTTCATTGCTCAATGAGATCATTTTCCCAGTTTTCGAAAGTGATTCCAGAGCCAACTTGGCTAGTTTTCACCATTTTTTAAATGTGTTTGAAAGTGAGTTTTGATGGCAACCCATTTTGTGTTTTCACTACACAAGAATTCAAAAGGCTATGATAGATAAATTCGAGCATAAAAGTTGTTTGAAAATGATTTTTTTTAAGTCGGGTCCACATGGGGACCCAACATGCTTTGCATATTTGTGAAGTTGCAATTATTGTGTGATGGCAATCACTTCAAGTTAATTGCTTTGAATGTGTCAACACATGGAGGAATGCACGATTATAATTATTTTCAAGGGTTTGAAGGAAAACAAGCTCATCATCAAATTTCAAGATTGAGAATTGAGCATAATATACCTTTGGAGAGTGCTCTAATTGGCATTTATGGTGAATGTCAAAGCATTGATGGTGCTCACCAAGCTTTGGAGGGATCCAAATGGATGAAGATAGTGCATTATATAAGGGTATTTCTAGTAAAATGGATCACATTCTCTCAAACTCAGGGGTCGACTCATAGGAAAATATGGAAGCATAGACATGATGCTAAGAAAGAAAATCCTTTATAAAGATCGATGCTTTGTGGAATTCTTCATTATATAGATGCATTTACATCTTGCCATATAGTTCAAAGGGCTCGAAGTGAGGCCCATTTACAGTGGATTGAGGGGATATCTAAATGGATTTAGAACTCACCAAATGTATGATTGACAACATGGAACATGTGTTGCTGCCTCAAGGGACTCTATTTTTTCTTTTAATGCATTTTCACAAGAGTAGAGTATTCCCATAATGGATTTATTGAAGAAATTTCAGAAATTTATGAAGGGGAATACCAAAATATGAATGGAAGGAGTATGTTGATTGCAAGGAATCAAGCCATATAATGCAAGTACCATCTATGCTATCTAAAGGGAGTTAATTGGATACTACGAATGAAGCTTGTACAAAAAATGAGAGTAGCCAAATGCTAAATACATCAAACTTGTTTGAGGGCCCTAGCATAAAGGTTTTGTTCTATTTTGTTTTTAGAACCAACAATTGATGTGTTGAAAAGGTTTTAGAAACTTTCTAACAAGAATTCAACCAATAGGATAGGAGCATGGCACATAGTTTGGGCACCCACAAATTACATGTTACACCATAAATAGAGTAAGGAGTCTGATAAACTAATACAAGGGTACATGCATCCCTCAAAGTATGCAAGGAGGATATGATGATGGCAACACTTGTAATGATTTCAAGGACACATCACTATAATTGTAGTGTATTGGAAGCCACACTAGAGAATAGGAGGGGGCACAACCTGGAATAGGAGGGTGTGTTTCAAATGGATTGTTGAAATTGTTTTAAAAGAGAATTTAAAGCAAATAGAATTGGTAGAGGACACCTTGCGTAGCCAAGAGGAGATGCTCTAGTGCATAATACACAATGTATATGCTAAAAGGCTTTAGAACTAGTGACTAAAAATGCATCCAATAGCCTAAAATTTCAAGAAAATGCATCTAATAACTATGCTAGATAGAAAGGTATGGACATCCATCAAAAGAAAGTATGGAGAGGAAGCCAACTAGTATACACACAAAAAACTTTTAAAAGTATTTAGAGACTTTTTGAATGGAAAAGTAATGCACAGTAAGGGAGCCACATAGTGTAGCATACTGCCTACACCATGATCATAGAGAACACACCATAAAAATCTTTGTTGAAAAGGCTTTAGAAACTTGTCAATGAATGTAATGAAAGGATGCACGATAGAATGAAGTTACTGCTAGTGTTATAGGCATGGATTGAATGTTCCTAAACTAGGTTAAGGGCCACCATTGTTGTGTGAAGGAAATGCAAAAGAAGAATGCCTAGCAAAGTGAAAATTATGGAAACAAAACATATGAGAAAGGAAAATCAACAATGGAGGAAACAAGTTAGATGCTGTGAAATCAACACCATTGCCCGCTAGCCCGCAAGATGGAAGTGTTCGATCTTTATATCTTGTGATATTTTGGGATGGAACCACATGGAGCAAGTGGGCTTGTGGGTTGCATTTTAAAGTGCCTGATGAATTATTAAAAGAGGACCTTTGTGATTTTAAAACGATTTTTTTTTAAATCAAAGAATTTCCCAATGGCAATTTAAAAGTGATGCCCAATTTTTTTTTAAGGAAAGGGGAAAAAGCATTAAATATAATGTAAAATGGATGCAATTATTTTAATTTCCAAAGTGAAATATTGCAAAGGGGCACGAGTGAATGTCTTAAGTGGCCTGACAGTATCATATTTAAAATGAAATACAACTATGGTGGGGGTAAGTGGAAAATACACGAGGATTTGTTAAATTGTCCACAATGAAATGTTTAATATTTCACTATAAAGTGAAATAAAGTAAAATGGATGGGAAAATTTTAGTGAAATATTAAAGTTAGAAAACTTTAATATTTGAAAGTGAAAATATGAAATGCAACTTTAGTAAAACAACAAAAATAAAAGGATTTCACTAGGGGAAGATATTTTCACTTGCTGGGAAAATAAATGAATAGGAAAACAAATGAATTTTCATGAGCATAAGGAGATATTTTCTAGCCACTGATAAAAGAGTGGAATTTTCATCACATGGGAAATTTTTTGTTGCAAATAGAACAAAGGAAAATTTGAGAGGGAAGCAGAGTTTGTTGTAGAGAGAGGAGAGGCTTTTCTGCTGCGGATCAACGATGAAGAGGTTTCCAAATGGAATCTCTGGATCAGCTTTAGGGCTTCTTTTGGATACTTTTATTCTTCTATTTCTTCTCTTCTAATCTCATTATTCAGGGTTCTAGGATTTTTTATGGGGCTGGGTAGATAGAAAATGTCAAGTTCTAAGTCATTTCTTGAGTCTGTAAGCTGTAATTTCTGATTTCATGAGAAAATACAACTAGTTAATGCAAATAAATCAAAAAAGTGTGTGCACATTCATGAATATCTTCAAATTGTCTCCATACTTGTACAATTTAATCATATGAATTCAATAATACAAAGTATCTTTGAGTTTTTCATCTCAAATTTCATGAGATTTTGTTAGTTGTTTATGGGTCTATTTCAAAGAAATGGTTAAATACTTTGAGCAGATAATAGTGATTTCAAGTGTGTAGTTTGGATTTGATAAGGATATTTTGATTGATAATAGGAGTGGGATTGTTGTCGTAAGACACTAATAGTTGATGCAATGAATTAACAATTTAAATTCACTGATTGAATGTCATTTTCTCATGAATTCTTCTTATGTGTTTGACTCTATGGCCCAGAATTAGGCACTGATTTATCTTGCATCTTAGTGCATCTCAATAACATTTTATAAATTCAAACTCATTTTAAATCCATATGTGTTGTAGTTATCTCATGCTCCAAATATTTGATACTATTGATGAACAACTAATTCTATTTAGTATTATCCTATTATGTTGAGCTATTAAATGAGATTATTTGTTGTTGTTAATATCATTTATGATAATGGTGTAGAGGTTATAAATGCATTAAGGGATCACCCTCCCAAGTCTTGCAAAGCCCAAAGTGTAGGAGGTCTTTAAAATCCTTGTCAGTTGGTCTAGGTCCTTCGAGCTACCCTTGATTGAAACTGCCAATTCCATAGGTACATTAGAAGACCATCTTGGTTATAGTAAAAAAAAACCAACAAAATGGCAACTCTTCTAGGGATAAATTTGAATCTCCAAGTGTAGACTACTTAGTTACAGAGTCATATTATTGTTTTCCATTTTGAATTTAGTTCAAATATTGAAGAATTTCAAGCCTAGAGAAAGATTTGTTGCAGTGAACCTAAAAATTTCAAGATCTGTGGTGCTCTGTTGGTGAGAGGAACTCAAAAAGAAAATTACATGTGACAAAACTTCCTGTTGTTCGAAGTTCAGTCCTCTACAAAGAGAGGTGTTGACTCTGTTACAAGAACCTGGTGAAGAGGTGAATACAATTCCAAATCTACAATCAAAAGATAGTTTGCAGTAGCTGCAACATTTTTCAGGTATTCTTCATTCTTTGTTTTCAAGAAAATTGTATATGAAAACCATATTTGAATATCTTAGAATAAACCTTGCTTCATTATTGAGTGATTAGCACTAAGAGAGGGAAATGAATAGTATATTTAGTTTTCATACTTCTAAATTGTAATTTGTAGCTTATGTATTATGCTGGAAAAGTATGCTAGTTTTTAAGTTTTCCTATTAAATAGATCTTAGGCATAGATGCATTTGTATTATGTATTGTAACATTCTAAGATCATGATAAAAGTTAGACATAGGGGAAATGAATGATCAACTTTAGAGTTGATATGTGAATTGTGAAAGAGGCATGTTAAAATGCTTCAATATATGCATCCTTATATGGTTATGGATGGAACCATGGTTTGTGATCAATCCCAACCAGATGATCAAAGATGTTTTAGCACTAGAAGGTATAGATCCATAAATTTCAGTGGAATCTATGGTTACCCAAATGATATTCTAGCTAAAGTTAGAGATAAGTTACTGAGAGTCATTGGTGACAAGTCTAAATCAACAAATAGACATCTCCAAGAATTCAGTAATGTGATGGAAGATTATGAGGTTGATGATGAGGATGTGACCATGAGACTATTTGCTCAGTCCTTAAGAGGAGATGCAAGGGAATAGTTCTCCTATCTACCAGCTTCCTCCATTTATTCATGGGAAGAGTTTAAGGTAGTATTCCTAGAGAAATTTGGAGAAAGGATTGACCCTATTCTAATAAGGAAAAGGTTCATGAACATGGAGAAAGGAAAAGATGAATTAGTCTCATCTTTTAACCTTAAATTTTCAAAGATCATAAGAGAGATTCTTGAAGACATAAGACCAAATGATTTTGAATGTTTGGTCATGTACTTAGGAGCATTTGACAAGAATATGAGTTTCTTATTGAGAGAAAAAGAGCCTACAACCTTGCACCAAGCATATCAAATTGCTATGGATATTGAGAACAATTTAAGATACTCAATGATGAAAAGACATAATGTTGTGAGTTTTGGTCATCCCTATTGGAACTATAAATTTCTAAATATTTTTCGCATGTTTTCCATAACCCTAATTTTCCATATGGTCCTCATCATAAGTACAAGGGTTTTTTTTCATATCATTCTAACCATTTCCTGCCTTGTGGTCTCATTGTTTCCATTAGGTCTTGCATAATTCATATCATAATATGTATCGGTGTGACAATTTATGGGTCTCCCCGATCCATTTTTCTGATAAACGTCTATGTTGCCTATTGGCAAGACATTTCTGCTATCACTATGATTGGGATCTGTCTCCAGGCACCTATCAGCGTGATATCCACATTTTTTCGGTGATGGAAAAGGATACATCAGCATGAGTTGCGGCATCAAAATAATGTCATGGAAAACTCTTGTGGTCTCACTGAACAACATGCCAGGGATTCATTTTGGCCAACTTTTTGTGTTCGGTTTGATGTCATAGCAAAATCTCATGTCACACTGATTGGTGGCGGGAGGATTCTTATCGGTAAGAGTTAGGGTTTTCGACATGAGGTCTCAGTGAGTGACCTCTGGTCTCACCGATGGAAGGAAAAGGGGCTATGTTGGTATAAGAATTTCCTTGTCTCAGTGATGCACATGATGGAGGAAGACTTTCAGTTGTCTCCCCGATATCACAGGGCTATAGAGAAACACAAAGGGGACAAAAGGATACTTCTTGACTTCAGCATAGTGAATAGAATGTTGTGGCAATACATGTAGAATGAAGGAATACGTCTCAGGGAAACATAATGTGATCGATATTTTTTTTCCCCAATAGAAGTGGTCACGGCGAAGAAAAGAGGAACATGGGATGGCAGCAATATAATTTCCTTCGGCATACTTACGGGGCAGTCTCAGCGAATGACTATTGAAAACTCAAATGTTGTGGGTGACATGTGAATTTCTAAAAATAAAATTCCAGGCCGACATGAAATAAGCCCGAATACTACAGTTGGCTGACATGGATTTGTATGTGTTGTGTTTCCTGATGCTCGTGTATAAATCTACATCCCGATTGTAAATGAAGGCACGAGTTTTTAGAATAGATGCAACAATTAGATTAGAGATGGATACATTAGAGTAGAATTCTCTTATTAGAGACTATGATGCATGTTTTCAAATGGTGATTTCAATGAAAATTAGTTGGTGTGGCAGTTTATTTTTTGTGTCAATTGTCTGTTGAGTTTATTGAAAAGTATTGCTAAGCTGTCTCCAAGTTGATTCTTTTTGGTTGTTTAAATTGAAGTAACAAGTTTATTTTCAGTTTATTAGTGCACATTTGTTGTATCTGTGTGATTAATTGATTGGTTCTTTCAAGGAGAGATTAAACCCTTTTGGTTGATCATAGTAATAAGGGAGATTCATCTAGATTATTAAAGTAGAGCTTAGTAGTCACAATCTTGCATGTTTATAAAAGTTAAAAACAAATTATATGCCAACAATTTGAGTTTCTACCAGAATAAGTTGCCCACTTCTATTTCCTTTGACTTTGCATACCCAACCAGGCACTAGTCTCTGCATTTCATCATTTGGATTCATTTCATTTTATTTACATCTGTTAATTGAATATTTTAGGATTTAGATTAGAAGATTGCTATTTCTATCAAGCTTGATTTCATTTATTCACTTCCATCTGCCAATGTGGACAAAGAATTTCAAAATGAAAATCATAAGTTAAGTCTGCTCAATTCAAATAGGTACACCCGCCTGGGTTTAGCAGCACCTAAAGAGTAGAAGGTTAAATTCTTTTGACCTTGTTTGTTACCCTAAAGCGTATCAAGAGATTGGCAGCCTCTTGAGGCATTCTGCTTGTGTTTTTGAGAGCTAACAAATTGGCGACTCTGCTAGGGACTATTTCAGAAAATTCTATTGAAGACCATCATATAGAGTCATTGAAGAAAAGGTTGTAATTTGAGAAATTTCAGAAGGTGTGATTCCACTGGGGAGAATATCAAAATAATCATTTTCCTACTTTTGGAAAAGTAGGTTGCTACTCTGAAAAAATCTTGATGAAGAATGGAATTTGTGTATGGAATGAATGAATACACAAATGCAGGCAGGTATTGGGCCCCTCAAGCGCCTGATAATAAAATTAGAAATTTCTACAATGGTGGCAATACATATCATGCACAATAGAGCACTTATTCTCCACAACCATCAGAGCAAGTAAGTGTTTATCTAGTCCCTCCTGGACAAATATTGGCAAGTTATCAAGATTGTCAATGTGATCAATGTCAAATGCAACACGATTCTATTCCACTTCGAGATATTAGTCAAAATCTGCAACAAGGTACATATTGGAGCCCACAATCTAGAGATGATGAACATTTCAAAAAAAAATTGGGTGCCTTTCTTGACATGAGGAGGTATGAAGGAGAAAGTTTCACTTTGAGCTGTACAATAGAATGACAAAGATTTGTATGCAATTACCTTCTAATTATAGGTCAACAAGGGCCCTGTTTGTTGAGCAGTTTGTAAAAGCAATGGAGCCAGAATCAGTTTATTGGCCAGATAGGCAACAAACCTTTGATCAAGTAAATAATTTTATTGACACCATGGAGAGGATAAGGTATGTTCAATCCAATTTTTGTGTTTCTGATAAGAATAGAGACATTGATCAAACAATGTATCCAATAGAAGATGAGACATGTGCAAGTTAGAATGACTCATGTGATAGCTTACATGATGAAGATGAAGGTATAAGATATCTCTCTTGCATAACAAATTGTGACAATAAAGGTTGTGCATGTTGTGAGGAATCCAGTGAGTATTTAGATTGTGAAGATGCACCTATGGATTTTGGTCTGCAGCAAAGTGATTCTTGTAGTTCTTATGGTGATCAGGATGAAGAGGCAATGGGAAATGTTGATTCATTTGATAATGGGTATACAATACCTCCAACTACAGTTGAAAGATATGAAGACACATTCGATGAGGAAGAGGTTTGTACATCTGAAAATAGTTTCAAAAATTTTCCAAATTCATTGTATGACGAAGAGTTAAAAGAGGATCAGATGATGTTTTGCCAAGGTATGCCCAAGAATGAATTTCAGGTATTTTCAAACCCACTTGATGTTGAGAAAAAGGTATTTTTAGACAAACAAAGGGATGTGTCAAGTTATGGAAAAAATGACTATGTTTGTAATGTTTCTAATTTTCCATTCTCTAATGATTTTGGACCTCATTTTGATGATGACAAAAGTGAAGAATATAACTATAGCGATGAAAGTGTTGAGACTTGCTTGCTCAACAGTGAGCAAATTTCAGATTTGCTAACTCTTGAATATTAGAGATATACACATGAAGGTGATCCTGAATTTTTTTGTCCAGCTTACATTTATTTTGACAATGAAAGATCTTTGTGTAAAGATTCTTATGATTCTCAGTGCATTTCTCAAGTTGATGGTGAAACCTTTGAAGTTGATCAAAAGTCTGTGTCCATTCAAGATGAGGTATGTGACTTTGAAATTTCTAATTCATGTGAAGAAGATGTTTATTTGCATGCCAAGGATGATAGAATTCCAGCTTTGATTGGTTCACATATGCATGATATTGAGGATATGAGTCATGATCTAGTGTTGTCTCCGAATAGAGATGCTGAAGAGGTGCAAAAGATTTCAGATTTGTTTGTTTCAGACAATGTTGGTCTGACAAAATTTTTTGGTTCTCAAAAGAAGCACTTTGATGACAAATTTTCAATACAGCTGGGAGAGTACTTCATAATACATAACAGTGAGAAAGGTAATGAGGAATTTTGCATTGAATATGCATGCATTTTATATGTTGAAAATAAAAGGGGTTTGTCCCATGATGATGAAGAATTTGAATTGTAGAATAGTGTACGAATTTTGGGCCAAATTAAGCAAGATGATTCTTGAAGAACTTGCAATAATAGTGACATGAAAGATTGCATGAGTTTCTTCAAGAAGAATCTGATGAACTCAAGACAAAACCAAGTATTTGATAGGGGAAAGCTTGGTTTGAATGTTAGATCGTAATAGCTTAGGATAGGTGAAAACAAAACATAGAGGATTAAGGGTTGCCAGTGCATGGACAACTCTTGCTTATCCTCTCTAAAATTCTTTTCCATGCATAGTATTTTAATGTTTTGGTTCACCTCTGTCTTGCATTTATTTCATTTGGCTATTTTTCCATTTCCATTTTGCTTATTTTGTGTCTAGTCTGCTCACCCAAAGATCTGGATCCTTGCAATGATCTTACTATCATTCATCCCCAAATGGAGCCACTGTTGGAACTATAAATTTCTAAATATTTTTGCATGTTTTCCATAACCCTAAGTTTCCATATGGTCCTCATCATAAGCACAAGGGTTTCTTTTCATATCATTCTGCCCATTTCCTGCCTTGTGGTCTCATTGTTTCCATCGGGTCTTGCATAATTGATATCATGGTCTATGTCGGTGTGAGAATTTTTGGGTCTCCCAGATCCATTTTTCTGATAAACATATGTGTTTCCTATCAGCAAGACGTTTCTACTGTCACTGCGATTGGGATCCGTCTCCAGGCACCTATCGGCATGATATCCACATTGTTTCAGCAATGGAAAAGGATACATCAGCATGATTTGCGGCATTGATATAATGTCATGGCAAACTCTTGTGGTCTCCCCGAACAACATGTGAGGGATTCATTTCAGCCAAACTCGTTGTATTCGGTGTGATGTCATAGTGAAATCTCATGTCACACCAACAAGTGGCAGGAGGATTCTTATAGGTAAGAGTTAGGGTTTTTGGCGTGAGGTCTCGGTTAGTGACCTCTGGTCTCGCCAATGGAAGGAAAAGGGGCTATGTCGGTATAAGAATTGCCTTGTCTCAGCGACGCATAGGATGGAGGAAGACTTTTGGTATAACACAATGTGGTCTACAAGAGGTCTCCTTGATATCACAGGGCTATAGTGAAACACAAAGGGGACAAAAGGATACTTCTTGACTTTGGCATAGTGAACAAAATGTTGTGGTGATACATGTAGAATGAAGGAATACGTCTCAGGGAAACATAATGTGATTGATATGTTTTTTCCCCGATGGAAGTGGTCATGGCGAAGCAAAGAGGAACACAGGATGACAATGATATAATTGCCTTTGGCATAATTATGGGGTAGTCTCAGTGAATGACTATTGAACACTCAAATGTTGTGGCCAACATGTGAATTTCTAAAAATACAATTGCAGGCCGACATGAAATAATCCTGAATACTACGGTTGGTTAACATGGATTTGGATGCGATGTGTTTCCTAATGCTGGTGTATGAATCTACATCCCAATTGTAAATGAAGGCATAGGTTTTTAGAATAGATGCAACAGGTAGATTAGAGATGGATACGATAGAGTAGAATTCTCTTATCAGAGACTATGATGCATGTTTTCAAATGGTGATTTTAATGAAAATCAATTGGTGTGGTAGTTTATTTTTGGTGTCAATTGTATGTTGAGTTTATTGAAAATTATTGCTAAGTTGTCTCCAAGTTGATTCTTTTTGGTTGTTTAAATTGAAGTAACAAGTTTATTTTCAGTTTATCAGTGCACATTTGTTGTATCTATGTGATTAATTGATTGGTTCTTTCAAGGAGAGATTAAACCCTTTTGGTTGATCACAGTAATCAGGGAAATTCATTTGGATTATTAAAGTAGAGCTTAGTAGTCACAATCTTGCATGTTTATACAAGTTATAAACAAAATATATGCTAGCAATTTGAGTTTCTACTAGAATAAATTTCCCACTTCTATTTCCTTTGACTCCGCATACCCAACAAGGCACTGGTCTCTACATTTCATCATTTGGATTCATTTCATTTTCTTTACATCTGTTAATTGAATATTTTAGGATTTAGATTAGAAGATTCCTATTACTATCAAGCTTGATTTCATTTGTTCAATTCCATCTGCCATTGTGGACAAAGCACTTCAGAAGGAAAATCATAAGTTAAGTCTGCTCAATTCAAATAGGTACACCCACCTGGGTTTAGCAGCAACTAAAGAGTAGAAGGTTAAATTCTTTTGACCTTGTATGTTACCCTAAAGCGTATCAAGAGATTGGTAGCATCTTGAGGCATTCTTCCTATGTTTTTGAGAGCTAACAATCCCAATACATCTCATGCATATAGAACACATGGAGTAGATAATAGAAGTGCTTGTCAAGATGCTAATTTTTCTGCTCTAATTTCTCCATCATCACAACATCTAGATCATAGGGAGTTCCAAGTTGAATGTCAACAAAATTTGAGGATTGTTGATCAAAATTATTTTGTGCAAGAATTGTATGAAATGAAGAGACAAGAGGGATAATCACAATATAAGTTTTTATGAGATTTTTGGATGATTTGATAGGAGTCCCCAAAAATTTCAGACCTGAGGAATCTATGTGCATTGATTTTTTTTGTGAGATTTATGAACTTGGGCTGAGTACTTTTCCAGAGGAATTGAAGCCCCATAGCTTTGATCAAGCACTTGATTGGATAAGGATGGTTGAATCAGCCAAATGTGGTTATGTAAAAAATGCAGATTCTCAAAATGAAGACAACAACTGTCCTCCTGAGGAAAATTAGATAATAATGAAAATAAGTGAAAAGAACATGTCAAACAATGAACATTATAATCAGCTCACAATCAACACATGCAGATCCTTGTAGCAGTGATGGTGATGAAGGTACATGGTATGATGAGAAGATAGATATGCATGAACATTTTTCTTGTAATATCTTGGCTAATGAAGAAATAGAAGAGATGTAAAGCATCATTCCATGTCAGGGTTTGGTTGGTGGAGATAATGCAATTGTTGATGACATCTCATCACAGATTAGTGATCAAGACATTGAAGACAAAAGTTCAAGCACTTATTCTGTAGAATCTAAGCTTGGTTCATGTAGTGATGAGACTTCTTGTGATGAGGATGATGATGAAAGTCAAACCGATTGCTCTTTTGTTGATTACAGTTGCTCTTATGAAGATGATATGGAAATAATTTCTTCACCCGAAGAATGCAAAGATGAATACACCGAATGCAATTTAGATTCACAATCAATGGAGCATGTTTATTGTGGGAGTGATGTAAATTTTGAAGACAAACATGTGTGTGATCAATATGTTGACTCAAGACATAATGTTGAATATGATGTAGATACTGATAAGAGTGCTTATGCCCCTAATCTTCATGATTGTTTGTATGAAGCAAAGATGGAAAGGTTTGTCTTACATGAAGAGTATGATGATGAAATAATGGATTCCTTTTGGAATAATCAAGTGGCACACTGTGACATATATATGAATCTTAAATCAACATCATTATCCATTAATGATAATGAAGAGATTGCTAATCCATATTGTGTGAGCGAAAAATGTATCAATTTAAATGAAATTCAAACACATATCGATAAGACATTAAATCAAGAAAAACTGAAAAGAAAACAAAATGAACACACTGTGACCACAGCTTCCCCGAAATCATCTTATCTCTCTCTAACTCTAGCATTTTGTTGTTTCCAATGGCTCTCAGATCAGTAGATCAAGCTCAACAAAATGATAGCTAAAGAACAAGATTTTAAAGTGCACACTATGCTAAATGCAAAGCTATGCTAAGATGAAAGTATGGCTACAATGCTAAAATGGTTGTGATTACATAAGCTAATTGCATGAATGTTCATGTGTTTCCATATGTATGCGTAGGTAGGTGTAGGTAACCAAAGCTTGGATTTGCACCGGCTTTTATAGAGTTTTTGAAATGATTCGATTGGCTGATTTGATCAATGGCCTAGATTAAGCTTATTCAAATAGACAGTGGAAGATTTTCGAAAGTGGAGATGGAGATAGAAGTTTTCCCTTTTCCTTCAATTTCCATCATTGAGATCCGAAGGGAAATTTCCATTTCGAAGAACGAGTTATAATTTGGAAGGGTGAGTTTAGAATGAGTTAAAATTAAATAAATTAAATTTATTTAATTTGGAAGTGAAGATGGATATGGAAACTCACATAATTAAATAAATCATATTTAATTATATTTTAGAGATGAAATTAGAGTGAGGAAAATATTAAATAAAATATTTAATATTTAATTTGATTATGGGATGAAGAGAATATTCCATTATTTAAATATTCAAATATTCAAACTTTAGAATAAGATGATAATTAAAATAAATAATCGTGTTTATTTAATTTAATTAAGAGGAATGTGGGAAATGTCAATAATTAAATAAAATTATTTATTTAATTAAGGTAGAAGAATTAGAAAATGAACAATATAAATAAATAATTAAATTTATTTATATGTAGATGACTTTAGGGGAATTAATTAAATAAATCATATTTAATTAATTAACAAGCTTAATCATGACCATTTTTAGACGTATACATTTTGCCCCTCTTTGAAGTGATGTGTAAAACACATTGCTTCAAAGAAAATAAAATTTTTGCCACTGCTATGCTTTCGATAATTTTGCTGATGATGCCCCCTCGGGAGGTAAATCATGGATGAGAGAGAAAGTTGTTTAGCTCTCGACAAATGATGAAAAAGAAATGTCTCATCTTCAAAATAAAGTCAAAAGGTAGCAAACTTACCCTTGTTTGACCTTTAAAAGGTAAAAAAGTTGAAAAAGTCAAGTCATTTGTACTTTTGACTTTGGTGAATACTGTAGCTCTGAGAGTGACCTTACAACATGGAGATTCCTTATCATCACCACCAATTCGAGAGATCTCACCAATACCAGAGGCCAACAGCGTACGGACCATCGGTGAGTCGATCTAACCACCTGTGCTTTCAAATTTTTCGCGTTGGAATTGTATTTTTTTGTTTTTCCACAGGTTGTGTATATGAAAATATTGTTTGCGCGCTTTTAGGATAGTTTAGAAACTTGAAAAAAAAATTCAGTGCTTAGGGTTAAAATAGTAGTGCATATAGGGTAGATTTTGAAAATTTAGGAAAAACCAGTTTAGCACATCCCGTGAAAACTAGAGTGCATATAGGGTATGATAGAAAATTTAGGAGTAAAGCACATATAGGAAAAACAAGCATGCATTCATGGAAAAAGTGCATAGGGCAAAAAAAGTGGTGCTTAGGGTGATTAAAGTAGTGCATATAGGAAAACACATATAGGGAGTCTGTTTGAGTGCATCCAGTGAAAAAACGGCGCATACGGGTTTGAGCGCATCTAGTGAAAAGAATGACGCATATGGGTTTTAGTGCATAGAGTCCACAAAGTAGCGCATATGGTAAAAATAGGAAAAATTTGAAGATTTTGATGATAGTAATGTGAAAATGATGATTTATATTGCTTCCTTAGTCAATAGATTGTGAAATTGTCATGTCATCATGTTGATATGGGTAGAAATGATAGAATAATCTGATGATTGCTTGATAAATTTTCTTCCTAGAGTAGAAAACAAAGAGTAATTAAACTGATAAATGATTGATATGACTTCTGATAAATTTGCTTTCTATGATAGAAAACAAATATTAATTTATCATAGAGAAGATTTGATATGATATCCAGCTAGATAGATTGTGGATGGGTTTTCCTGATAGGATTGATTGTGTGATATGGGTCAATTGATTTGATGCATTGATATGAGTCATTGATATGGGTTTGATAAAGGTCACTTGATATAGGTCACTAATAGATATGAGTCTAATTGATTTTCATTGATTGAGAATGATTGTCATGATTTTGATGAATTATCCATGTGATGAAAATAGGAGGTTTTCAAAAACCTCCAGATTAGAGAGCGGCACTCAGCAAGATGAGATAGGATACCTGAGTTGACACCTGTTGAGATAGCTTTGATAGATACATGTGGTTTGAGATCCTTGTTGGTTCCAACAATTTGGGTCAACAGAGGATTGTTGATGGCACTGGTAGAGCGATGGCATTCAGAGCACAACACCATTCATATGCCGACTAGTGAGGTGACGATGACTCTTGAGGACGTATACATGATATTAGGTATCCCAGTGGTTGGTGCCCTTGTGTATTATGATCACAAGGAGCTCAAGGGTACAGATGCTTTGAGGAGAGTATATGGTGATGCGCATATAGTTGGGTACTAGGTACCGTGGGATGACTTTTGAGGATATCCAGCCTTGCCGGTAGTTTTGGGTGCATTTATTGGAGGTCTCCTTTGCCCGGATCACCAGGAAAAGGGATTATCAGTGGGATGGGGTAGGATTTTAGAGTAGATGTTGCTACAACCATGGAGATATGCATGGGGTAGTTGCATGCTAGCACATCTATATCATGATTTGCACCAAGTGGTATACAGGGTTTCTTCTAGTTTGTCCTATGGTGTGACATTGCTACAGATCTGGGCATGGGAGCATATTGCTATGACGAGACTGGCATGCCCCAAAGTTAGGCCACTAGGTAGGCCTTATATACATACGTATGCTATGCTCCTTACCCAACCCAAGCTAGGCAAGATGGATTACTGGAGGTTCCTATTAGATGATATGGATATAGTAGTATGGCGACCATATCTTGATTGTGAGCCATGGGATACAGATGATGCAAAGATGTCATATGTATGCATTCCTTGATTCCTAATAGGGAGGACTCCTTTCATTCTTGAGAGGTTTCTAGCATTGTAGGTACAAAGGCAGTTTAGATTTACGTAGGGGATGTCACAGGGGGTTGCACATTATGCCCGAAGTAGAGATGAGGCTAGATGGGGGCCATGTATTTCTTATTAGATAGCATATATAGAGTTCATGTCATTAGCACTGCAGGCATGGGATGACAGGTGAGACATTATTGATGTTGGCATGTCTGATGAGCATTGTGCATATTTTCACACACATCTATATCCACAGTTTACCAGCCTTGATGAGCTAGCACCCATTCTAGTAGCACCACAACCAGGGGTAGTGAGATAGGAGGATGTGGCCGGTGGCAAGCAGGGAGCAATTGGAGGAGAGTTCAGATGGCGATGACAGAGATGATGGCGAGGATGAGGGACAGGTGTTGGGGAGGTCGAGGATGGATATCCTGAGGGGTGTCTAGATCATGTGGTGGCCCAGGACAGGGATAGGACAACGGACAGTGACCCAGATGGGATCCTCATCTCAGTAGGGGCAGATAGCCATGCTTCAGGCCCAGGTGCAGGCACTACAGGGATACCAGGGACAATTATAGAGTCACCAAGGATAGGCATAGGGATTTATTGTGCAACTACAGGCACAACTAGCATGGGCTTAGGCACAGGCACAGGCACAGGAACCTGCCCTAGGCCCACAGTTAGCTTAGGTGATTGTAGAGAGAGATGCATTTAGATGGAGAGCAGTAGAAGCTGATGGTGTTGCGCAGAGGCTAATGGGCACCGTACAGAGTGCATCATTGTGGGATTCCATTGTAGAGGGCATGGAGATGGTGAGGGAGGCTCAGTATTACAGAGTCGGATATGAGTTGTGTCCTCTTGATCGTAGAGAGCCATACCTATGGTCCCATAGTAGGACCAGGAGTAGATCACAGACACATACACAGAGCAAGGGAGTGACTAGGCCTTAGCAGGACCTAGACGCAGTTACCAGTGGTAGGCCACCTCCTTCCAAACCAACTCTGTTAGTGCCATTTTTGGTTCTCATTGTCTAGTTGTGTACTCTTGTTTTTCATGATAAAACTTTAGCTATGGGGTGTGTTTCATTTTAGCACGTGGGTTAAGTGGGCTCCCACAAGGGTTGAGCTCAGCGTGCCATGTCTTCATGTCTCAGTTGGCCAAATTTTCCTTTTTCTTCCTTGCCTTGTGTTTTTCTTGTCTGGCAGAGGCGAGATCGGAATGGAAGCTAGTTTTGGAACCTTTCTCATGCTTATGGTTTTAGGTTTTTCTCTGACCTTGGCCCTGCGGCTTCTCTATCTCATGTCTGTTCTGGCTCCGACTCCACGGTCTTTTGCGGAGGTGGGGGTAGGATGGTTTTTGGTCCTAGTCTTTTTTGTTTCTTTTTGTCCCCCACTCTGCCTCCGTCTCTTTCTTGGTTTCAGCTTTGACCTTGTTTGGTTCCTGTTTCGCTTGCCTTTTGATTCATTGACTTGCCTAGCCGGTGTACCTGCAACTTAAGTTCCTCCCGAGCCCCTTTGTCTCATCGTTAACCAGCCCCTTATTACTGTTTTCACCGGCCCTACGTTGCTTTCGCTGTGACCTCTAGCGCTTGGGATAACCTCTCGGTGACCTTGTGATGTCTCCTCGAGGTCTCTTTCTATCAACCTATATTGGTTGAGGTAAGGGAGATGTTTCCTCGACCTCTTTATGTCTCACCGATGGGTTTTTCTCATCAGCGAGTTGGTATACAGTCGGGATAGGGTCTTATAAAAAATGAAGTGTCACACCGACTGATTTGAATGAGCATTTCAGCAAAGTGTTGTGCCATTGGTGTGAATTCACAATGATATTGCAATGTGATACTGACCGATGGTGAATGGATGTGTTTTGACAAAAGTCGAGGTTCTCGGGATAAGGTCTTAGTGAATATATATTGTTTCCTCGACTAGTTCTTGTGGATGTCTATCGGTGAGACATTCATGTGGTTTCGGTGACTAAGGATGATCGTATCGGCAAAGGTTGTGACTATCGGGGTGGTGTCTCACTGAGTTCTATATGTCTCCCCGACTTGTGCACATGGAACGGTTCATAGGTGTATCTTCTGGCTATTGGGCTAGCCTCTTGCCGAGTTTTTGATGTCTCGGTGATAGGTGCATTTTGTTTTCTATTGGCATATGTTTTGTATTGCAGCAGGAGGTCTTGGTGAAGGGGTTGGGTCTTGCCGACATGATTTAAGGTGGCACTTAGCAGGAGTTCTCTCTTTTCTCAGTGACCTAACATGCTCGGCTATTTTGGCATAACTTTTCACTCTACATAGCATCTCACCGAGGATTTCATGTTATGGCGATAGTGGACTCTATCAGCGAGAGAACCATTTTGTCTTGGTGAATGTGAGCGACCTCAGAAGTTTTCGGCAAAGCAATGTGATATCTACAAAGGGTCTCCTTGAGACCAATAAGCTACAGTGACAATGAGTGAATGCAGGGGCATTGGTATAGAAGGTCATAAGTCTTGGCAACATATAAAGAATGAGTTGGGGTTTTCGGTGAGAGGTCTTCGCGAGTGACCTTCGGTCTCGCAAATGGAACATAAGGGTCTTCATGGGCATAGGTTTTGTAATGTCTCAGTGACTCTGAGTGAATGGAGGGATCTCGGTATGACACAATATATTCTACAAGAGGTTTCCTGATGACAATATGCTATGGCGATATTCATAAGGGAGAAGGTTGCATCGGCAAAAGAAACATAAAGTCACAGCAACATCGCATAGGGGGTTTCTTTCAAAGGCTCTTCGGCGAGAGTTATTTTCTTCAGGGAGATGTCTCCCTGACCATTGCCTTTCTTGCCAATTGATCTGAATAGGATCTAGACTAGATTGCAGTATTTAAATGCTTAACTTTTACAATGCTTTTACAATTATTATTCCAAGTTAATTAAATCAAAATTAACTTAAGGAATTAACAAAATAAAGGAATTAACAAACTGGAAGAAGGTGAGAGAGAAGAAGAGAAAGTGCAAACAAAATTTGATAACAGAGTTTGTCACAAACGTGACTACGTCTCCGGGTCCACTCCAATAGAGAGACGGATCCGATTAACTCCAAAAATCAATTACAAAGCACCACAATCATTCTCCAAGAACTTCGGCAGCATAACAGCGCTCTAACGTGTAAGAATGACTTGAAAAATCTTCAACAAGACCCCTCTTTCATCACCTCAGCATCAGGACTTCTTCACCTGAAAAAAATTTCCTTGAAAAATTATGAGTACCCAACTCACTCACTCTCTCCCCTTTAAATACATAAAATTTGCTCAAATTGGCCTTTAACCAATTGATTTTACAATATTCACCTTATCTCTCCAAAATACAAATCAAATATTTGAAAACCTCCATATCTCCCTAAAAAAACAACTACATCTCCCAATTTTACACATAAAAATCTTTTAAAAATTATTTAAACCCTTCAATAATATTTCCCTCGGGCTTTTGTTGGTTGGGAGGTTTTTATTTAATCCTTTAAAAGGATTATTTGTTATAGTTTTAATTTCAAATTAGGAGTTTGTTTAAATTTTGAGATATTCGGTTTAAAAATAATTAACAAAAGCATTCGATGCCAGCTATATCCACAACCATTTAAATGGGCTAGCGGTGTCAAAAGCTTTTGAGAGCCCGGCCGGTGCGGGTTCAACTCCCACCGGCTCGTTTTTAAAACAAACTCCCAAAATATTAAACAACAAAAATAATCGCACTCCATACTTAGTGAAGCTGATGGTTGTGGTGCAACTGCTACGCGGGTTATTCGGAGGCGAGTGGTCGGAGGTTCGAATCCTCAACCGAACCTTTTTAACAATCAAAACAATAGCCAAACTGCCGGACGAAGATATAGGCCATGTGGCATGCCGAGGAGGTGCCATGTGGCAAAACCTGATTCGATGAAGGTGCTGACTAGGAGCTCACGTGTCTGCCAACTAGATGCTGATGTGGACGCTGACGTGGCCTGCTGACTAGATGATGACGTGGCCTGCTGACTGGACGATGACGTGGCCTGCTGACTGGGCGTATGGACTGCCACGTGTCACTCTGTGATTGGTCCGTACAAATGCCACATGTCACACTCTGGTTTGTTCACATCAGATTCTGTACCACATGCTGACATCATCATTGTGCCTACTAGTCACCAAGTCAACCGAGAGCTTTGACCACTGATAACTCTCGCATACGATGTCGGATTTTGACGAAACGAACGTTGCCAGAATCATCTTGACGAGCTCTTCGTGATGACGCTGACTTCAAATATTTTTGACGATGCCATTTTTGGCCTTCTGGACGCCCCTGATTCCAGTTTGACCGAAGGTTTGACTGGCTATAACTCGTGCAAATGGACTCATTTTCACTCCGTTTGAGTTGCGTTGGAATCAGGACGCTGAGCTCTTTATGATGGTGTAGATTCTGGAGAAAAATGAGACACTTCAATTTTCACTGAAAATATCCACCGGATCAGGCCTCCCCACTAAAGACCTTTTGGACCTCGAAAAGTGGCATTTATTCTGACATTAAGCGAGGACTTGGCCTCCCCACTTGTCCTGTATCCTCTGTACATCTGAATACCTGGCTCACAAGCACAATGAAGACTGCAACAAGATTGTTGAACATAAACATTATTCTGTCACTGCCACAAGCATCTACATCAATTGTCGTAGCCACTAACCAACAAAAATTGGCTAGCATCAAGCTGAACAATAATGCAGTAATGAAAGAGAATAAGTCAACAATATATCTATCCTTCACAACAGAAACATTATTACCCAAGGATCCATCAATGCTTTCAATAATCATTTTCTCATGCTGTACTGTTGGTGCATCCTGCAACATCTGACCCTGGTTAGCTACTCCAAGTTCAAGTGTAGAACCACCTGTACTAACAGACATAAGAGTTAATTCTTTACTTGCATTAATTACCCTCTTTAACTGCCCTGTATTTGCAAAAGAACGATCAGTCTTAACCCTGTGAGAATGTACAATATACTGAATGCCATCTTTGAACAAGTCATAATGATTCTTTTCCCTATAGAAAATAGCTTTCCGATCATAAAGATAAGGGCTACCAAGCACTATCCCATAGATATCCAGTGGAACTACATCAAATTGTACTTCATCCACAAACTTACTAGTGATTGTGAACCTTAAGGTGCATTGTCTTGTTACTTGCAACTTATCATTTTCACAAATCTAGCCTAGTGGATAAGGTTTCTTAAGTTGTGTAGTTTTTAATCCCAAGTTCTTTACAACACTTTCTGAAATTAAATTCACTTGAGAACCACTATCTATGAGTGCATCAATTTTACTATTTTTAGTAACAACCCTTAAATGAAATAGCTCATTCCTTTTCACATCTTCAGAGAAATCATTAACTGTAGAAGTAGAATCACAACTACCAACAGAAACACCAGAAATAGGAGCTTTACCTTTTAGACCCATCGTTGTTATCTTAGTCTCATCATCTGAATCTGAACCAAGATCCATAACAAAATTTGTGGATTTTTCCTTACCCTTCTATTTCTGATTCTGTCTTTGAGCCCACTTAGGCTTCAGTTCCGAATGCAACTTCCAACAATGTTCTTCATCATGACCATTTTTGTCACAATGAGTGCAAGAAAGTTTCTCATCCTTCTTAACTGTAGCTGCCTTCTTTCCTTTCCCTGTTTCTGCATTCTTAGAAGATTTCTTTACATCATTATCAAACTTGTCAATGAAAGATCCTTTATCCCTTGACTCTAAGTGTGTAGCTTGAATAGATACTTCATCCAAATTACAAGGGTTAAATACCAAAATGGAATGCCTAAGGTAGGAATGCAAACCTCCTATGTACTTTAACAACGTGTCCTGGGTATACAACGAAACATTCAAAGCAATAGCCTTCTTCCTAGATTCATGGGTGTACTCTTGGACAGTTTGACCTTTCCCTTGCCTAAACATTTGCCAATCCATCATTAACTACTGCATATGTCCTAAGGGATAAAACTGCTTCTTAAGAGCATTAATAAATTCTGCCCAAGTTAAACTAACTCTACCATGTTGTGAAACTTCTGCCTTAGACTTACTCTCCCACCAAGTTAAGGCTGTACCTCCTAAACGAAGAGTAGCTAATTGGATCCTATCAACATCATCTAATAGGTTTTGGACTCTACAATAAACCTCAAATTGTTGAATCCAATCATCCAATTTTTCAGTATTAAGTTCTCCACAATATTTAGGAAAATCAAATTTTACATCCAATTTAATTTTAGGCTTATACCCACTCTTGAAAGGATTAGAAGAAATAGAATGAGGAGAAGATGGAGAAGAAGGAGAAGGAGAAGAGGGAGGAGAAGAAGAAGAGGGTGGATCTGGTTGCTTGTCACCATCTCCATGTTGTTTCCCTTTCTTGTCTTCATGAGCATCTTGCTTCGACGAACCTTCTTCACGTTCTTTCCTCTCTTGTCTTTCCTGAAAAAGAATGTCCACCTTAGCCTTCATCTCAAGGAATGCTCTTCAAAATTCCTGCTCACTGATTTCTTCAGGAACCTCCATTCCAGGAACTGACATCTTTGGAAATGTTCTACGCTTCCCAATCTCAGGATCAAAGTATTCGAGCTTTCCTTCACCCTTCTGAATCCTGGATCTCGTTAGCATTCAAAAAACAAATAACTACAATAATAGTCAACTGTGCTCTGATACCAACTTGATCTGAATAGGATCTAGACTAGATTGTAGTATTTAAATGCTTAAATTTTACAATGCTTTTACAATGATTATTCCAAGTTAATTAAATCAAAATTAACTTAAGGAATTAACAAAATAAAGGAATTAAAAAACTAGAAGAAGGTGAGAGAGAAGAAGAGAAAGTGCAAACAACGTTTGATAACGGAGTTCATCACAAACGCGACTACGTCTCCGGGTCCACTCCAATAGAGAGACCGATCTGATTAACTCCAAAAATCAATTACAAAGCACCACAATCATTCTCCAAGCACTTCGGCAGCATAACAGCGCTCTGACGTGCAAGAATGACTTGAAAACTCTTCAACAAGACCCCTCTTTTGTCACCTCAGCATCAGGACTTCTTCACCTGAAAAAATTTTCCTTGAAAAATTATGAGTACCCAACTCACTCACTCTCTCCCCTTTAAATACATAAAATTTGCTCAAATTGGCCTTTAACCAATTGATTTTACAATATTCACCTTATCTCTCCAAAATACAAATCAAATATTTGAAAACCTCCATATCTCCCTAAAAAAACAACTACATCTCCCAATTTTACACATAAAAATCTCTTAAAAATTATTTAAACCCTTCAATAATATTTCCCTCGGGCTTTTGTTGGTTGGGAGGTTTTTATTTAATCCTTTAAAAGGATTATTTGTTATAGTTTTAATTTCAAATTAGGAGTTTGTTTAAATTTTGAGATATTCGGTTTAAAAATAATTAACAAAGGCATTCGATTCCGGCTATATCCACAACCATTTAAATGGGCTAGCGGTGTCAAAAGCTTTTGAGACCACGGCCGGTGTAGGTTCAACTCCCGCCGGCTCGTTTTTAAAACAAACTCCCAAAATATTAAACAACAAAAACAATCGCACTCCATACTTAGTGAAGCTGGCGGTTGTGGTGCAACAGCTACACGGGTTATTCGGAGGCGAGTGGTCGGAGGTTCAAATCCTCAACCAAACCTTTTTAACAATCAAAACAATAGCCAAACCGCCGGACGAAGATATAGGCCACGTGGCATGCCAAGGAGGTGCCACATGGAAAAACCTGATTTGATGAAGGTACTGACTAGGAGCTCACGTGTCTGCCAATTGGATGCTGATGTGGACGCTGACATGGCCTGCTGACTAGACGATGACGTGGCCTGCTGACTGGATGATGACGTGGCCTGCTGACTGGGCGTACGGACTGCCACATGTCACTCTGCGATTGGTCCATACAAATGCCACATGTCACACTCTGGTTTGTTCACATCAGATTCTGTACCACATGTTGATGTCATCTGTACAGATGATGACATCATCATTGTGCCTACTAGTCAGCAAGTCAACCGAGAGCTTTGACCGCTGATAACTCTCGCATACGATGTCGGATTTTGATGAAACGAACGTTGCCAGAATCATCTCGACGAGCTCTTCGTGATGATGCTGACTTCGAAGATTTTTGATGATGCCATTTTTTTGCCTTCTGGACACCCCTAATTCTAGTTTGACCAAAGGTTTTACTGGCTATAACTCGTGCAAACGGACTCCTTTTCGCTCTGTTCGAGTTGCGTTGGAATCAGGACGCTAAGCTCTTTATGATGGTGTAGATTCTGGAGAAAAATGAGACACTTCAATTTTCACTAAAAATATCCACCAGATCACCGATTGTGTTGGCCCCTCAATATAACATGTTCTCTTTGGCCAGACATCTCCCCGAGTTCCTTCTATCTAGCTGATATGCCTGGTGACTTCGGTGTAACTGTTTTTGTCACCTGGAGGTCTTCCCAACACCGCTTTGTCTTGTCAACAGTGGTGGCCTATTTCAATGGTCCAATGATATTTAAACAACCACCCGATCTCAGTGATCGACAGCAGAGATTCAAACATGTGTGCGGATAGGGCTTGAAGGGTGTTTGCGCGTGAAAACTAGAAGCCTGGAGCACTCATGGCGATAGTGAGTTGGTTGTTGGGTCTGTCAGGCTAGCATTCATGGTGACACAACTCTGGGACAAGGACGACATGGCTCGAGTATGGGCACTCGGATTCAGTGGCAGATTTGACATCGATTTCTTGGCTTCATTCGTGTGAGAATGTCTCTCCTGACAGATATCTGACTAGAGGCATTTATGTCACCAGAGAAGTTGTTGAAGGTCACAATTAGGGTTTTGATTGGTCACGATGCAATTGTGGTCTAACATGGCATGTTGATGTGGCTCTGAGCTAGGTGATGATCCCTGGACTGTTTAAAAGGAATTTCTGAATCATTTGTAAGGGTCTTCAACTAGGAATTAGAACCAATCTTGAAGGGAAGAGTACTGAGTCATAGTGTCAAATTATTGTCAGAATTTGAAGTCTAGGTTTTGTAGTCTATAAATTGTGAGGTATTGGACACATGTATGAATTTGAATGTATAGATTGAATTCTTTAAGTCTCCTTTGTATTGTGTGTATGGATTGTTAATGAAAGTTGATCAAGGATCATTTCATTAACCATTTTAATGTAATATTTTTCTGTCTCTTCTGGTTTTTGCTCTTATTCAAGGAATAAGTTAAATGTTTTAATCATATCAGAGATTCACATGTATGATAGGAGGATTTGATAAGTAGTCTTATAGATCTGATCACTAGTTGTGAGACTAATAAGGTTAATCTTGCAAAGACTTTTTTTATGTCTAGAGGAATGGTTCCTTCTACTTGTAGGTTACTGTGACTCCTAGCCCAATGGATAATGGCACTAATCTGATATTTGTTGTATGTATTTAGGGTTCTATTCTTCTTGCTCAAGATCATTCTTTTTATTTAATCAAACTTGTTTGATATCTTGCCCTACCTCCCGGTTGCTTCAAGGCTGATCTACTGAGAATCTAGCCCCATTTGAGGTCCTCAATGCTTGACATCAGGAGTTATCTGCTATAAAAAGAAATGTCTAGTCTTATTTGAGGCATTGTGTGGGTATACTCGCCCTGGTTCTATAGAGCCTAAAGTGCAGAAGATCTTTTTATCTTGTCAGTTGGTCCAGGTCCTCTGAGCTACCCTTGATTGGAGTTGGCTACTCCATAGGTAGAATAGGAGACCAACTTGGTTTACATAAAAAAACAACCAACAAGCTCCATCAGGGGCATCGACCAGTTAGCAGATACAATACACATATGTGTATCATTTTTGGAGCATGTATACTGATTTTTTATTATATCTGATGTATTTCGCTTTGGACATTTGGACATTTGTATCATTTTTGATGAGCGATGATATGCAGTAGTGATGATTGTTTCTGATGATGTGATGTGCATTTATGATATGATGATGTGATATGCATTTATTTCTATGTGTTTTTATGGATTTTGGTATGCATTTGAATGATCTAATGACTAACATGATATGCAGGATGATTCGATATGATGTTTTTATTATGATTATGATGATTTGATGATGCATACTAATGATGCTATGCAGGTGGATGATTTATGATGTGATTATGAAAATGTATGTATTTTATTTTTTGGATTTTTCAATGCAGATAAAAGATGATAATATGATAAAATGAATGTTGTGTTCATGCTATGCGTTATGATATGATATTATATGATGTAAAATGATATGAGTAAATATTGAGGAGATGTATGATAAAATGATATGTGATGAAAATATAATGATGTGTAATTAGAATGAACTGATAAATGAATAATAATGGATGTATAATGATAATGAAATGATAAAGAAATGATAGTTAATGACATGAAATGATAATTGATGATAATGATAATGAAAAATGAAAATAAGATAACTGATAATGATATGATGAAATGATGATGACCATGAAATAAATGATAATGATGTGATAAATAATGAGAATGATAATGAGACATTAAATGATAATGATAATGATAATGATAATGAAATATTAAATGATATGAAATGGAATGTTAAATGATAAATGATATGGAATGATAAATGATAAATGATATTAAATGATATGAAATGGAATGTTAAATAATAAATGATATGGAATGATAGATGATAAATGATATTAAATGATATGAAATGGAATGTTAAATGATAAATGATATGGAATGTTAAATGTTAATGATATTGAAAAATGATAAGGAAAATAAAATGAAAATGGAATGATGATCAAATGTGAATGAAATGATAATGAAATGCAAACAAAATGATAATGACATGCAAATGAAATGATAATGAAATAGAATGATAATGAAATGAAAATAGAATGCGAATGAAATGATAATGAAATGCAACTAGAATGATAATGAAATGATGATTGAATGATAATGAAATGAAAATAGAATGATAATTGAATGATAATGAAATGATGAAATGCCAATGAAACTAATATGTATGATAATGAATGAAATGTATGATATAAAGGAAATGGATGATCAGGTGATAAATGATAATGGTAATGAACCAAACATCCGCATTGTCCTCTACCAATAGTCAAAAGAAACATGACTACCATTGGCCTTTCAAAACTCTTGATGCAAATCCAATGTACAGTTATGTACAATGACCTAAAATGAAATGCAACTAAATGAAACTAACCATTTTGTTGAGCTTTTTGGCTAGCCTGCTTAAATCATCATATTGTGTTTGAAAATACTGGAAGTGTGTACAAGTGTCAGAGGGGAAATTAGCACCAATGATGACCTAAGTACAACTTTCATGATTTTTGATATAGCAAGTGAACACAAGCATCTAGGTATAATTGAACCAAGATGAACTGAGCATTTCTTGCATGAACAGACAAAGACTAACGACCATCTGATGCAAATTTGGAACTATCATCAATGATAAATCATCACATCTTGTGACATATTTGCAATAGATAAATGATTAACCTCTAGATAGCAGACAAAGAAAAATCATTCTCTTTCCTTGCCACTCTAGTTTAGTACATCATCGAGTGTGCTCCAAAGAAATGATATCAAAAATTAAACAACCATTGTTCAAAAATGAAATACTGTTATTCCAAACATTATTTAGATTATAGATCATCCAGATATGAGTCATGATAAGGTATGCCACTGAAAGCTACTATGATATGGATCACTGGTTGAATGTTTTGGTTTGATTTGGTTGTTTTTGTTTTTGTATGATTGGTTTCGATGTCATTTTCTTGCTGTTTTGGTAAAACTTGAAAGTTGATTGCCCCCAGTATGCCCATATTTGCCCTTGGTATTGACACAACTTGCTAAAATGAATATGTACAATGATCAAGCCATGGTAAGATGTTATCACTCGAGGTAAAATGATGATAACATGATGTTGGTGTGGCCCTAAGATGATGGGAAAGATGCATGAAAAAGAATGCCAGAAAGTTAAGTGTAGAACATGCACTAATAGATGGAGAGCTACAAATAGCATCTGTTTGCTAGATTTTCACTATTTGTTTTTTTATTGCATTTTTCTTGTCAATAGACTGCTTGTTTCCAAGTTTTTACCCTATGACTTTTTTTTTTTTTTTTGCACTACCAAGATGCTGCTTGTTAGGTTTTCACCACGTAACCATTTTTTCAAGAATTTTTGGATTTTTGATTTTTTAGGACTTTTGATTTTTGGATTTTTTAAGACTTTTTCTAATTTTTTAGGACTTTTTCTTTTTTTTTTTTGGATTTTTTTTGGATTTTTTTTATGATAATAACCGCTTTTTAGGTGCATGCTACTGATAGGTTCATCAAACAGGTCCCCTTCTAGCATTGATAGCTTGTAGGCTCTTGAACCATAGACTGCGATAACCACATAAGGACCTAGCCAATTTGGTTCAAACTTTCCTTTCTTTTCTCTATCTTGCTAATTGTGTGGGTTCTCTTTCAGAACAAGATCACCCACCTGAAAGGTGTGTGGATTTACTTTGTAATTATAGCTGTGAGACATCATCTATTGATATGCTTTTAAATGATCAGCCGCTCTTTGTCTCTTTTCATCTAGGAGTTGGGAAACTCTGTATTCATCATCTGTTGTAAGACCTTTCAATTATACTCTTAGTGAGAGAATTTCAACTTCTAAAGGTAATATGGCTTCTGCTCTATAACTAGAGCAAATAGTGTTGCTCCTGTTGGCATGCAGACACTGGTTCTATAGGCCCATAGAGCGGGATTGAGTTGAACATGCCAATCCTTCCCTGAATCATTCACAGTCTTTCTCAAGATTTTCAATATTGTTTTATTTGAGGCTTCTGCTTGGCCATTCCCTTGATAGTAAGGTGTTGAATATCTATGTTGAATGTGAAATCTCTCACAAAGTTCATCAACATCTTGATTTTTGAATGGACATCCATTATCTATAATAATGGAGTTGGGAATGCCATACCAACAAATAATATAGTTGAGTATGAATGTTGATATTTGTTTGCCAATAACTTTAGTAAGAGGGACTGCCTCAATCCACTTGGTAAAATACTCTGTAGTTGTGATGATGAATTTATGCCCATTCGATGAAGAAGGATGAATCTTTCCCAGTACATCTAATCCCCATTGAGAAAATGGCCAGGTTGGCGTGAATGGTTGAAGTTCCTGTGTAGGAGCATGAATGAGATTCCCATGAATCTAACATTTTGAACATGTTTTTACAAAAGTGAATGATTCCCTCTCCATTGTAGGCCATTAGTAACCCATTCTAACCAATTTCTTGGATAAGGTTAGTCCACTCGAATGAGTACCACAGATGCCACCATGAACTTCTTGTAAAGCTTTGTCAGATTCCTCATGTTCAAAACATTGAAGTAGAGTACCATCAAGACCATGAAAATGAAGGGTGTTAGCAATAAGAGTGTAACAAGCGGATTGGCGGATAAAATTACGTTTTTGGTTATGGGATAAATCGAGTGGCAGGATATCATCATTGAGGTAGGCATAAATTTTTCCGTACTAAGGTGAATTAGATCCTACCAAGTGGCAAATGATTTGACTTTCAGGGGTATCATAAGTAGGTGTAAATGATTGTTCCACCAAAAATTCATAATGAGTCTGAGTTTCTGGGAGTTGTAACAATGATGCAATCATAGCCATGGCGTCAGCTGCTTTATTATCAAGCCTTGGAATTTGTGTAAATTTGATGTCCACAAAATATTTCTTGAAGTCATCAACCATCTTTTTATATGGTATTAGTTTCTCATCTTTGGTTTGATAATCATCATTGATCTGATAAATGACCAGCTGTGAGTCACCATATACTTGTAGTTCTATAATCCTCCATTCCAGCGCTATTTTAAGCCCAGTGATCAATGCTTCATATTTGGCTATGTTGTTGGTGCATGGAAACATAAACCTATATGATAGAGGAATGGTGTGTCCTTAAGGGGTGACAAAAAGTATGCATGCCCTCGATCCATGTTGAGTGAAAGAACCATTAAAATATAAGGACCATGGTTGTTTAGATTCTACAGTAAAGACATTAGCATCTAGAAATTCAATGTGTAGGGGATGATCTGCTTGTAGTGGTGCTTCAGCTAATTGATCAACGATAACTTGTCCTTTGATTTCCTTGCGATCAATATAATAGATGTCAAACTCACTCAGAATCATTACCCACTTTGCTAACCTTCCTGTCAATGATGCTTTGCTTAATAAATACTTGAGTGGATCAATCTTTGAAACCGGATTGATTGTATGGGTTAACATGTAATGTTTAAACTTCTATGAAGCAAATACTACTGCCAGACAAGCCTTCTTGATAGAAGTGTAGTTGAGCTCATGACTTGTTAGTGTTCTGCTGATGTAGTAGATTGCACACTCCTTTCCCATAGAGTCTTCTTACACTAGTAGCACCCCCAGAGATGTCTCTATTGCAGCAATATATAAGATTAGTGGTTTGTCTGGATTTGGTGGTATGAGAACTGGTGGAGTCATTAAATATTGTTTAATTTGTTGAAACACCAATTCACATTTGTCATCCCACTTGAAAGGAACATTCTTATGCAGTAGATATGTGAAAGGTAAACTTTTGTTGGCCAATTGTGCAATGAATCTTCATATAGACTACAATTGTCCCTGTAGTGATCTCAACTGACTGATGTTCTTTGGTGGAGGCATTTCCATAATTTCTTGTACTTTCATAGGATCTACTTCAATTCCTTTTTTCTTAAACAATGTACCCCAAGAGTTTTCCAGATTTGACCCCAAAAACACATTTCTTAGGGTTGAGGCGAACTTTGAATTTCTCTAATCTTGCAAATATTTCAGACAATATTTCAAGATGTCCTTCTCTAGTGTATGATTTTTCCAATATGTCATCTACATAATCTTCCATGAAGATATGCATCATGTCATGAAAGATTGTAGTCATGGCTCTTTGATAAGTAGCCCCAACATTCTTCAAACCAAAAGGCATGACGTTCCAATAGTAGGCTCCCCATGGACATGTGAAAGTTGTTTTCTCTTGGTCTTTAGGTGCAATCTTGATTTGGTTGTAGCCAGAAAGACCATCCATTAATGAGTACATGGCATGTCTAGTTGTTAGATCAACTATAGTGTCGATGCTTGGGAGTGGGAAGTCATCTTTAGGACATGCTTTATTAAGATCTCTGAAATTTGTGCATATTCTCATAGTTTTATCTAGCTTAGATACAGGAACAATGTTAGAGATCCATTCTACATAGTTGATTGGTCTTATAAAGCCCACATCAAGGAGTTTTCTCAGCTCTTCCTTAACCAATAATGCAACATGAGGGTGCATCTTTCTGAGTTTTTGTTTCACTAGCTTGGCCCATGGTTTGATAGACAAGTGATGCATGATAAGATTAGGATCAAGACCAGGCATGTCAGCATAAGACCACACAAAATTTACTTGATTTTCTTCAGGAATTCCATGAACTTTGGTATTTCTGTCTCTGCCATTGATGCAGCTAACTGTAAAATTTTTGGCTTGTCAGAAGTCTCAAGATTGACAACATTTGTAGGCTCAATCAAAATAGGTGATCGCTCATGGCAGTGCTCCGGGAGAGTGTCAAGATTCCCATCGTCTAGTTCCTCAAAGAGGTTTTCACCATCTGATACGCTCTTTATTTTATCTTTTGTTTGATCTAATACTGCCAGATTCTAGTTTTCACCATTAGATCTCTTTTTTTTATTTTTACTTTTGCAGTTGGGAGAATTGACACTCTCCTGATCAAAGACTTTATATCAAAAATTGTTAGTGGAACAATCATTTACATATTTTTCGGAAAGGAAGTTTATGATAGCTTCGTCACTTGGAAACATAGGTATATCAATAGGTTCGGTTGAATCCCAATCAATGAGATCAGGATAAATCAAAGGTATCGGGTCATCAGGCTGCATGAAATAAGCTATGGTTATGGTCATAACAGAGTTGATCATAGGATCTGAGGTATGGGGTAGGTCAATGATGGTACTATCCTCATGATAATCTTGTTCATTTAGATCTGACTCAGTATCACTAGAATCATAGTTGATTTGTGGTTCAAATTCTTGTGGTTGGGACCCTGACCCTTCACCTTCAATTAGAGTTGGGATGTACTGGTGTATTACATCAACCTCTTTATCCCTCCAAAATTCATCATTATAAATGGTGTCCCATTCATATTCAGTGGAGTCTGTATCTGAATTGTTATCCAAGAAGTTCTAAACCATTGCCAAACATGCTTCTGAGCCTTCTTATGATGTGAAGATAGTGCCATGCAGTTGTTTGGATGTGCTTTCTTTGGAGTGAGTATCTTAACCTAATCTAGTTTTCTCTTTGGCAGCAAGTCCATGGAGGTGAATAGGTTCAACTACTCCTTCTTTCCTTTTTCCAATAGGACCTTTATCATAGCCCATCTTCTGCATGATTGAATACCCTTTTCCATATTTGTCCATGGGTAATTTGACATTAAAGACTGCTTTATCTTCATCTTTAGAGAGCCAGTTTAGAATTTTTGTATCCTCAGGATTTCCCATGGGGAATTTTTGTTTAATGAATTGTCCATTAAATTTTGTGATTGGCTCTATTGGTGGTTGCTTTGATGTTGATGCTGTTGATATTTGATGTTTCCTAATAGACGATTGTCCATGTGATCAAGGTGGTGTAGGTAAATTGGCAAGACAAAAAGAGTATTCTTCGACTCCATGGTCTTTGAATTTCAATTTTTTGTCAAAACTATTGGTTAATTGACTTATTTGTGTGTCAATCTTTAGAGAAGTACTAGCATGAGATTCTCAATTGTTAGGAACAAGAGTATCTTGACTAGCCTTTATGTTGGCACAAGTTTGAATATTGGAATTATCAGCAGGTATCGTGATTTCTTGTCCATCATAAGAAAACTTAAGGCATTGATGATAGGTTGATGGGACAGCTTGCATTTCTTGGATCGAAGGACAACCCAACAAGATGTTATATGCAAGATCACGGTCCAATACTTGACAAAAAGTATTCTTTATAATAGGTCCCACTCTAATTGGTAGCATGATTAGACCCTTGGATGCATCATCATAAGTTTTTATGGTAATCTTTCTTCTGAAATCAATGGAGTCCTTAGAAAATCCTAAAGCCTTAACCAACTTCATGGTATAGATGTTCAAACCAGCACCTCCATCTATTAGAACTCGTCTGATACGAAACTTGTGAACCATTACTTCTAAGTACAATGATGAATTATGGGGATGAGTTACGGAAACGTCATATTTTTCAGAAAATGAAAGGCAAGTGGGTGAGGACAAGTGTCCTACCATGGCTTGAAATTGGTTCACATCCAAATCAGTAGATACATTTGTTTCAACGAGGGCTTTTTTGAGAATTTCCTTGTGAGCTAGGGAAATATTCAATAGTTCCAGAATAGAAATTTGAGTAGGGGTTTTTTGAAGTTGATTGACCAAATCATATTGATGTTGAGGTGGAGGTTCAATGGATTTTGAAGAGGCACCCTTTAAGACAACTTTAGCTTGTGCTCTTGTTGTTGCATTGACTTCTCTATATTCCACCTTCTTGTTGACTTTAATGACATTTACTCGCTCGTCGTCTATGTAGAGATGATTGATTATATGATCATCATTGATATGATTCACATTTTTTTCAGAAGACTCACCCTTTTGATAATTGGGCAAAGGGTTGCAAAATGCTTGGTGGTCTACGTTGGATTGTTGATGTCTTTCTATTGTAATGATGTCATTGTCGATTAAGTCTTGAATGGCATTCTTCAAGGCTTGGCAGTTATTTGTGTGATGACCTTTGTACCGATGATAATCACAATAGTATGCCTCATTCCATGATGGAGGCTTTACACTGGGTTCATAATTTTGTTGAGGCGGCAAAGTAATGAAATTTTTGGCCATCAACTCTTTGAATGCAGATTCTAAGGATTGACCCAATGAAGTGAAAATTATTCTATTAGAGAAGAATGAAAACCTTTGTGGATTTGTACTCGAGGTGTTCCCTAAGGAATTGTGATTGTTATTGGTTCCTCAATAACCTTGGTTGTTGGAAGTTCCTTGATTGGGAGTAGAGTGTTGATTTATATTGTTCCTCGGAGGAGGAGGATTATTTCTGTGATTTGCAATCGAGTTGACATTATTGTTGAAAATGTTTGGAGTACTAAGGACAAATGGCTTGGTTGAGGCATGATTCACATCAACAACACCATCATTCACCATATTTTTGTTGCGAGTCCAGAATTTGGACTTGTCCTGATTATTGTGATGGTTGGATGAGCTAGGATTGTCTTTGTCATGTTTTATTATTCCTCTTTTGACCAAAGTATTTTCAATGGTTATGGCATCTTCAATCATCTTCTCAAAAGAAGAAGGACAATGTAAGTTCAAATGATAGCTCATTTTTGAATTTAAACTATTAATGAAGGTAACCATTTTTTACTTTTCAGGAATAGGACATGGATATCTGGCGAACATTCTTCTCCATCTCTGAAGAAACGTAATGAAGGATTCGGTAGGTTTTTGTGCAACTTTGCAAAGATCTATCATGGTGATCGGGTGTTGTATGTTGTAGGAATATTGTGATATGAATAGGTTGATAAATTCTTCAAATGTATGAACAGGAGGTGTAATCTTAGATAACCATTCCATAGAGTGAACTCCAAGGCTCCTAGGAAACAATCGTAGCAAGTAAGTGTCTTCATGAGTGAATTCTAATGTCATGTTTCGGCAGTATTTGACATGATCAATTGGATCTGATTTCCCATTATAGCAATCAAATTTTGGCATTTCACAATTTTTGGGAAAAGGAATCATGTTAAGACTTCTATTGAAAGGATAAGGACAAATGTCCTCCAGAGTATATTTCTTTGTGGTTGCTCCCCCTTGTAACTCTTTGATTTTTCCTTGAAGTGCTTTAATTTGTTGGGTCAAAGCACTAAGATCAAAAAGGGGTTTTTCTTTAGGTTTTCTTTTTAAATTATCAGTATTAAAGTCATGAGGTAATTTTGCTCCTTGATCAGCTAAATAGCGGAAATATTTTTCTTTATCCCACTGCAAGATCTTTTCTATAGCTTTGTGAAATTTTGGATCTTTTTCAACCTCTCTAAGACGTTCCTCATCTTGTTCCTCATCACTATCCACATGGATTTTATCTCTATAGTTATGAAATGGATTTTCTTCTCTATTGTCCATGTTGTTGTTGAAAAGTGGATTTTGATTTATGCTAAAAAGAGGATTACTGCTTTCTCCCTCTTCTTGAGTGTTTTGCATATGACTTTATTTTTGGATTGTATCCTTCAATTTATTGTGTTGAGATCTTGTGGAGATAGGCATATGATTTTGAAAAGTTTCCTCTGGACTTAGATCGTAGTTTTTGACAAGTGCAAAGGGAATGATATTTTGATCTGATAAGATGTGGAATCTTAGGATATGATCAAGGATGCTCCTAATTTTTTATTGTGGCTTCCAAAGATGAAGGATGTCAGAATCCTGTTGGGGAAGTTGAACCAAAAATTATAAAGTTATTTTGAAAAATGCACTCTAAAAGATTTTGATCTTCGTTTTTGAAGAAATTCTTTCAAGATATTTGAAGAATATGACTAGTGTGTGAAGGATACTCAATAGTAGGTTGTGGTATGTTATTGAACTCAAGAGGTTGGTTATGATTATGTTGTTGTGATAGAGCTAATCTCTGATAATAAGCTTGAGAATCTAAAGGATCTACAGCATACTCATCAGTGAATCCCCTAACAAAGTTTTGATATCTATGAAGAAATCCATGGAAATGAAGCAACACATGTCGAATTCTGTATAAATTTTTACTCTTTTGCAAAGTTTTCTTGTATCCTAATGTTTTCTTTGGTTTTCTAATCCTTTTAGACACTAATTTCTTGGGAAATTTTGTTGATTTCCAATCTCTAATCATGGAAAAAGTTATTGGGAATGTTATTGGACCAAAGGTATGAATAACTTTTGAATGCTTTCAGTTGTTGTTCTTCATATTAATTTTGGATGATCTTTCTATCTGAATTAATGTAATGGAAGACACAAAAAACATTTTTGAAAATAGTTGTTCTTAAAGCCCTATACTACCATGAAGTGTTTGATCAAGAAAATGTTTTCAACAAATTTTTTCACAGGTTTTACACATGAAAGAAAATTCAAGAAAACTCACTCTTAATGCTCAAGTAGGTCATTCTAGTAATCAACAACCCACATCTTAGAACTGCGTCGAATCACACAGTCGTGTCACCCCCAAAGGGGCGCCCATGTTTTTGTCGTTTCTAGGTGCGTACTCAGAGTTACGGAAGTGGAACCAGATCCCATGAGCAAATGGTCCTTGGCAGTTATATGGTGAGTGTCTTGGGGGTAGATTCTTCCCTCCCCTTGCACTGTGATTATTAGAATGTTCAGAAACTGACTTCGGTTGGCCACTACACTAGGTTCGTAGTAAGGATTTTTGTTTGGTACGGCAATAATAAACTCCCTCAAGAGACCTCCCAACCTTTAGAACAAATGTTTTGGGGATGGTTATCTTGCATACTACTAGAAAAAGAGGGTTTCCCTAGATTTGCTTTAAATTTTATAGTGGGGCAGAATAGCCTGGCTTTGGCTTGAACCCACTTGAGTCGTTCTTGTAGGCTGAGTACTTTTTCCAACTACGGCAGGCTCTCTAAAGGATATAATTAAAGCAGTAAAAATTCATGAAATCGAAAAGGAAAGTCTGGTATTCTGATCACTTAGTTAAGGGGAGAGCATAGACCTATTGCCACAGTCAAAGCAACCAAATGTTCATTTTAAAATCCAAATCACAATGATCTAATTCTAAGTGAAGATATTGCTTCACCAAAAACAAGTTTGTTCAATTTTAACTGCAAGATCATTGTGTGGTGACTATCCTAGATTACTTCATTTTGTCTAGATGTGTCTACCCTAGGATTGCTTCATTTTTAAAAATCCAGAAAAAGAAAAAGAATTCTATTTGTGGAAGGCGTCAAACTCAAAATTCTATATTTTTGTTACAATCCATATGCGCCAGAACAAAAGGTATATGCACTAGAACAAAAGCTATATGCACCATAACAGAATCTACATGCACCAGAACAGAAGCTATATGCACCAGAACATAATCTATTTGAGCCAGAACAAAAGCTATATGCGTCGCAAGAAAGATACATATTCTCTTAAAACAGTTACTATATGTGAAAAAGGAAAGCTTACTGTATGCACCTAAACAGTCACTATATGAGCCTAAACAGTCACTATATGTGCCTAAATAGTCACTATATGTGCTCCATAATCCTGCAAAACAAAAGAGTCAAAAACCATGTATCCGCTGTAGAAAATGTCGAATGTGCTTAAACACCAGATTTTTTTCAAAAGTTGACTCCAAAATGTGGAAACTATCAAAACAAACTTGTAGATAATGTTAAATTTGTGGGTTCGAGCCCCACGGTGGGTGCCATTTTATGTGTGAGTGAAAAATGTATCAATTTAAATGAAATTCAAACACATATCGATAAGACATTAAATCAGGAAAAACTAAAAAGAAAACAAAATGAACAAACTATGACTGCAGCTTCCCCGAAATCATCTTATCTCTCTCTAACTCTAGCGTTTTGTTGTTTCCAATGGCTCTCAGATCAGCAGATCAAGCTCAACAAAATGACAGCTAAAGAACGAGATTTTAAAGTGCACACTATGCTAAATGCAAAGCTATGCTAAGATGAAAGTATGGCTGTGATGTTGAAATGGTTGTGATTGCATAAGCTAATTGCATGAATGTTCATGCATTTCCATATGTATGCGTAGGTAGGTGTAGGTAACCAAAGCTTGGATTTGCACCGGCTTTTATAGAGTTTTCAAAATAGTTCGATTGGCTGATTCGATCAACAACCTAGATTAAGCTTGTTTGAACGAATGGTGGAAGATTTTCGAAAGTGGAGATGGAGATAGAAGGTTTCCCTTTTCCTTCAATTTCAATCATTGAGATTCGAAGGGAAATTTCCATTTCGAAGAACAAGTTAAAATTTGGAAGGGTGAGTTTAGAATGAGTTAAAATTAAATAAATTAAATTTATTTAATTTGGAAGTGAAGATGGATATGGCAACTCGCATAATTAAATAAATCATATTGAATTATGTTTTAGAAATGAAATTAGAGTGAGGAAAATATTAAATAAAATATTAAATATTTAATTTGATTATGGGATGAAGAGAATATTCCATTGTTTAAATATTCAAATATTCAAACTTTAGAATAAGATGATAATTAAAATAAATAATCGTATTTATTTAATTTAATTAAGAGGAATGTGGGAAATGTCAATAATTAAATAAAATTATTTATTTAATTAGGGTAGAAGAATTAGAAATTGAACAATATAAATAAATAATTAAATTTATTTATATGTAAATGACTTTAGGGGAATTAATTAAATAAATCATATTTAATTAATTAACAAGCTTAATCATGACCATTTTTAGACATATACACATATGACCCTAAAATTTCAAATTGTGTTGACACTACATAAACACTTGATCCATGTGTGGAGTAGCCAAGGAGTGAGAATAATGCTGAATTTCATGTTGATGAGTGTGAAGTTGAGTACAATTGCTTCATGTTTGATGCTCTCAATCTTAAGAGTGTGAACAATGGTATGTTTCCATCCTATGTGAAAGGAATTTATGTGAAATATAACGTAGATTCTAATCATGTGGCTAATGAGGAGTGTTCAACTAGCAATGAATCTTTCACTTTTGAGTCAACACATATATCAACTAACATTGCACATGCAGAAACCAATGCACATAGTTGTATTCCTATTGTCCCTATTGATATTGAATTACTTGAGCCTAATTTTGAAGTATTTGGTTTTGGGCTGAATAACGATGACATGAATGCATCAGCATATGTTCTCAAACCTGAGATGAGTGCATTTACTCATTCTTTAGAAGTTAATGTTGCATCTGATCCCTATCTCCATGGTGCCAAGGTATGTTTTGATATACCTGAACCGAAGTGTCAAAAGATGTACCTATGTTGCAATGATTAGTATAAGGATGCTCTAGAATATGCATCTTTTGTCTTTGACATATGCCAAGATAGTTTGCATGATGAACAAGATCTTCTATTCAATTCTTGTGATGGTTTTACCATTGATGTGCAAACTAATGACCACATTGAACCTGATAGTTCCAGCCATATAGAAGATTGTGAGTGCTATTTTTGTCAGCTGGAAGGAGTTTTCATAAAATGTGGCAATGTGCAAGATACCAAGGAATGTTGTTTTCAGTTTGAGAATGATGTAAATGATGAATATGATAGCTTGTTGCCACATGACAATCAACATTTGGAAAGTATTTCTAGCTTTCAAATGCATAGTGATTATGAACATGTTGATGATGTTGTATATGATGGCTTGTTGAGAGGTACCAACATGTTCAATCAAGCAAATAGTTGTGATCAAACTATGCTTTCATATGGTCTTGACCCCCATTTTCTCATGTTTTTACTTGATACAAAAGCAAAGAATGAAGAAAGTGGCAATGATGAAACCTATTTGATTTGGTTGCCAATTGATGATAAATCTAAATAGAGAGAAAGTTCTCACTTGCACAAAGGTAGCCTAATCCTTGTGTTTGCAAGGATGCAATCACCTATGTTTTTGTGGTTTGACAAATGCAAGCACGAATTGAGGGAGATCAACTCTTTTTGTATAATTGTGTTTGATAGAGGTAAATGTTGACCACCTTTTTCATTTGGTGGCCTAGTGTCACTAGATGAAGTTGAAAAAGAAGAATGAATAAAGAAGCAATTTGAGGACACTTGATGGACTCAGCATTTGGTCTACTCCCCAGAGATCTGGAATCTTATTATGCCCATAGGGGGCATACATCCCTAGTTAGAGCCACTGTTGGCACTCTCAAATTTCACAAATTTGAAGTGCCCATTTCAAAGTTTTTCCTCTGCACTTTCAAAAGTGTACTTGAGAAATTTACCTAAATGACCTACTTTGGAGGGTCATAATTTGAAGCCCATTTATTTCTAAACAAAATACCTTTGTAGAAACACTCATGTGTCTTATGTGAGTAGGCATATCAATTTTCAGCTTCTCATGATGAGTTTTGTCACCATTTCAAAAGGTGAAGCTAGAGGGTTTTGACACTTTTTAGTTGTTTGCAAACTTTCAATTTTGCAAAGTAGGCTCCCGTTTGAGCTTGAATTTTGTAACTAGTTGATCATCAAGAGAAAAAGAATGTTTTTCTACATTTTCCATGCCAAAATTATCTCACATGTCAAGTTTCAGGGGCTTATGAGTTGATTTGCTATTTTTAGCAGATCAAACCAAATGCAATTTCTCTAGTTTTGCATTTGCATTCTTGGTAGAATTTCAAAGAGGTCAACTTCAATTGTTAATAACTTTAGAGGAATGATAGTTCAAGATAATCCCTCTTGCACATGTGTTCTCTATACCTAAATGATCTAGTGTGTCTAGTGGCAGCTCATCAGGAGTTGATTTGGTATTTTTGCAATGAGGTGATATCTTTAGTTTTAATTGGTTTAGAATAGTTGTTTGTTGCAGAAATTTTGAGAAAGCAACATTGACAATTAATAAATTTTTCCTCTTGATTGATTTCAATGATCCATATTTTGCACTCAATTCTTGGATTTGTTGTCTACATGCCTGTAAGTTTTCATTACTCAATGAGATCATTTGCCTAGTTTTCGAAAGTGATTCCAGAGCCAACTTGGACAATTTTCACCATTTTTCAAATGTGTCTAAAAGTGAGTTTTGATGGCAACCCATTTTGTGTTTTCACTCCACAAGCATTCAAAAGGTTGTGATAGATCAATTTGAGCATAAAATTTGTTTGAAAATGTTTTTTTTATGTCAATTCCACATGGGGACCCAACATGCTTTGCATATTTGTGAAGTTGTAATTATCGTGTGATGGAAATCACTTCAAGTTAATTACTTTGAATGTGTCAACATATGGAGGAATGCATGATTATAATTATCTTCAATGGTTTGAAGGAAAACAAGCTCATCATCACATTTCAAGACTGAGAATTGAGCATAATATACCTTTGGAGAGTGCTCTAATTGGCATGTATGGTGAATGTTGAAGCATTGATGGTGCTCACCAAGCTTTGGAGGGATCCAAATGGATGAAGATAGTGCATTATATAAGTGTGTTTCAAGTAAAATGGATCACATTCTCTCAAACTTAGGGTTAGGTTCATATGCAAATATGGAAGCATAGACATGATGCTAAGAAAGAAAATCCTATATAAAGATTGATGCTCTGTGGAATTCTTCATTATATAGATGCATTTACTTCTTGCCATATAGTTCAAAGGGCTCTAAAAGTGAGGCCAATTTATAGTGAATTAAGGGGGTATCTAAATGGATTTAGAACCTACCAGATGCATGATTGGAAACATGGAAGGTGTGTTGTTGCCTCAAGTGACTTCGTTTTTGTCTTTTAATGTATTTTCACAAGAGTAGAGTATGCCCATAATGGATTTATTGAAGACATTTCAGAAATTTATGGAGAATACAAAAATATGAATGGAAGGAGTATGTTGATTGCAAGGAATCGATCCATACAATGCAAGTACCATTTGCACCATCTAAAGGGAGTTAATTGGATACTACGAAGGAAGCTTGTTAAAACAATGAGAGAAACCAAATGCTAAATACATCAAACTTGTTTAAGGGCACTAGCATAAAGGTTTTACTCTATTTTTTTCTAGAACTAGCAACAAATGCGATGAAAAGGTCTTAGAAATTTTCTAACAAGAATGCAATCAATAGGATAGGAGCATGGCACATGGTTTGGGCACCCACACAATACATGTTACACCATCAATAGAGCAAGGAGGAGTTTGAAATACTAATACAATGGTACACACATCCCTCAATGTATGCAAGCAGGATATGATGATGGTGGTACTTGTAATGATTTCAAGGATGCATCACTGTAATTGTAGTGTATTGGCATCCATGCCAAAGAACATGAGGGTGTGTTTCAAATGGATTGTTGAAATTATTTTAAAAGAGACTTTAAAGCAAATAGAATTGGCAGAGAACACCTTGTCTAGCCATGAGGCGATGCTCTAGTGCATAATACACAATGTATATGCTAAAAGGCTTTAGAACCAATGACTGAAAACACATCTAATAGCCTAAAATTTCAAGCAAATGCATCTAATAGCTATGCTAGATAGAAGGGTATGGAAATCCATAAAAATAAAGTATGGAGAGGACACTAACTGGTATACACACAAAAAGTTTTAAAAAGGTTTCAAAAAAATTTTGAATGGAAAATCAATGCATAGTAAGAGAGCCAGGCATTGCAACATGTTTCCCACGCCATGATCATAGAGAACACACCATAAAAATGTTTGTTGAAAAGGATTTAGAAACTTGTCAATGAATGCAATGGAAGGAGGCATGATAGAATGAAGTTGCTGCTAGTGTTCTAGTCATGGATTGAATGTTCTTGAAATAGGTTAAGGGCCACCAATGTTGTGAGAAGGAAAAGCAAAAGAAGGATGCCTAGCAAAGTGAAAATTAGGGGAACGAAACATAGGAGAAAGCAAAGTCAATGATGGAGGAAACAAGTTGGATGCAATGAAATCAACACTGTTGCCTGCTAGCCCACAAGATGGAAGTGCTTGATCTTTAAATCCTGTGATATCATGGGATGGAGTCACATGGAGCAAGTGGGCCTGTGGGTTGTAGTTTAAAGTGCCTAATGAATTAGTAAAAGAGGCCCTTTGTGATTTTAAAAGTGATTTTTTTAAAATCAAAGAATTGCTCGATGGGAATTTAAAAGTGATGTTTTAAACAAACATTTTGGGCCCAATTTTGTGTTAAGAAAAGGGGGAAAAGCATTAAATATAATGTAAACTGGATGTAATTATTTTAATTGCCAAAGTGAAATATTGCAAAGGGGCACGAGTGAATGTTTTAAGTGGCCCGACAATATCACATTTAAAATGTTTTCATTTAAAATGAAATACATCTGTGGTGGGGGTAAGTGGAAAATTCACGAGCATTTGTTAAATGGCCCATAGTGAAATGTTTAATATTTCACTATAAAATGAAATAAAGTAAAATGGATGGAAGATTTTTGGTGAAATATTAAAGTTAGAAAACTTTAATATTTGAAAGTGAAAATATGAAGTGCAACTTCAGAAAAACAACAAGAATAAAAGGATTTCACTAGGGGTGGATATTTTCACTTGCTAGGAAAATAAATGAATAGGAAAACAAATGAATTTTCATGAGCATAAGGAGATATTTTCTAGTTGCTGATAAAAGAGTGGGGCATAAGGAGATATTTTCTAGTTGCTGATAAAAGAGTGGAATTTTCATCACATGGGAAATTTTCTGTTGCAAATAAAACAAAGGAAAATTTTAGAGGGAAGCAAAGTTTATTGTAGAGAGAGGAGAGAGGCTTTTCTACTATGGATCAACGGTGAAGAGGTTTCCACATAGCATCTTTGGATCAGCTTTAGGGCTTCTTTTGGATACTTCTATTTTTCTTTTTCTTCTCTTCTATTCTCTTTATTCAGGGTTCTAGGATTTTGTATGGGGCTAGGTGGATAGAAAATGTCAAGTTATGAGTCATTTATTGAGTCTGTAAGCTGTAATTTCTGATTTAATGAGAAAATATAGCCAGTTAATGCAAATAAATCATGAAAATGTGTGTAAATTCATGAATATCTTCAAATTGTCTCCATATTTGTATAGTTTAATCATATGAATTCAATAATACAAAGTATCTTTGAGTTTTTTTATCTCAAATTTCATGAGACTGTGTTTTTTTTTATTGGTCTATTTCAAAGAAATGGTTAAATACTTTGAGCAAATAACAGTGATTTCAAGTGTGCAGGTTGGATTTGGTAAGGAGAGTTTTATTGATAATAAGAGTGGGATTGTTGGTGTAAGACAATAATAGTTGATGCAAGGCATTAACAATTTAAATCCACTGGTTGAATGTCATTTGCTGACGAATTATTCTTATTTGTTTGACTCCATGGCCCAAAATTAGGCACTGATTTATCTTGTAGCTTAGTGCATCTGAGAAAAAAATTATAAATTCAAAATCATTTTGAATCCATATGTGTTGTAGTTATCTCATGCTCCAAATAGTTGATATTATTGATGAACAACCAATTCTATTTGGTATGATCTAATTATGTTCCACTATTAAATGAGATTATCTGTTGTTGTTAATATCATTTATGATAATGGTGCAAAGGTTATAAATGCATTAAGGGATCACCCTTCTGGGTCTTGCAGAGCCCAAAGTGTAGGAGGTCTTTAAAATCCTCGTCGGTTGGTCTAGGTCCTTTGAGCTGCCCTTGATTGGTATTGGCAATTCCATAGGTAGATTAGAAGACCAACCTAGTTACAGTAAAAAACCACCAACACTCACGACCTCTATCAAATCTCAAGCACTTTGTTTTTTCACCTTTCTCATTCTCTACCATAGCCTTAAAACTTTTGAACTTTTCCAATGATTCACATTTTTCTCTTAGGAAAGAAACCCGTATCATTCTAGAGTAATCATTGATAAGCAACATAAAGTACCTTTCTCCATGAATACTTCTGGATCTAGAGGGACCACAAAGGTTAGAATGTAGCAACTCTAGAAAATTATTTAAATAAAACTATTTTCTTGTGAAAGAGACTCTAGTTTGTTTGGACATCTGACATTCCTTGCAAATTGTATTAGCAAGCTTCACTAACTTAGGTAAATCTCTTACTGCTTGAGTGGAACTTATCTTGATAATGCTATCAAAATTTACATGACACAACCTCCTATGCCACAACCAACTTTCATCTACTAGAGAAATTAAATAACTCCCACTAGTAGTATTCAAGTGGAAGATATTACCTTTTGTCTATTTACCAATAGCAATCATAATCCTAGAACTTTTGTGTATATTGCATCTTAATTCTATTTTTGAACTGGAGATCATAGCCCTTGTCCACCATCTATCCAAAACTCAAAAAATATTGCTTCAAGCCTTTGACATAAAGAAAATCATTAGTGTTATCCTTACCACCAAGGAAAATAGAACCTCTACCATGAATCACACCAGCATTGTTATCTCCAAATCTCACAACCCCACTTTCATACTTCTCTAGACTCGCAAATTTTCTTTTATCACTAGTCATATGATGTGAGCATCCACTATCAATGACCTACTCATATTTTTCTTCAACTCAGGCTGCAAGAGCCTTTTCATCTTTAGAAAATCCAGTAGCCATAGGATTATATTCAATGGTGGCAATGTAAACCTATTCATCTTCATTTCCATGATCTTTCTTAGACTCATCATCAGTCATTGATTCTTTAGAAAAGTAGCATCTCTTTTGGAATATAAACTTTTTGGGCTTAGATCTAGGAACTCTTTTAGGACACCTTGATGCAAAATGACCTATTTTACTATAAGAGAAACATTTACTAGGAAATAAATGTTCATATTTACCTTTTCATTTGGCTTCTTTCTTTGTAGTCATTGCTTCCAATTCTTCTACCTCTCTTTCTTTATCTTCAAGTTGTTTCAGTTTTTCATCATAATTGGATATCTTTTTGGAACACTATCACGAACTATATCTTTTCTTATTACTTCTAGATACAATAGCCTTGAATGTAGATTCAGTATTTGGTGTAGCTTCACCAAATTCACTTATCTCAAAAGAAACAAGTTTACCAACTAGAATGTCTCTTGTTATCTTGTTTACTAATTTGAACTCTTCAATAGTGTGATCTTTCACTTTATAGGAGGGAGGCAAGGATCTGAGTAACTTAGCCACAATTTCATCCTAATCCACAAAAACACTAGCACATCTAATACCCATCACTATATCATTTAATCTCTACATAAAATAAGCAATATTTTCATCTTCACCCATCTTCAAATTCTCATACTTTCCTTTCAAACTCTGTAGCTTAGCCATATTCACCTGAGCATCTCCTTCATACAAGGTTTCCAACTTTGTCCAAATCTCATGAGCTATCTATGGTCCTATCACATTAGCCATCTCTAAATCTATCAGAGCACTCACTAGAGCTTCAATAGCCCTAATATTATTTTCAACATCTTTGATTTCATTAGGAGTGGAGGAACCATTTTGAGAAATAACATATGAATCTTTTGTAATCTTCTAGAAAGCTTCACCAATACATCTTAGGTGACATTGCATCGTAAATTTCCATAGTGAGTAGTTAGTGCCATCAAATCTCAAACTATCCTTCTTGAATGTTGTAATCTCAAATCACCTCAAGGTTTTTGACTTCTTCAGAGGAACCTAGATTTGATACCAATTGTTGGAAAAACAAGGATAGACACTTGAGAGGGGGGTGAATTAGTTGTCACAGAAACTGAAAATTTTCTCACTTAGGTTAAAATAATCTTAGATTTGATGAATAAGAAGCTAACCACAAGAAATTAACACATCAAAGAGATAGAGAACACCAAGATTTTTTTATGTGGAAAACCTGTTAGGGGAAAAACCATGGTGGATGCTAGTCCACAAGATTATACCCTGGTAATAGTATAATGAGAAATAATAAGAGGAATGTACATGCATTCAGGCACACTACCTAGATCTCACTACTCAAATACAAAAGAGGCTTGCTGCCCAACAATATAGAATAGGATTAAAATACAGAGGGTATGATTTGAGAAAATAGCTTCTGCACAAGCCTAATTACAATTCCAATTAAGTATAGAAAATATTCTTCACACTTCACTCAATCTTCTTCACACTCTACTCTAGAATCAAATGATATTCACATATACACACATAGAAGCACACTGGGCATGCTAAGAACACTTTCCACTGATGAAACAATCACACTTATATACCCATTATATGAGATTTCATCACAACTTAATCAACCAAGAAAAATAAAACATATTTGCAATGTCGGCCTGAATTTACAAATAAATTTTTAATGTGGATCCACCAAGGTTAGCCACAGCATAGTGGAGACCCAAATTAGCATATCCAACAAAAAAAATACTTTAACTAATTCCACCAAAAAATCCACAACACGCTACCACCAACATGTCAGCCAGGAACATGAAAAATTGAACATGCTCAAGAAAAGATATTCAATCACGAGCTCACCATTTAATGTGGATGTACCACAAAGATAGAGAATGATCTAGAGACATATGAGAACACCAAGAAACAATAGAGAAACATCCACAACAACTGACATTATCAAAATCACACAATCTTCATTCAGGAACACTAACAGAGACCATAAAAACACTGTCAAACCAAACACAATCAAAACTTCACACAGACCTCTAAAACTTTTGGTAGATGATTTAGAAACACTGAAAAATAAACCATTTAATACACACTAGCTAGTATTCAATGTACATAATAGGACACCTTTATGACCTACACAGTTCCATTAGGTACCAAGAATACTTTCTTTTACAATTTTCTCAATATCCTTGACATATGTAGTCTCTGATACACCAAATGATAATAGTGTTGACATCAATGAAAACCACATATCAAAAACACATCCAAAACATCCAACACAATACCATTAGGAAATACTTTTGCAACCTCATATGGTCCTAGCCACCTTGACTACAATTTTCCTGCATTGTTCGGATACCTTGAGTCATAGAGCAGGGCCCAATCTCCTGGTTGGAATTTCTTGTCCTTGATGAATTTGTCATGCCACTTGATTCTCTAATTCTACATTACATTTGTGTGATGCAAGGCTTCTCTCCTCATCTCATCCAAAGCATTTAGTTGCATGATTCTTTATCTTTGTGCCACAAAGATATCCATCCTAAAATCTACTACAGTCCTAAGAGTCTTATGTTCAAATTCAATGGGCATCATGGTTGTCTTTCCATATAGAAAATTAAATGGAGTGAAGCTTGTAGTTGTTTTCTAGGTAGTTTTGTAGGACCAAACAACTTCTAGTAATCTATTTTCCCAATCCTTTCGATGGATAGCTTCTATTTTGGTCATAATAGCTTCAATTTCTCTATTGACCACCTCAACTTGGTCATTAGCCTGGGGGTGATAAGGAATATACTTCTTATGTCTTATGTTGTACTCATTGACTAGTGTTACAACAAGGGTTGATGTGAATTGATCCCCTTGATTAGTCACTGTCTCTCTTGAAACTCCATCCTTGTGAAAATCTCCTCATAAAGAAATTATGCAACTTTGTTATCTCTTTCATACTTCATGGCCTTAACTTCTACCCACTTTGTTATATAATTAGTGCATACAAAGATATAAGACTTACCATTTGATGGAGGGTCAATGGGTCCTACAAAATCCAATCCCCACTTGTCAAAGGGAGTGATTAATACCTAACAGTAAAGTGGCATCTCATTAGATTTGGTTGGCCTACCCATTCTTTGGCATCTATTACATTTTATTGTATACCTTTGTACATCCTTGTGGAGTGATAGCCAATAATATCCCATGTTCAAAATATTCACTGTTGTCCTCTTGGCTACAAAATGTCTTCCACATGGTTCATTGTGGAATGCATGAAAAATTTCATATGTCTCACCTTCTCTCACACAACTCCTCATGACAAGGTCTAGTCCAGTATAACACAAACATCCAACAATCCATGATAAAGAAAAAATATTTTTCAATTAGTTCCCTTCTGTCTTTTGGAGAGAAGTGAGGAGGAAATCTACCTGTGATCAGATAATTAACTATCTCAACATACCAAGGTGTTTGTACACTGATAAAGAATAGATGCTCATCAAGAAAAGAGTCATCTATGGCTTGATTATTCCTTGATGTAGTCAGCCTTGAAAGAAAATTAGCAACAACATTGACCTTTCTTAGTTTATCCACAATGGTTATTTCAAACTCCTACATCAATAATAACCATCTTGCTAGCCTACCAGAGATCAGAGTTTTATTCATGAGATACCTAATGGCTGCATGATCAGTGTGCACAAAGGTTTGGTAACCTATTATGTAATGCCTAAATTTGTTCAGGGCATAGATCACTGCCAATATTTCTTTCTCTGTCACTATATAATTGAATTCAGTTCCTTGCAAATTTTTGTTGACAAAAGAAATTGAATTTTCAATAGCTCCTTGTTTTTGTCCCTAGACTACTCCTATGGCATAATCTAATGCATCTGTATGGATATGGAAAGGAAGCTCCCAATTAGGTCCTTTGAGTATAGAAGCATGAGTCAAGGCTACCTTCAAATCAGAAAATGCCTTGTCACAACCTTCAGTCCATTGGAATTCAACATCTTTAGCGAGGAGAGTATACAATGGTGCTACTATTTTTCTAAAATCCCTAATGAATCACCTATAATATCCCACACGACCCAAGAAACTCCTAAAATCCTTCTATTTTTCAAGCATGGGAAGATTTTTTATCACCCCAATCTTTGTAGGATCTACTTGAATTCCTTTGTGGGAGATGTAGTGGTCAAGGACTACACCCTCTTGCATCTTCATGAAGCACTTTTCATTGTTTCAGGATACATTTTTGGTCTTCACATCTCTAGAGGACTCTCCTGAGATTCTCCAATGCTTGATTGAAATCAAAACCATAGGTGGTAAACTCATCCATGTAAATTTCCATGCAATCAAGAGAGATATCTAAAAATATGCTAATGACTGCCCTTTGAAAAGTTGTAGGTGCATTGCATAAGCTAAATGGGAGTATTGAGTAGGCATAGGTTCCCCATGGATAGGTAAAAGTGGTCTTCTCTTGGTCCTCTAGTGCAATTTGGATCTAGTTGTAGCTATTGAATCCATTTAGAAAAGAAAAGTATTGCTTTCCTGTAAGTGAATCCAAAACTTGATCTATGAAAGGTAAAGGAAAATGGTCCTTTTTGGTGGTAGCATTAGGTTCCCTGTAATAAAAAAAACTCATAATTTCCCTCCTTTATGGGTCACAATCACTAATGGAGACACCCATTGGCTATCTAAAATGGGGTAGATAAATCCTACATCTAGCAATTTCTATAGTTCCCCTTTTACAATTTCTCTTAGTGCAGGGTTAATTCTTCTTTATGGCTACCTCACTGGGGTGAAATTCCTTCATATCATGATAATCCCACACAAATTCATGATGGTGGGTCCTCAATAAGTTTTCCAATATCAATTGTTGTTCTTCACTCAATATGTTGTTAACATTAAGATATTTTCCTTTTGAAACCTACACTTGTGTAGTTAACTCTATCATGGCTACTTCATTAATGCATGGTACCTTGATTTCATATGGAAGTAATTTATGGGACATACTTGTTGTTGTAGGAAGAGTGGTTGTAGGAAGAATGTTTGTAGGAAAAGTAGTTGTAGGAAGAATAGGAAGAAGTGTCTTGGCTGGAGCAACAAAATGAGAAGATGATGCTTCTTCCACTTCACAATGATTTTGAATGATGTTAGCCAATACTTCATCTTTATCTTGAAGCTACATAAAAGAGCTTCCTAGCATCATAAGCCACACTACAAAATTAAATTCCTTGACCTTTTCACAAATATGTGGCCATACAGGATTGTCCTCATCATGGGATGGCTAAGTAGGAGGATAAAGAATTTTTTTTTTGGTGCTCTTCCCATTAGAAATGGTCATGTCACCTAACTAGCATCAAATATATGAATTTTTAGTTGCTAACCATGGCCTTCCAAAAATAATGGGATACCCGCCTAGTGTAACTTTAGGAGAAAGAATCATGAAGTGTACTAGGTACTCCCAAGAGTCTAGAACTACCACAAGATCCTCCCACATACCATTAGGCTTAATAGTAGAACTATCAACAAGCTGCAAGATAGTAAGAGTAGATCTCATGCTTGCAAAAATTAGTTGTTGCAGGATGTCCTTAGTCATTACATTTATTTCTACCCCTAAATCAATAAAATAATTCTTTATTTGGATATGATTTATAACAACTACTACCATAGGACTACCTAGATCATTGTACTTAGGGATAGTCACTTTTCCAAGCATGATTTCAGCAAGTTTTCCCACCACACGAACCATAGTGGGGTCTTTCTTCCTCCTTCCCAGCTTCTTGATGTATGCTTCCTTGATTTCCTTGCCATAAATTGGGACATCCTTTATGGCCTAGAATAATGTATCTAAACACATATATGCTTTAGCTAATCCAAGATGTCAAAGGTTGTGTCCTCTCTTTCTTCCTTCTTCTTGGAAAATTCCAATCTTTGAGGAAATGGTGGGTCTTGTCCAGTTTACTTGGTTGGGACTAGTTCAATATTTTTAGGTGCACTTGGCTAAATGGGATCATTTAGAGGTTTCTCTTCCTCTTCCAAAGGGAGCTCAGTGATAATGGGCTTGGAACGAGTTGGAAAAGTAGTTCTTGAATGCAAGTGGATGTCACTTACACTCACAACATATGCAAGGAATTGGTTATAATTAATAGAGTATTCAGGCTGCTTATGTGGTTTTTTATTTGGATTGGGTGTGGGATGAGCTAGTAGCTAAGTAGGTTTAGGTGGATTTGAGCTTGAATTAGTAGGGGGAGGCATTATAGTAGGTTTCTAGGGATAAGAAGGTGGCTACATATAACTAGTTGTCTAGGTTGGCCATTGTTGTCCTTTCCTCCATTGATTTGTTTGCTACCAATTTCCTAGAGATGGTTGCCAATGGCCTTGATATTGCTACCAATTCCCCTGAGGTTGTTATCACTAGGGTGAAGAGTTTTGATGATTGGGACAAGAATTTGTAGGGTTACCCCAAGGTTGTGGTGGATATACTCCATAGTTGGATGGATATGGGGGCTTCCATTGGTTACCAAATGAATATGAATTGAAATATGCTCCAACATAAGATATAGGATTCGGTGGCATACCTTGTCTTAGAGCCTAAGGCTTTCTTTGTGCAACATAGTAGACTTGGTCTTCTTAAATTTGGATTGGTTTGAACTTAAGCGAAATCTACTTACTTTCAATATTAGCTACCATCTTCCATCTACAATCCTTCTTCTTCTATCTGCAATGGGGAAAATACTCTGCTAGCAATTCCTTTGCCTCCTCTTGTTTCTTCTTGGCCTAAAATGTATCTAGTTGAGTAGCTATATTTTTATGATGTCTTGCTTGAAATCCACTAGCAAGTGTGTACTCCCCATCCTAGAAACTCCACTAGTAGATGACTTACCCATAGAGGATTGGTAATCTCTCCCTTTCTTTGAAGCTACCTTAGAGTAGTTTTGGCATATTTTCTTGATGTCTTCCCAAGGGAATTGGGTGATATATCCTCCTTCCATCAAGTCCAAGGAATCAATGCAACTCTCATTGATTCCTCTTAAGAAAATAATCTTTTGTGATTATTCATTGAGGTAAGGTGTGGAGATTTCTATAAGTAGAACAAAAACCTTGAAATGTAATCCTCCAAGCTCTCATCCTACTTTTGTTGTATCCTAAATAAATGTCATCTCCTCTCATGTCACTACCCCTACAATATTCCTTGCATTTCTAAAGGAACTTTGTCTTCATGTCCTCCCAAGTTTCCATAGTATCTCTTCCTAGGCTCATGAACCATCTTAATGCAACTTCTTTTAGAGTGGTAGGAAATAGCTTAAGTGTATGGGCATCGGTGGTATAGTCATAACTCCTACAAAGTATATCAAACTCAAACAAGAAGGTATTAGAGTCTTCTGTAACAAGTCCATAAAACTTAGGAAGCACTAAAATAGGGATATTTTTGAGATTTTCAACTTCATTTTGATGGGAAATGGGGAAAGGAAAAACTAATTGGTTAGTTTTGTTCCTATTTGCATCACTCATGCTTGCATGATGGATTTCCCAAGCAAAGGGATTCTCAAACTAATTTTGGTCTTCAGTGCAAGCTTCAGAACTGGTCAAATTAGGAAATGCATTAGCAAAGGGGTTTGGATCTTCTTCTTTGTTCCTTGGAAAATTTGGAAGCTCTTCTAGCTAGAATGGATCAGGATTGTTAGGAAGGAATCTTCCATAAGCATCTCTTTTCCTTCCTCTATGCATGCAGTATCAACTCAATATCAGCTAGCTCACACAAAGAACTTGTAAAGAATAAGGGGGTTATTAATTCCTAAATGAGGGGTACACTAAGAGAAACTTTTATAAATAATATAGAAAGAAAACTATCAATGACTCCAAAGAACTTCTTAGTTTGACACCATCCCCAACAATGGCGCCAAAAATGTTGGCCTCCTACAATGATTTAGCAACTAGGCCTTTACAACCATGATTCAACTATTGCACATCTAACCTAAATAGCTATTTCACTAATAATGAAGGTGAATTTAACTTGTCAACCTAGGGATGTGCAATTGAAATGGGTTAGCACAGTATTTGCACTAGGAACCCAAAGTAGCCATTTTCATTCTATAGCTAAATAAGACACAATGTTGAAATTAAATTACTTAGAAAGGAATAACATAAATGTTGAACATTAAATAAAAACTACACCAAGATGAAATGCATAATAGAAATGAAAATTTTAGCAATCAAACAAGAAGCTACTCTACTTGCTTTGGTTGTAGGAATAGTCACAGAATGGAATTCTAGTAGCTACAGGAATAGTCAATGTCAAATTATTAAGTAAGTATTGAACATAAAGTAATACTAAACTAATACTAAACTAGAGGATGAAATACTCACAAATTTTCCCCCCTTGTATAAGTATCCTTCAAAACTAATGAAAACTTAGATGCTCAAACTTAGAACTTCATTTTATTCACTGGAATTTAGGAGTACAAAAGAGTATCATAACTATATTGCTGAAAACTTAAGAATGCAAGTACATTATCAAATCATGCAACCTCTTGAGAAGGAGCATCTAATCCTTATTTATACTACCAACTAATCAAGGTAGTCAACTTCACAAATTGGGAGGATGTCATTTAGGGAAAGCATAGAAAGTGGAGAGACAGTTACGTGTGCATGGTATATAGTTAGACATGCCTATAGATTCAGCACAACAGTAATGCCTATATTTTCTCAACAACAATAAAGACCATCACAAGGCGGTTACATTTTATTTTCATGAGGAATCTCCTATCGTTGACCTCCTTTGACCTTTGAATGATTCTCTTGCTCGACATTATGGTGCATGCCCAACTAGTGGCGCATTTCTCAATTTAGTATCCTCAAATTATATCTACATGGCAATGTTAGTATGCATAATAATTGCATATTTGTAACCACCTTAAAGAACATCCATTAACCACATGTAGGATTAATCTAGATAGTCCATATAACATTCCAATATCATTAAAGATTTGCAGAAATAGGATTAGGCCCTATTTCTATAGTTTGAGGAAATATCATAAAAGTATCAACACTTAAGATCAAATTCCATGATAATTTCAACAACTAAATCATAAATTCTACCCAAAATTAGACCATAAACTAGACTCATCAATCATCATAACAAATTAAGGGTTTATTGAATGAATGTGGATCTAAATTTTTATGAGGGTTTTCAAGATTTAAGATACAACTAATTCACCCCCTCTTAGTTATCTTGTGAATTCAACATAGGTTTGGAGGAGGGTGAAGCTCCTTGAAAAGTGATTTGACCACATCTAATAGTGACAACACAATTAGGCACTTTGATAGTTATGATAGCTACTTGGGAAGGACTTTATTCAATGTGAGCAATGAAAAAGTAAAATGAGATATTGTTGGTGTACACATAAGGCATTGTGTTCTATGATGTCAAATTTTTACCACTATTATGCTGAGGAAAAGGTTTTTTGTATATAACCATTTTTTTGGATGGATTTATTAAGCTTCATGCCTGAGGAGGTTTTGTGTCCATGGACCTTATGGTAGTAAAAAACTCATTTTCATTGTACCAAGAGGGTTTAGGCACATCATGACCAAGGGGTTCAAAGGTTGGTAATTGGATCATGTTGGCTTGGATAAAATTTTAGAGAAAATTTTTAATTGGTTCAACCAAGGGGGTATAGTCACATCTAGTGTGTTGTTTAGGTTGACCTTTAGGGATTACCACATGTTTTTGGGGAGATATATTATTATTGGATGATTATGATGGATGTATTTGGATATTTTGAACATTTTTTGAATGAATCAAACGATCATTAATCATATTTTTATTTTTATTCCAAAAATGGGGATTTTCACTATATTTGGGATTCTTGTCTTTTCCTTCTTTGTATATATTGACTAGGCCTTTGGATACAAAGAAAATTTATATGGCTGCCCAATTTAGTGCTCAAGTTCTTGAAAAAGATAGTGACGAGTTCTTTTTAAGTATAGGTAGTGAAAAGTTGTTGGCAAAACAAGGTTAGACAACTAAGAGGAGTGGGTGAATCAGTTGTCATATATTATTTAAAATTTTCAAAATTTACTTAATTCAATCTCAGATATGATTAATGAACAACAAACCATAAAAAATCAAGACATCTATAACATAGAGAACACAAAGATTATTTATATGGAAACCCTGTTAGGGGAAAAACCATGGTGGATGTTATTCCACAAGATTATACCTTATTAAAAGTATAATGAAAAATAATGGGAATGCACATGCATTCAGGAACACTACCTAGAGATCATTGCTCAAATACAAGAGGTCTCACTACCCAACAATACAAAAAAATATGGATTAGATCCATAGAGTATGAACTAATAAAATAGCTTCTTCACAAGCCTGATTACAGTTCTAGTTAAGCAAAGAAAAACCTTCTTCACACTTCACCAAAATTTCTTCTCACTCTTCTCTGCAATCGAATGATTTGGACACTATTCACACATTTGCACTTTCTTTGGAATACATTCACTCTTATACACACACTAACTTCTCTCAAACAACTGCTCTTATATATCTACAATATGGAATTACATCAACAACCTTGTCGACCAGAAATATGAAACATATTTTCAATGTTGGCCCAAATTTACAAATAAATTTTCAATGTGGATCAAAACACTGTCAGAAAATATTATGATGAGACCAAAAAAAATATCCTTGAGCATTCCAAACATTCAAATTTTAATCTCCAAGGATCCACAACATGTTACACCCATCATGTCGAACAAGAACATGAAAACCTAAAAAATATCGAGAAAAAATCTTTGACCATGAGCACACCAATCAATGCAAATGTGAAACAAAGATAGAGAACAATCTAGAAACATACATGAACACCAAGAAGAAATAGAGAGACATCTACAACATCTATAATTACTATAATTATACCAATTTTAATCAAGAACACTAATAGAGACCACAAAAACACTGTCAGAACATAGATCTTCAAAAATCAAACAAATCTTCATGTGTACCTCTAAAAATTCTGGTGGATGGACTAGATACTCTAAAAAATAAACCCTTTATTCCAAGATAGTTCATCTTCAACACATATAACAAGACACCTTCATGACCTTCATAGTTCCACTAGGAACCTGGAACACTTTCTTTTACATTTTTCTCAATATCCTCAACATATATAGTCTTCAATAAATCAAATGCTAATAGTGTTGACATCAATGACAACCACATATCAGCAACAAAAAAACATCATCCAAAAATCTCCCCCTTTGTAATTGTTGGAAATACATGATGTGAAAAACACCATCAACCCAACTCTCAATTAGCACTTACTCCTTGCATTTTGACTCTTCTACAAGATCTTCTCCCCACAAGATTATTCTCCATAGAAAATTCATATTTTTTCACATGACTCTTCTCCCCCTTTGAAATCAATGGAAAAGATAAGCATTATCTTCCCACATACAAGCTCTAAACCACATATCTACATATCTGACTACTCCCCTTGAGTAGCAGCCACAAAAACATCAATCTAGATTAGGAAATATCTATGAAGCACATAGATTGATTCAAGAAAATGCATCCTTAGTTCAAATTAGGAGGGTTAATCACCCCTAGCATCCCTCTAAGATACTCAAAAGTATCCTTCAACAACAACTTAGTGAAAATGTCTATAATTTGTTCTTTGGTAGCCACATACTCCAGTTTGAATTCTTTCTCACTCACGCTTTCTCTTAAGAAGTGAAACTTGATTAATATATGTTTGGTCCTAGAGTGTAGCACCAGATTCTTTGATATTTTTATTGCATTTGAGTTGTCATAGTATATGGAAATAGGTTCATCATATACTACTCTGATATATTTCATCATCTATTTCATCCACATCACCTAAGTATAGTTTTTTTTAGTAGTAATATACTCTACTTCAATAGTAGATAGAAAAATGGAATTCTAGTTTTTTCTCAACCAAGACACTAGCTTCTCCCCTAGGAAGAAGGAACCACCACTAGTACTCTTTATATCACCTACATCTCTTGCATAATCTGCATCAGTATATGCATTCAAAGTAAGATCATCATCCTTAGGATACCAAAGTCCATAATCAACTATTCCTGTTAGATACTTGAAGATTCTCTTAACAATAGTCACATGATACTCTTTTGTATTAGCCTGAAATCTAGCAACCATACATACAACATTCATAATGTCTGGTCTAGTCTGAGTCAAATAGAGAAATACACCAATCATTGACATGTATCTTGTTTTTTTTCCTTAGGAGAATCATAATTCTATGTTGACTTACATCCGGTTACCATGGGAGTACCAACAAGTTTTGAGTCATCTATGCCAAACTTCTTCACTAGTTCACTCACATATTTGGACTGAGATACGAAGATCCCCTTGTCTAACTAAGTAACTTGCAATCCTAGAAATAACTTCATCTCTTTAATCATACTCATCTCAAATTCAATCTTCATTTTATCATCAAACCTTATACATAGATTGTCATCTCCTCCAAAAATAATGTCATCAACAAAGACCTCAATAATTAATTCTTTATCATGATCCAATTTGAAATATAAGTTGTTATCAACAATACCTTTATTAAATCCAATCTTTAGTAAATATTTGTTTAATCTAGCATACCAGGCTCTGGGGGCTTGCTCGAGTCAATATAGAGCTTTCTTCAATAAAAAAACCATGTCTTCCTTATCAGTTAGTTGAAATCCATATGGTTGTTCAATATATACTTCTTCTACCTCACCATTCAGAAAAGTTGACTTCACATCCATTTGATAGAATTTATAGTTCTTGTATGCAACATAAGCAAGAAATAACCTTACAAATTCAATTCTATCAATAGGGGAAAAGGTTTCTTCAAAATCAATACTTTCCATTTGTGAATACCCTTTACATTGCATTCTTGCTTTATTCTAGACCACTTCACCTTGTTCATTCAACTTATTCCAAAAGACCCATTTAGTACCAATCACATTCTTCTCTTTAGGTCTAGGAACAAGTATCCATGTATCATTCTTTTCAATCTGCATCAATTCTTCCTTCATAGCTTCTATCCAATGTTCATCATTGTTGGCTTCTTTGACATCTTTAGCTTCAATCTTGGAAATCAGGAAAGACTCTTTTACAATATTTCTTTTAGTTTGCACACCTTTATTCTTGTCTCCTATAATTTTATTTTTAGAATGATTTAGCTCTACATACCTTAGAGTTTTAGGATTCTCTCGAACTTTTGATTATCTTGTTCCTTCTTCTACACTTACACTTGTCTCTACTTCCTGACTATCTTGATTTACTTGAACAAATTGAAGTTGTCTTGCCAGAACATATGTCACAATTCGAAGTTGATTTTTTTTCTAAACATTCTTTCCTTTTTTTTATTGTCTTCATCTAAATTATATCCACAAGATCTAGATTATCTAGAACAATCCTCATCAAATCTAACATTTGCACTCTCAACCATTTTTCTTAATATTTTTTTATAGCACCAGTAGGTCTTGCTCCTAGTAGAGTAGCCCAGAAAGATTCCTTCATCACTTATTTCATCAAACCTTCCTATATGATTGTCCCTCTTGATATAACACTTTCTTCCAAAGATATTGAAATATTTAATAGTAGGCTTATAACCAAACCATAGCTCAAAAAGAGTCTTACTAGAAATACCATTTATATTTACCTGGTTCAAAGTATACATAATAGTGCTCATTGCTTCACTCCAGTAGATGTGAGGCACATTTCCTTCAATCATCATTATTCTAGTAGCATCCAAAATTGTTTTGTTCTTTCTCTTAGCAATACCACTATGTTGAGGAGTTTGGGGAGTAGATAATTGTCTTCTGATTCCATACTCTTCACAAAAAGAATTAAACTCCCTAGAGCTAAACTCTCCACCTCTATCTAACTTTAAGCATTTGATTTTCAGTCCTTTCTCAATTTCTACCATATCTTTGAAAATTTTGAACTTTTCTAATGCTTCACATTTTTCTCTTAAGAAAGCAACCCATATCATTCTAGAATAATGATCAATAAGCACCATAAAGTACCTTTCACCATGGAGACTTCTGAATCTATAGGAACCACATAGATCAGTATGCACTAGCTCTAGTAATCCATTTGAATGATGTTTTCTCTTAAAAGAAACTCTAGTTTGTTTTCCTATCTAACACTCTTTGCAAATTGTGCTAGTAGGCTTCACTAGCTTAGGTAGATCTCTTACTACTTGAGTGAAACTTATTTTGAAAATGTTATCAAAATTCACATGACACAACCTTCTATGCCATAATTAGCTTTCATCTACTTCAAAAATTAAACTACTTTCATTGGTAGCATTCAAGTTAAAAATATTACCTTTTGTTTGTTTTCTTGAGGCAATTACATTCTAGAACTTCCATATATCTTGCATCTTCCATCTTTGAACTGAAGATTATATCCCTTGTCCACCATTTTTCCAACACTCAATAGGTTGTGCTTCAAGCCTTCAACATAAAGAACATCATCAGTGTTATGCTTACCACCAAGACAAATAGATCCTCTAACTTGAATCACATAGGAATTGCTATCTCCAAATCTTACAACCCCACTTTCATACTTCTCTAGACTTACAAATTTTCTTTTTTCATAGATCATATGATGTGAGCATCCATTGTCAATGAACCACTCATAATTGTCTTCAATTTAGGTTGTAAGAGCTCTCTCAACTTTAGTAGATTCAGTAAACATGACTATTTTCCTTGATAGCAATGAAAACACAATCATCTTCATTTCCATTTTCTTTATTAGATTCTTCATTCATCACACCTTCTTCAACAAAGTAACATTTCTTTTGGGATCTAGAGTTGTAAGGATTAGATCTAGGAACTCTTTTAGGACACATTGATGCAAAATGACCTATTTTATTGCAAGAAAAGCACTTGATGGGAAACTTTCCTTTATACTTACCTTTTCCTCTACCTTCTTTCTTCACAATTAGTGCTTCCAAATCTTCTACCTCTCTTTCTTCATCTTCAAGATGTTCATTTCTCCCTTATACTTGAATGTATTTCTAGAACTCTCCTCCAAATCATATATTTTCTTGTTTCTTCCAGATATAGTAGCCTTGAATGTAGTTTTAGTCTTAGGAGAAATTCACCAAATTTGCTCAACTCAAAGGCAACAAGTTTACCAATCAATGTATCTCTTGTCACATTTGTCAATGATATAATTTCTTCAATAGCATAAGTCTTTTCTTTGTAGGAGGTAGGAAATGATTTGAGCACTTTAGCCACAATTTCTTCCTCATCCAGGGTAGCACTAGCACATCTAATACCCATCACTAGTTAATTTACTCTTTGCATAAAAGAAGAAATATTTTGTTCACCCATCTTTATATTTTCATACTTTCCTTTCAAAATCTATAGCCTAGCCATCTTCACATGTACATCTCCTTTATATGAATTTTCCAACTTTGTCCACATCTCATGGGTTGTCTTCAAACCTAAGACATTTGTCATTTTTTAATCTATTAGAGCACTCAAAAAATCTTCCATAGTCTTGACATTATTCTCAACCTATTTAATCTCATTACCAGTGGAAGGACCATTTTGAGGAATAACATATTGATTCTTTTTAATTTTCTAGAAGGGTTCACCAATACACTTCAAATGACACTCCATCCTAGCTTTCCACAATGAATAATTTGTTCCATCAAATCTAGGACTGTCCTTCTTGTATGATGCCATCTTAGATCACCTCAAGCTTTTAAACTTCTTTAGAGGAAACTTCTCTGATACCAATTGTTGGAAAAACAAGGACAAACAACTGAGAGGGGGGTGAATCAGTTGTCACAGATTATTTAAAAATTTCAAACTTTATTTAATTCAATCTCAGATCTGATGAATTCACAATAAACCATAAACAATAAACACATTAGAAACATGGAGAACACCAAGATTTTTTATGTGGAAACCCTATTAGGGGAAAATCCATGGTGGATGTTAGTCCACAAGATTATACCCTATTAAAGGTATAATGAAAAAAAATTGGAATGCACATGCATTCAAGCATACTACCTAGAGCTCACTACTCAAATACAAGAGAGATCAATGCCCAACAATATACAACAATATGGATTAGATCCAATGATTATGAATTGAGAAAATAACCTCTTCACAAGCCTAATTATAGTTCTAGTTAAGCACAAAAAAACCTTCTTTAGAATTCACTCAAATTTCTTCTCTCTACTCTGCAATCGAATGATTTGGAAACTATTCTCACATCTTCACTTTATTTGGCATACATTTTCTCTTATGCACACACTAACTTCACTCAAAAAACTACTCTTATATATCTGCAATATGGAATTACATCAACAATCTTGTCAGCTAGAAATATGAAACATATTTTGAATGTTGGCTCAAATTTACAAATAAATTTTCAATGTGGATCAAAACCCCATCAACTAATATAATGATAAAACCCAAAAAAATATCCTTGAGTGCACCAAACATTCAAATTTTAATCTTCAATGATCCACAACATGTTACACCCATCATGTCATCTAAGAACATGAAAACTCGAACATACCAAGAAAAAATCTTTGACCATGAGCACACCGATCAATGTGAACGTGCAAAAAAGAGAGAGCATGATCTAGAAACATCCATGAACACCAAGAAACAATAGAGATACATCTACAACAAATAGAATTACTAGAATTATACCAAATTTAATCAAGAACACTGACAAAGACCACATAAACACTACCAGAACACAAAAATTTAAAACTCGAACAAATCTTCATGTGAACCTTTGAAACTTTTGGTGGATGGACTAGATACTCTCAACAATAAACCCTTTAGTCCAAAATAGTTGATCTTCAACATACAAAAGAAGACACCTTCATGACCTTCATAGTTCCACTAAGAACCTGGAAGACTTTCTTTTATAATTTTCTCAATATCTTCAACATATACAACCTTCAATACATCAAATGCTAATGTGTTGAAATCAATGAAAACCACATATTAGCAACACAACCACTACATCCAAAAAAATCAGTTGGAAAGATGTCTCCATCATTGTAAAAATAAGGAAAATTTTCATCATGGTAATTTCACGTTCTATGCTTTAGGACAGATGGGCGATAAATTTATTGGCTAGCTTGAAAAAGGTTGTGATTATCTCATGGGGGAGGTGAGTGAACGAATCAAGGGCTTGTCCACCCAACCTTCTAGGGAAGAGACTCAAAAGGAAAATTTTAAGATAGGAGATCTCTTGGAATGTAATGTAGAATTATTGTAAATTTTTCCTAAGCTCTATGTTTCCCTTGTACTTTTGAAATTTAGGTGTTTATTTTTATTTTTGGAAAGGGGATCATGGTGATGGAATTGTCAAAAGGATAAGGACACAATTCTTGGAAGCTATAATATTTCTTATGATGTCCTATTTGAAGTCCCTTGAGGGTTTCCTTTATTCGCTACACATCTTGGGCCAAAGTACTTGTGAAATTAGAGGAAGGTGATTGATAGTTGGATATAGGAGGTTGAGAGTATGATATGTGTTTGTATGGATAAGAGGATGAGATAGGATGAGAAGATTGGATGTATTGATGGGTAGATGAAATGGGGTTAGAATTTTGGATATGATTTGATGTGTTAAGAGAGATAAATATTGAGATGTGAGGAGAAGGGATAGATTCTTTAGGTTTTAGGATATGTGATTAAATGTTTTGGGTGTGAGAGGAGATTTTGATATGTAAGTAGGATGTAGGATTTATGTATTTAGATGAAAGGAGGAGATTAGAAGAATATGGGAAAGATAAAGGTGTAAGGAAGCTAAGGTAGTTGAACAACTTCCTACACTAACCTTGAGAGGAGAATAATGCAAAACTTTTACAAATCTTTAACAGTTACAAAAATGTAAACAAAAATAAACACAAGTATCATGCATACCACAACACAATGATTTGTGTGGGAAAAATCCTTTCAAGAGAAAAACCCAACACTCCAAAAGCTACCCAATATATTATTTAGAAATTAAAAGATTATAATATACTTGCAGAGAAAGCTTCTCATAGAAATATCACCACAAAAGATCAAGAGACAACACGACTGCTATCAGAATCTCAATAAACACCTCCATCTACATACATCCCAACCACTTTATAACAAGCTTTTTTGGAGCCTTCTAGAATTAGGGATTTACAAGGTTGTTTTTCAGTTGACATGTTAACAGAAAAACCTTGATGTGTTAGTGGGAAAAAACCTTGACATGTTAGCAAGAAAAAACCTTGACATGCCAGCAGAAAAAAACCTTAATGTGTCAGTGAATTTTTTTCGGGGTGATGCCCTGAACCCCATGTCTTGCTATGAGTGTATAGCATTAGCCCTCAAAAATATAGGTGAAATGCCTCAAGAGGATTCCAATCTCTTGGTACGTTTCAGGGTAACATACAAGGTAAAATGGTTTATACCTTCTACTCTTCAGGTGCTGCTAGACCTAGGCAAGTGTACCTATATGAGTAAAGTAGACTTAACTTGTGCTAATCTTTTTGAAAAAAATTTCCCACAATGGTAGATGGGAGTGGACAAATAAGACTTGATTTGGTATAAAATGTAAAGCAATGCTAAAACTAAAACCTAATATGTTCAATTAGTAGATTTAAAAAAGTGAATGAAACTAAAAGATGAAAAGTGCAGAGACTAGTGCCTTATTGGGTATGCAGAGTCAAATGAAATCTAAATGAGCAACATCTTTCTAGAGAACATTCAAATTTTTTGGCATATGTTTTAGTTTATAACTAGTATAAACATGCAAGATTGTGACTACCAAGTTCTTCTTAGTGATCCAAATGAATTTCCCTAATTACTATGATCAATTAAAAGGATTTAATCTTTTCTTGAAAGAAGTGATCAATCAACCACATAGATACAACAAATGTTCACTGATAAACTGAATATAAACTTGTTACATCAATTTAAATAGCCATAAAGCATCAATCATGGAGATAACTTGAGTAATACCTTCAATAAATACAATAGACAATTGACACTAGAAATGAGCTGCCACATCAACTGATTTTCATTAATATCTCCATTTTGAAATCATACATCGTAGTCTTTGTTCTATGGAAATTTGTATCCAACTGTATATTATCTACCCTATATTTTGTCCTATCTACTATCTATTATCCCATTTTCACAATCGGGAATGAACATTTATACACTTGCATCTAAAAAGACACATCGCCTCGCATTTAGATGTTGGCAAATAATTGCATTCAAGCTTTTACTAAAAATCGTTGAACATTCACCATGACATCCTATAGTGATACCAACATTTGAAGTCTCATCGAGAAATATCCTTTCATCACACGTGCTTCGTCATGACAATTCTGAGTCAGGGAGATGTTCCACAGATTACCTTATGTTTCACCGAGATGTGTTCTTTAGTGTATTTTCTGGTCACTGAGACATAAGGGTCGGCCAAACTACACAACCTTATCCCGATAGTCATTGATAGAATTCCCTTGTGCCCTATTCACAAGACCCAATGTATTCACTAAGACTTCTCTCTAAGACCACTTAGTCTAGCCGATACATCTTTTTGTGTGTTAGTCAGTGAGACAAAATACATTTGGTGAGACGTCACTCTGAAGTCTTTTGATAGAATCCTTTTGTACTTTATTGGCAAGACTGGGTGTATTCACTGGGACTTTACTCCAATAACTCTTTAGTCTTATTGATATGTGTCCATGTGCGCCAATATGTAAGACGATTCAATTTTGCTAAGACCTCACCTCGAAATCCTTATCTAGCCGATACACCCTCTGTCGTTGGTCGGTAAGACCCAATCCATTCAGTGAGACCTCACACCAAAGACATTTGGTTTGGACAAAGTGTATCCACATGTGTTAGTTGGTAAGACATAATTTTTTGCTATGAATTCATTCCGACGATGACCCTTCTGCAGATATGATCCTTTTTTGTTGCTAAGACAATGAACAATGTCTTGCCGAAAGGTGCCTGTAGATAAATTATGATCGTTGTGACATCAAAGAAGTCTTCTCGATAGACAACAATAGATGTATATTAACAAAAATTCATTATGGGTCAGGGAGACCTTGACCATCTCATGCCAATATGGATTATACAATGGAATATTTAGTGATAGATGGATTCTACAAGACTTTATGACAAAATATGGACAAAATGCTATGAAGAGAGGCTCCTGTACATATAGTGAGGACTATTTGGAAACTCAGGGGTATGAACAACTTTGAAAAATACTTTATAATTTTACAGTTCTAATAGTGGCTCCATTTGGGGATGAATGATTGTGAGATCATTGCAAGGATCCAAACCATTGGATGAGCAGACGAAACCAAAAATGATGGACTAGTGAGCAAGATGGAATGAATGGAAATGGAAATGAATATGACCCTAAAGTACTATGCATGGAAAATAATTTTAAGAGGATTATCAAGAGTTGTCCATGCACTAGCATCCCTTAATCTTTTGTGTTGCTCAAGAGAAAAAAAGCTTCAAGAATTTCCCATGTACAAGCAACTCCTAATCTTCACCAGTCATGTTTTGTAGATAATATGAATCTTCTCCTTTCTTACCAAAAATCACAAAAGGTCCCAACCACAAGGCCTCAAATTTCCCATGCTTTCCCTTCTCTTGACACCTTACATTCCACATCAGTACCAAACCATTCTCCTCAAATTTTATATCTTTTTTTTTCTTATCAAAAAAATACTTCAGCTGTGCCTACAACTTTATGTTCTAATTTTGAGCTACTCCTCTTATCTCATCAAGTTCAGCCACTTGTTCCATTCTCTCCTCCATAGGTTCTACAATATCTATGTCCTCCTAAAGAATAAACTTGTAGATTGGTAAAAAATTCTGTAAAGGCATCCTAGCTTGTGTTCCATACACCAATTCAAATGGTGATTTTCCAACTACCTTCTTTACAGTGATTCTATCAGCCCACATAGCTAGTCTTAGTTTTGAATCCCAAGCTTTCTTGTTTTGACCCAACATTCTCCTTATGATTTTAAGAAGACTCTTATTTCTTGACTCTACTTGACCATTAGCTTGTGGATGGTAAGGAGGTGCATAAGAAGTGGTAATACCATACGTGCTGCAAATTTTTTTGAATTCATCATATCTAAAACACATCCTGTTATTAGTAATTAGTCTCAGTGGTGTACCAAATCTAGTAATGATGTTATCCATTAAAAAAATTGTCACAACTTTACTTGTAGCCTTCTTAGTTGGGACTGCTTCTACCCATTTGGTAAAATAATCAGTAGCTACAAGTATCCATTTATGTCCACTTGATTTTTCTTATATCTCCCCAATGAAATCAATTCCCCATTGATGAAAAGGGGCATCATTCTGCAAGGGTCAAAGTGGTAAAGGTCCCTTATACTTCATTTTCCTAGAGAATTTCTTGCAGGCTTCACATTTTCTTACATATGAAAAGGAATTGTTAAAAAAATTTGGCCAATAGTAACCTACCCTAAGAATTTTATGTGCGGTTGTCTTTGCAGAATAATGGCCTCCACAGACCCCCTCATGTATTTCACTTAAGACATGCTTAGCTAGTGACTCATCCAGACATAACAACAATATCTCATCCCTATTCTTCCAGAATAAATCACCATCCATGAATACATACTTAGATTCCTATAGCTTCAAAGTCCTTTTCTAGCTGTCACTCAATCCTTTTGGGCACTTCATGTATTTAAGGTAGTTCATAATGTATGTATACCAAGGAGTATGCTCAATGCTTGCAATTACATTCTTTTCTTCTTCTCTATTGCAAACTTGATTTGCCTCAATATTTGCTTCTACCATTAACCTAGCCAAACCCTAGCCTCTCACCAATTTAGTGATCTATATCTCCATATCAAACTCATGGATCTTATTAATCCATCTGCATCTCTTTCCTGTTACCTTAGACTTTGTCAGAATGTCCTTTATAGCTACATGAGGGACATAGGCAATTATCTTAGCTCCAACAAGATATGGCCTGAAAGCCTTTGTAGCTTTTACCAATGCAAAAGCCTAATTTTCCATTATATCATATTTCAATTTTGACCCCTGCAATGACTTACTAAAAAATGACACAGGTTGTTCATGACCTTCCTCATTCTTCTGTAGCATAACAACAACAATAGTGTGCATTGAAGAAAATGAAAATATTTGAAAAGGTTTTGTAAAATCTAGATATTTCAGGATAGGAGCTTCCTTGATGGCTTTTTTGATGGATATAAAAGTTTCCAATGCCTCTGCATTCCATTCTAACTTTTGTCCCTTCCTCAACATCTTTGATATGGGCTTCACAATTTCAACAAAATTAGATACAAATCTCCTAACAAAATTAATCTGTCCAAAGAATGTCTAGATATCCTTAATAGTTTTATGGTTTCCTTCATACCCTATGATTGTTGTAACCTTGAGTTTTTTGAAGGTTTATGAGCATCACAACCCAATCCATGAATTTTGGGTACATTGTTAGGAGAACTGTGTGACACCTACCAATGGAGAAGATGAAGGTCACTTCTAGTTTCACCCATAGTTTTCCCACTAGTCTAACTAATGAATTTACCACTAGTATTCCTACAAACTATGCTAAGGAGATGGGTTTCATGGAAGAGACCACTTGTGTGCCTACTCCTCCTACAACCCCTACAACTTCATCTATAGATGAAGATGATGGGGTGGGTATTCCTACAAAAAGTATAATGACATTAGATAATATATTACTATACCTTATAAACCATTTAGAGAAAGCATAGAGCATGGCGAGAGCCACTAGGCTTGCAAGCGAGGTGAGACAGTTTCTAGGGAAAGATTAAACAAGCATAGAATTTCTACATGGCCTCACTAATCTAACTAAATCTTATGTTGCTTCATATAGGCCTAGATCAGGTACCACTTAGGGAGAAGTGATTGATTAATACAAGAGACAATTAGGTGTTTCAATACACACTATTTTTGGCATATGGCTTGGAGAGATTGTTTTTGGCTACTTGTGTTGTCATTGATGGTAACTAGAGTCAACAATATGATCTGCAATATAGGTATTACTTCTACTAGCAGTAAGTTTGGAGAACAAGTCATCCGGTTGCACAAGTGAAACTGTGCATGATATCACTCATTGTACTAGATCATTATTTCATGGTGTGAACCTCTAGGAATTATTTATTAAAAGTTATACTGTCTTCTAATGAGTTTTGTGGTATTGTATCAAGTCATAGTTGGAGCTAAGAAATTCAGTAGCATGATTCATGGCTTATTTTCCAGTGTGGCCAACATGCTTCATATGATGTTTTGTGGATCTATGTGGAATGTGTGTTTTTCTATTACTTATGTTTGGGTCCCTACTAAAGTCTAGTCAACTTGTGTTGGTATGCTTATCTTCAACTTAGGTGATGCGAGCCAACATAAAAGAAAAATATTTCATCCTATTGTGAGGCCAACATACTTTTGAATTTCCTATTAGTGGGTATATAAAGGAGAACCATAATTCATTATGATATAAATGAGGATGTGTGTGTGAATGTGTGAAAAAGGAGTATGTATGCATTTGGGAAAGAGTGAAAAAGAGCAGATCATTCTTGTTAAGTAGTACAGTGCAAAAGTAAAGCAAAGCAGAAGTGTGATTTGGTCAAGAGATCCGAAATTTGATCTTGAGGTTCAGTGGAACTAAATCCTAGCATTTTTTGTTGTTGTATTCTCAATTCAAATCTTGTTGTAAACTTTATTATATATGTAAGGTAGTGAGCCTCTCTTTCTTTGAGCAGTGATCTCTAGGTAGTGCTCCTGAATGCAAGTGCATTCTCCTCTTTTATTTACTTTTAATAGGGTAAAAATTATGGATTGATCTCCACTGTGGCTTTTCCCTTAAAAGGGTTTCTATGTAAAAATATATGGTGTTATGGTGTTCACTAATATGATTGCATGTTTTGAATATTTTCATCTATTATGTGCTAGAAATCATAAATGAAGTTCTATTATTTTAGATCTATTTTGGAAGTAGAAATCATTGAACACTAATTCACCCCCCTCTTAGTGTTCCCAGTGTCCAACAATTGGTATCAGAGCTTTGGTTCCTCTTTAGAATTTTAACAGCTTGAGGTGATTCTTGAATCTCAATAGACACTGGTGGTATTCAAAAACAACTTATGGTGGCACTTGATGATCTTGATCAATCTAAACAAGAGGTCATGGAGTTGAAAGAAAATATTGTAGATGCTGAAAAATTCATTCAATCACTAAAGGATATGATTAATGGGTCAAGGGAAAAGATGAAAGAGTTGTGTGATTAGTTGAAGCAAAAAGAAAGCAAAGGTTTGGATGATGTCCATCTAAATCAAACCCTAAAAGAAATAACATAAGAATGTGAAAAGCTAGCCAAGGAAAATGGAGCACTAAAAGTTGAGATGGAATCTGTGACAATGAAGCTTATCAAAGAGATTGAACAAAGAAAGAAGAATGAGGAGAATCTCTCTGAATCTCTAAAAGAAGAATCCAAAGAATGCTACAAACTTAACTATAGAACCATTCAGTTGGAGGTTGAACTGCAACATGCTAGAAACTATGAACATGAAATTGAAAGACAAATAGTTACTCTTGGAAATGGGCTTGCTACTACAAATAAATTCAAGGAGAAAATTAGGATAAGTTCAGCTAAGCTTGATAAGATAACCAAAATTTAGAAGAATACAAATGACAAGAGAGATTTGAGCTATGAGAAGGGTGAAAGTTATGGATCCGAACAAAAGAACTCAGAAAAGAAGAACAAAGGGAGAATACATATGGTAAGGAAACCCAATGCTCAAAGATTTAATGGATATTTCTTTTCTTGTCATAAATTTTGTCATATGGCTTTTCACTGTAGAAGTAAGATAAATCTTTATACTCCATAAATTCTCTAGTCAATGTTTTGAATGCAAGAAGATTTTTCATAAGGCATTAGAATGCAGAAGCATGCATGCCAATAAAAGTAACATTAAATGTTATACCTGTGGAAGATTTGGACATATCACTAATCAATGAAGGTCAAGAGGAAATTAGTGGAATGGCTAGAAAATATAGAAAGGTCCAGTATGTTTCAATTTTAACAATCTTGGACACCTTACAAAATTCTACAAGAACAAAAACTTGAATAAAAGGGGTATGGTTTATCAAGGAAGAAATTCATAGAAAGACAATAAAGGAAATGAAAAGGAAAATTTGGAAGAGATAAGAGATTAGATGAAGAGAACGTGGGTGAGGAAAAGTGAATTTGATGAAGGAAACAAGGTTGTATTGGAAGTTCCCTCTAGTAGCTCTTCCAAAAACTAATATCAGGCCAGTGGCCTAGGGGGAGTTTTTCATGAAGATCTCTTATCCCCCTGTATATAATTGTCTCTAAATTTCTAGATTCAATCAACCATTATGTTAATTCATGAATGAAAATCTTAGAAATCATATATTGATTTGGGTGGAATGGTATAGGTCCAAAGTCAAAATTTTCACTTGCTATGTGAGTTCGCTGAGTGACCAGAACTACTAGGGTAACACATTTAATGTGGAAAAAATTAAGTTATAAAAGGGGCACTTGGATCCCTAGTTTGTTACTGTGCATTGAAGAAGAACAGGTTGAGAGCATTCTCTATAAAATTTCAAAAGTGTGAAAGGTGATCCTTCAAGAGAATTTCCAAGTATTTATGTTGATCATTAATTTTGTATCTACTTTTGTGACTAGTAGAACTCTGTTTGATGCAAATCATGAAGCAAACCAAAGGACCCTTAACTCTAGATGAGTATAGCAGTGAAAAGACTAGGGATGAAAGGAATTTGTTGTTGCTCATTGAATTTAAGAGGCTTGAAGGAAATAAGCATAAAATTTTGGATTTATGGAATGAATATCCTCATTTCATCAATGTAGAAGTAATTTAGTTTGTTCTAAGAAAATTGTACAATGATATCCTCACTCTTGACAAACCTTATCAAATTACTAAGGATGTTATTAGAAATTTAATGAGCTTATTCAATGTTGGTGATTTACCAAAGAAAAAGTCTATTCGCAATGTTGAGGTCGAAGCCCTAACCGAAATAAGGGGAGATCTGAGGGATCTATTAATTATGATGATTAATGATCCTTTGACAAGGTATGTGCACATGTAATCTCATACAATATCTTCTTCAAATATCATGAAGGATCAACCTTGGCAGGTGCTGCATATATCGCTCATAAAATGATAATTGAAAATGAAGATTTTGATCTATGCAGTTTGGTAATGGGGAAACTAATGGAAAATGTTCAATTAACAAAGGATATTGACTACCCTATTAGGTTTGGAACTCTGGTAATTTGCATTACGATGTATTTTCTAAACTATTTTCCTACGAAAGATAATGTAGTATGGAGAGAAAATATTCCAGTTTGTAAGAAAATATCAATAATTATAATTCTTTTGAGAACTATGAACAAGTTTATGAAAGATTTTATAGAAAGATGTTAGAAAGGTTTGGGAAGTTTTTATCCCTATCCTAGTAAAGATAATAGAAGGTGGGTCATCCTCTGGAAAGGCTAAGAAAAGGCAGAAGAGAGGAAGTGATATGGGTGATGTCACTCCACCGATACCCAAGTTTTCAAAGGTTGAAGAAAAGGGAAAAAGGTTAGTTAGTTGTGGATGTAGAAAATGAAGTTTCTAAAGATCATGCTTTAGAAAATAAACCAAAACTAGTGGAACTAGTTGTGGAAATTGTAGAAGACAGTGATGAATAAGGTGCTTTGTTCAAGTCAAAGGTTGTGCAAATCATTCAGGATGAGGGTGGTATGCAAAAGATATCAGATATATGGTTGAATGGACCATCTTATGAGCATGATGTCATTGAGGAAACTCTAGGAAGATATATTTTTTATAATAATATTGAGTTGGAAATTCTATAAGATGTTCTCCCAAAAGAACTAATTGGTTGTGTCAAAGAAGCTATGGAATCTATACCTCTAAACAAAAAGGAGACAATTTCTAATTTAAAGATGCATTTTAGGCTATCTCTTTCCAAGTTGAAGAAGAAAATGAATGTGTTGAGATAGTGTATTGATACAGGAAATAAGGTACTCAATTATTTTATAAAGTGGCCTCATGTGGTAGGCAAGTACAAAGACAAGTTGAAGGAAATTGAGGATGAGATTGTCAAAATTGGTCAAGATTATTGTATGTCTTTGGATATGGATGGAGATGTGAAGAAGTTCATGATTTGTAGGATGAGCATAAAAAGGTCCACTATGCTAGAAATACTCTTATTGACACCTTCTGGAAAGTAAAAGACCTAACTGAAGGGAGACTAGAGCAAATGGTTGAGGTGCTCAAGTCAAGAGAAAAACTAGAAGCTACAATCATCATTCTTGAGTCGCTTGTTCAGATCATCAATAGAACCTCAAAAAATAATAGATGGATCATTACCATTAGAATTGTGGTAGATTCGTGGAAGAAATTCCTTCTAGAAATGAAATTTAGGTATAAAATAATTTTCTAAACTCTTCCTGCAGTTGTCAAATTTTGATCAAGTTTATGCATCATCATTTTGGGATAGAATGGAGTAAAAGTAAGTACAATGTAGAGAAGTTATAATAGAGCTTTGTCATTAATGTCAAAGGGGGAGAGAATGAGTGAAAAATATCTTGGATATCTATAGGGGGAGTAGTAATTTTTTTTTTGGTTTTCACACTTAGTTTTTCACTAAGTGTTGCCATCAATGCCAAAGGGGGAGATTGTTGGCATATGGCTTGGAGAGATTTTTTTTGGCTACTTTTGTTGTCATTGATGGCAACTAGTGTTAGTAGTATGATATGTAATATTGGCATTATTTCTACCGGTAGTAAGTTTGGAGAAGTGGTCATATGGTTGCACAAGTGAGACTACACATGATATCGCTCACTATATCGGATCATTATTTCATGGTGTGGACCTCTAGGAAATCTTTATTAACAATTACTCTATCCTCTGATGAGTTTTGTAGTATTGTATTAAGCCAGATTTGAAGTTACGAAATTTGGTAGCATGATTCATGGCTTTTTTTCAATTGTGGCTGACATGCTTCATATGATGTTTTGTGGATCTATGTGGAATGTTTTTTTTTCCATTACTTATGTTTGGGTCCCTACTAAAGTCTATCCAACTTGTGTAGGTATGCTTATCTTCCACTTAGGTGATGTGAGCCAACATAAAAGAAAAATATTATACCCTATTGTGAGGTTGACATACTTTTGAATTTCTTGCTAGTGGGTATATAAAGGAGATCCATAATTCATTTTGATATATATGAGGGTGTGTGTGTGAATGTGAAAAAAAGGAGTATGCATGCATCTAGGCAAGATTGAAAAAGATAAAATCATTCTTGTTAAGCAGTATAGTGTAGAAGCAGAGTAGAGAAGAAGTACAATCTAGTCAAGAGATCCATAATTTGATCTTGAGCTTTAGTGGAACTAAATCCTAGCATTTTTTGATGGTGTATTCTCAGTTCAAATATTGTTGTAAAATTTATTATATTTGTAAGGTAGTGAGCCTCTTTTTCTTTGAGAAGTGAGCTCTAGGTAGTGCACCTGAATGCAAGTGCATTCTCCTCTTTTATTTACTTTTAATAGAGTAAGCATTGTGGATTGATCTACACCATAGTTTTTCCCCTAAAAGGTTTTTCATGTAAAAATATATGGTGTTATGGTGTTCACTAATATGATTGAATTTTTTGAATATTTTCATCTGTTATGTGTTGGAAATGATAAATGAAGTTCTATTATTTTAGACTTGTTTTGCAAGTAGAAATCATTGAACACTAATTCACCCCCCCTCTCAGTGTTCCCAGTGTCCAACAACTACGCCCATTTGTATGGCTGAATTAAGGCCCACAATCAATATCTCTTCGACTCCTTAGGAGCTTCGTACTCTCAAGGTGAGTAAAATTCCCTTTGGGTTTAGTTTCACTCCTCCTACTACCCCTCGTTGTCTAGGCTTGGGTGGAATGAGTGGTGGTGACTTTGGTAGTGGAGTTGACACTAGTAGAGGTGGCCTTGGTGGAGGTCATGGAGGTGGCTTCAGTAGTGGAGGTTTCTTTGTGGCAGCACTAGTGGATGTCACAGTGGTGGCTTTGGAGGTGGTGCTAGTAGTGATGAATTTGGAGGTTCCACTGGTTCTTTGTCATCTACTAACCCTATTTTGAATGACCTAATTTAGAACATGGATCACATTCAGAACCAACTAGCGAGTCTCTCCTAGGCCTCTTCCTATCCAATATTTTAGCCCTTCTTCTATTACATTCCATTGCTAGTAATAATCTTGAGCACTCCATTCCAACAAGGAATGGATATTCCCAAATTTGAAAAGTATAGTAGCAAAGGGGACTCAAAAACACATGTTTGCTCCTTTAATACCATGCATACAAAATTCTTCCATCATGTTGTGTTAATGGAAAAATTATTTCCTTAATCCCTCAAGCATACAATGCTCGAGTGGTACTATTCCTTGCTTAATTTTTTTGTCTTCTCATTCGATCAACTTGTGAATCTATTTCTCTAATAGTTCCAACCCAACATCAAACTAAAGATGACCTTTTTTGGATCTCATCCAATGTAAGAAAGGGGATAATGAGAAGATAATTGATTTAATAGTGTGGTATCAAGCACTTTTCTTATAGATCTCATACTCACTACCTGATTTTAGCATGTAGAAGGTGTTCATAGGGAACTTGCTGAGACCTTGGAAGGAAAATTTTTCCCTTATGAAATACCCCTCTTTCATGCACTTGTGTTTGGAATTATGAGAATATTAGTAGACAATAGTTTAGTTTAGGGGATCCTCCTCATGTTCCTATTCAAAAGGAAATTCTATTGTATTGATCTTCGGAAAAGGAAATCCTATTGCGAATGTAGTAGCTGCAACAAATGATAATAGCCTTAGATGCAATAGAAATTTCACATAGTTACCAGAATCTTATTCTTCCATCTTGTAAAGGTTGCTGAATGATAAGATCATAATGTTGGAGAACCCAAAACCTCTCAAGGAACCTTACCTTGATTGGTACAATGCAAATACCTTATGTTAGTACCATTGAGTCAACATACATGATACCAAATGTTGTATGCACCTACGTAATGAGATATAGGACAACATCGAGGATGGTAATATTCATCTCGATAGGGTAAGAAAAATGTGAAAAAATGGGTGGTGAATGAAAATAATGAGTTGTAGATGTACACAGACCTATTTTTGTCATATTTTTCCAACTTAATTATTGATCCCTTTGATTCTACCACTCAACTTGAGGCATGCATTAATATGGTCATGGTTACTCCTCCCATGCAGCCTATGACTAGCTTGCTAGATGTGACATTTACTTCATAGGACATTCCCTTAAACAACAAGCCCTCTCCCCCTATACATTCCCACTCATGCCAATGAGAACATTGTGACAATAGTCCTAGTTGACCCTATGAGTTGAGTGAATGTCATTACAAAGGAGACATTGTGGCTAAATTCATTACAAAGGAAAGAGTATGAAGAAACAAAGTCTACCATTCATATGCATGATGGTATTTCTCTCAAACTATATGGATCAATAACTCTACCCATCCTAGTTGGACCTAGGGCCATAGACACAACCTTTGATGTTGTTTCAGAGTTAGATTTATTCAAAGTGAAGTTAGGCATACCTAGGCTAGCTTCCATGAATGGAATCTCTTTTCTCATTCATAAGTGTTTGGAATTCTCCTATAAAGGTTTTTTGCATGTAGTGCATGACACTAGATACCATCCATTGGTGTCCCATTGGGCCTAATTTTTAGATCATTTTTGGCCCTCATTGATCGATCTACTTCCCATAAGAATAGATCTACTTTACAAAATTTATGTGAAGTATAAGACTAAGGGAAAGGGACAACCAAATTTGACTTTTCTAATAGTGTAGTAGCAGGCTACCTCATCCTCTTCAAAGGGAAAGGAGAGGCCCGCCCATCCTCAAGATGCCTCTTCCACTTCTCTTTTCAAAGAAGAGTTTTGGATGAATACTCCTAGCTTTTATCTATGGAGTCTAATGATATTGACTTGGCACAAACCTAAGATTTACATACCTAATCTTCCTACTACAACTCCTGAACCTTGTCCATACTTATATGTAGAAGGAAGGGTCCTCAAGGGAAACCATCTACATCTCAACCTCTGAGGCCTCCCACCACTTCCTCTCCAAAAGAAATAAATAGGAAGAGTTATGCCAATGAGGTGCTAGGGCCAACTCCCCCTACTATTTCTCAATCAATCCCTCATGCTCCCATTCAACAGTTTTCCCTCCACCAAAAGTGGTTGTGATGGACACCCCTATGGCTAAGCAGGAGCCCTCAACACCCTTTGCAGCTCCTAGCCTCTATCTCAAAGAGTCAAAAAAACCACCTTGGACATGAGAACAAGTGCCAATGAAAGGATTTGGTAGATAAGCAAGCTGCTTTGTAGAAAAAGGAAGAGGAGTTAATCACCCCTGTATCTAGGCCTCCTAATATGTCCCCCTCTCTCCTCCCCTATGATTCCATTCAATCTATTTAAACCTCAATTCTAGCTCTTGTTGTGAGTGTGAGTGTGCCTAACCCCAAAAAGGTGTAGGTGTTCATCTCTCCTTTGGTCGATCTTCCCTTGTTGGTGTCCCTTTTGGACATCCTACTATTTTCTAAACCTATGCACATGCCAAATACCTTGGTGGTGTTTGTCCTAGCTTTCTCCTCCTCCTTCTCCATAGATCTCACCTCATTTGTGGGGATTTCATATTCTTTGATGAGGCAAAAGATGAAGGTTGGCTCTTTCAGCAATGGAGGGTGTAAGAGGATCCCACCTTCTCCAAAAGGTGGTCTTGCGCTAGCTTGTTCCATCTTGGTGATGAAACTAGCTCCAACCTCCCCTAAGTTTGTCAACACTCTTGAATCTCTTGATGAGCCAAGTACTGAATCTCAAGTGCCATCCTATCCATTCATTGAGGTATAGTATGATACTTCAATAAAGTGCATGCTCAACTCTTTGGACAAAGTTCCAGCCTTGTTGGTGATCTTCATGAAATTAGTGACTATAGCTCCACAAGAGCCTAGTGGAAAAGACCTTGCAAAGGATTTTTCCTTATCCCTTGTTGTGGGAGGGTCAAAATCTCCTCCCCTTAACATTCCACCACTACAGTCTCATCTGCATTCTTCTTATAATGATCTAGATTGGGAAGCAAATGACCTCTTGGTCAATGAGTGTCATGGGATACCTCTTCTTTATCTTTATGTTAGGTGTGTGTGTGTGTTGTGATGCATTCCCCCGTACTTGTGTTATGTGTCCTTGGATGACCCTTTTCACCCTTGTTGGTGTTTGGATATAGAAGTGATTATGTGTTCTAAACCTTCTTCTATTTGTATCATCATTATTCCATGTTTGTATCTTGATTTTTGAAAAATTGGGGATGATGCAAAGTGTTGGGTGCATTTAGGCTTACCTTCCATGTTGATTTGATTTTTCTAATTTTTTATTTTTTCTTTCATGCATTCCTCTTGATCTAGTCAGGATTGATGATCTTTCACCTTGTAGCATGGTAACTTATCATTTATATAAGCATGAGTAGATCTGACCTCGCAAAACTAGATCCCCTTGTGTCTCTTGTTTGTGATGTTGTTATTTCTCTTTTTCTCTTTTCTTATGTTTCTCTCTTCCTTGCTTGAGTTGTCCCTCATATGTGTGACAACATTCCTTTCATGATACTTTGATTTTTAGAAACTAGATTCATTACCAATGAATCTTTTCTCAAAATCCCTTGCACACTCTTTTGAAATATACATTCTTGACTTTGGACCCCTAATAGAACATTTTTCACAAATAAAGAACTTGAGAGCTTTCCTCTGATGAGGGAGTATCTTTTCCCATAGGAGAAGCATTGACCTTCCCCTCATGAGGGGTCATTTTCTTCCTAAAGGATTCCTTGATGATGAATTTATTTGAGAAAAAACATCTCTTACACTTTCAAAAAGTGTGTCCCTTGAGTAGACCCCTCTTCTTTTGAAGGGTTCTTGAGGGAACCCTTTGAAATCCTTCTATTTTTTTCATGGTCCATGTGACTATCTACTTGATTGCCTATGTGGATTCTTTATTTTATAACATGTTTTATCTATGGATACACATTTCACTTTGTAGGTGTGCCTGTGAAGCTGCTTTCCAGTCCACCTCTATGGATTCCCCTTTCACTAGGTTTCCCTCATGAGAGATAACTTGGGGGGTGCCTCCTTCTAGGTTTGTGGGCGTATAAGGAAATTACTTCATTGGGTTTCCCTCATGAGAGAGAACTTTGGGGATGCCTCCTTGCAAGTATATGGGCCTATAAGGTGTTTACTTCATTAGGTTTCCCTCATGAGAGAGAACTTGGGGGATGCCTCCTTATAGGTCTATGGGCCTACAAGGTGCTTACTTTTTGGGGATTCCTTCATGAGAGAGAACTTGGGGGTTTCCTCCTTCTAGGTCAATGGGCCTATGAGACACTTTTATCCTACGAGATTTGTCCATCATTGGTCTAAGGTCCTTTGATGTACTTTATGCAACTTCATATTTTTGCAAAGCTATGGAGTCATTTTGTTTGAAACTCCCTAAGGAGAGTGATTGTTGAGTCTTTTGCTTTCCCTATGCTTTCGAGTTCACTGGATTGTGGCCTAATTCCTTGATAGTTTAGATATGCATTTCAAACTCTTCTATCTCTTCGATCTATTTTACTAAGTGGTCATTAGTATTCATGCTTGCTAAAGTGGGGAAAAAATGTATAGGAGTCAATTTGCACCCCTTAGGAAAATTCCCTTTTCACATACCCTCACCTTAGAAAATCAAATTTGAAGGAAAATTTATGCATCACCCACCTACCTTCCATCCACTTGTCATTTTTCCTATGTCAGTGAGAGAATATTTGTTAGGGACAAAAGCATGACATGTGGATGTCTATGTGGTGCATTTTCATCCTTGATGCACTCCTACATCTAAAGTTGGTAAATGAGAGGATGATGACTCAAGGTGCCATCTCTCAATGACCGTGGTCATCATTTCTCTATGTAATCTAATCAATAGCATGTACCATATATGTCATAACCACAAAACATCTAAAACATCTCCCTCAAGCTCATAGAAACTAGAAATTATATCAAACAATTAACATAATCATCATTCCCTCGAGTAAAGCAGTTTGAGAAATTCCTACAAACATTCAACCCATGATGTTAATAATTTTCTACAAAAACATGAAATGAACCTAAGATTGCAACCAAACTATCTCAAACTTCCAAAAATAGAAAAAGTGGTTACTTTTTTTTACAAAAGTAGTCAAAAGCATTTAGGATATGCAATAGAAGTACAAATGACAAAGGTGACCAAATTTCTCAAAAGCACACAAATTTCACAATAGTGACTATTTCATGCAAAGAAAGAAAAAAGAAAAAATATTTGAAAATAGTGAAAAAATTACATAAAAGCAACCAAAAAAAGAAAAAGCGGTTCAACCAGAAACATCAAAAGTGGCAAGAGTGACACAAAAGCATAAATTTCATGAAATTACTACTATTGCCTATTTTTTTCTCATATTAATTACTCAAAAATGAAAAGACAAAACTAGGAAATGAGAAGGAACATACAACAAAACCTACGCTTGTAGGCCTCCTAAACTCATGGACCACCTCTGCATGATGTGGGACTCCTGCAATCCTCGACATTGTGAATCGATAATTTCCAAATCAAGGAATCCATAGACAACAATTTAATAAGGAATGAGAATGCAACTGAGGTAAAATGAACCCTAATTACCTATTTTAACCCCCCAAACCCTAAATTTTTACCAACCTCTTAAGGAGGTAGCCCAATGTTGTACAATCTTTTTACTGATCACTGAGGCATAGTGGTGCATATAATTTTTTTCAAATCTTGATCTTAACATTTCATTCTTTGAAACCAAGCAACCAATACTTTGTCTCAAAGAGGGGAAAATGTAGACATGCAAAAATGACCAAACACTTATCAGACATCCTGAATGACATTTTCTCATCATCGACATCATTATCATTTAATATCACTACATTTCACATCATTTATATCAAAAACCCTAATTTCCTCTATTAGTTAAATAATCTTTAATTATTTAATTAATTCTCTATTTTATCATTTTTGAGTAATTAAATAAATTTTATTTATTTAATAAAGTCAATCTATCTTTATTCCTCCTAATTAATTAAATACCATGAATTATTTAATTATGTCACTAATTTACCCTATTCTCCTCAAGTAATTAAATTATTAATACTTAATAGTTTAATTTAATCACTTTCCCCTAAACTTGAATAATTGAATTAATTATTCAAACATCATTCAAAAGAGGTCAACAAAATGAATAAAAATTTATATTTTAAAGTCAAATATGACTTTCATGTTCAAAACTCAAAAACTCTTAATTAACTAATTCAATTAATTAAATACCTTCACCCCCTTTTATGATTGAGAAAATCATGATCATAGATTGCTCACTTTAATTAGCTAATTGATTAATCTATTTCCTAACCGATTCATCTATTTTCTAACCAATCCATCTATTCTTCAATCCCACTAAATAATTAACTTGATTTCCTCAATTCCATATATTAGGTGATCTATTTCCTCTGATTGATCAATTAACATCCTTAATTGATTTAGTCATGAAAGCTAACTAAGCAATCTAATTCGTCTCAACAACTTTCAACCATTGATCTTGATTCAACATTGTTTAATCTTGCACATTCATCTCAAAACATGAAATATTTAAAATATCCTTCAATCTTCTCATAATTCATCTAAAATTTACATAGGCGAAGCACTGCACAATTACCTCTTCAAAATATTACAATTTATCCTCACGTTTCTATTTCAACATCTCACACATCAAATCTTTTGCAACACATAATGGAGGCTTTGCATTGATTATAAAACAATTATATTCAACATAAAATGCAAATACACTTTGATATGGGATGGGTAACTTTATATTTTATTGAATTTGTTGTTTTATTCTTCATTTTCTTCATTGAATTCATTAATTTATACTGTTCGTTTTGTGAGTAATGGGTTTAGGAATCTTAATCATGTTTGAATTAGATTATTTCAACACATTTATGTTATTTTACTATAACATCTTATTCCCCCCATACCACACCTCCTAAAACACTTTTAATTATTGGACCTCCTAAATCACCTCTCATTATAGGACCTCCTAAAACTTTAGAAAACAACAAATTATAAATCAAGTATCACAAAAACCAAGTTATCAGGAAATTTCTCACACATATAACACTAGAAGTAGTAGACAAGCAAAAAAAACACCAACATCCATTCCATGACCTCAACCATACCTACCTACACCTAATCCTACTCAACATAGTGGTAAAGAATATGATATTCTTGAGTTCTAACTTTTTAATAATCCAACAAAAATATCCCTTTAGGTTTTGATTCAAACATTACCTACAAACCATAGGATGCCTCATGAGGCTTTGCAAAATATTGATGACCCAAATTTTGTTAAAATGAGTAATGTAGTAGCCCTGTTTGATTGCATGCAACTGAAAAATTTAGATATTACATTCTCTCAACATGAATTACCCTCACTTGAGATCCAAAATACACATGAAGCCTTAATGATAATGGTGGTCATTAAAAAATGGGGGTGACACATACTCTCATAGACAATTAATTAGGTACTAATATTTGTATCATCGACCTTGTAGATAAAATTGGCGAGGACAAGAATCTTATATAACTTAATGATGTTAAAATTAGTGGCTTTGACAATGTTAGCAAGAAATCATTAATATTGAGCACACTACCTATTAAAGTAGGGCCTATGATTTTTTCTACTCTTGTCCATGTCATTCCAAGACCTCTTTCACATAATCTCCTAGGTAGACCATAGATTCATGCGATGAAGTGAGTCTCATCTACTCTTCACTGTGAGATGAAGTATGAATATAATAACAAGATATAAGTGGTTAAAGAAGATGTATTTTTTTATAATTTACAAGTTGAATCCAAACATAATACTTCCAACTCTATTAGTACTTTGATTCCAACTTCAAAAGTAGAACCCATACATGTTGAACACAAAAAATAATGTGTTTTACACATGAAACCTTTGGATGATAATTTTGGGATTTTATATTTTACACCTTATTTCAAAGGGGAGTCTGAAATCTCACCATCAAAGTTTAAAGAACATATAAAAATTGATAATGATCCTAGTTGTATTTCATCTATAAAAAAAGTCTATGATGATATTTGGGTTTCATTAGATTTTACATCCTCCTTTATGGGAGAGTACAAAATCTCACAATCTAGACCTCAAGAGCCCTGTGTTTCATTTTTCCAAACTGATTCTACATCAAAAGATTCAAAAGCATCGTCTAATGATGTTGATGGTGTTACAAGTATGAGAAAGTTTGGTGGTGTTGTCATTAATGTTGTCATTGATGTCGACACAGTTTAGGATGTTGCAAATTGTACATGTATATTTGAGATGCTATTGAGATGTTATGAGTACATGGAGCTAAATTTATGATGTTGTAGATGTGTTGAAATGATGAGTTTCTAGTGATTTTTAGAAATTAATAAAGAGAGATGTCAGAGTTATGAATGTGTTTAGAATGTGCTCTGATATGTGCTCCACATTTCTCCTATATTGATCCTTTCCTTGTATGGATCTGAAGGTTTGCTAATGGTGATTTAGTGGTGATATCTCCTGAGTTGTAGCTTCTGGTATGGGATGTGAATGTTACATTCAATAGTATGTGAACTTTTTTGGAAAATTTAGCTTTCTATGACTTAGAGAAATGTTTTTTCTCTAAAATCCATCATTGTTCTATTTCAGATCTTGCAGATTTGGAATGTGTCTTATAATGGTGTTCTCTTGGTTTTGGAAAATATGTGTGTGGTTTGGTGATCCAAAATTCAAGTTTTAGAGTAGTATGTGTTTGTATAGTTTAGATGGACTAATGGAAGGAGCTTAGTGTTAGAAGATTGTTCCACTTGTTGTAGATGTATCTGAAGGAACCTAAGTTGTGCTCTCATGTATAATGAAGCATTTAGTATTTTCTGCATGCTATCTTCTTGTTGGGAAGCATGTACATCAATGTTCATTTGTGTTTTCATTAGGTTTGGATGACCTAGTGTTTACACTTTATTTGAAGAATTAAATTTAATTAAGGAAGCATGTGGTTGCTCTAAGACATTATTTTTCATCTTGGTTAAATTATTGTTATTGGTCCAGTCTCATTCCTTTCCATTGCGAGAATGTTGAGTTTTTGACATAATTTGAATTTAACAAATGAGATGTTTGTGGCCAACCTTGAAGAAAGTTTCTAATGTTTAAGATGGTATAAATGCCAGTCGAATTGTGAAGAATTGGATGATGATGCAAAGTGATGAAGTAAGCCACAAATCAAAAAAGCAGAAGTGTGTGAAAATGAGTTGAGGCAGCAGTAATTCATTATGTTAGATTCTTGAAGGCAATGAGTTGAAGGTTTTTGTAATATTTTAATCAAGGTTGTGGATGTGTGTAAATTATTGTGGTGTATATTTTGTTCTCTTTTGTATTAGTATGTAGTGAGCCTCCCTATTGGATAGTGAGTCCTTTTTGTAGGTAATGAGCCTTTGTATCTAGATAGTGAGTCCTCTTCTAGGCAGTGAGCCTTTGTAATCAATTTTTCTATCTCTTTATATTATGAGTTAATCCTCGCAGTATTTTTTCCCTCCTTGGGTTTTCTACTTAAAATCTAGTTTTCATTGTGTTTCTTTTACTTTTTGTTATTTGTGTTTCATGTTCATACTTAATAAGAGAATAGTTTGGTTATGGAATTGATAAGTGTTAAAGTTTTAAGTTTGAATTTTTGTGACAACTGATTCACCCCCCTCTCAGTTGTCTTGCACCTTTTAACCATTGGTATTAGAGATTTGGTTCCCTGGTGTAGAGCTTAATTGCTTAAGGAAGATCTAGTGGTGCATAAGTTGGTGATCCCTATGTTTGATGGATTTGATTACAGTGATTAGAAAGTGTAGATGAGTGGATGTATTGTTTTTCTTTGTTACAAGACATGGAAGGCTATTGAGATGAAGTAAACATTGCTCTAGTGAGTGGTCCTACTACTACAAATGAAGTTTATACTTATGAGGAGAATGAGAAAGTGAGGTGTGCTATTTCTAGTCCTATATCTAAAACTGGGTGAACTAAGGTTCTTTCTTTGGGAACTACACATGAAGTATGGAAGTTGGAAGAACTGTATGAAGGAAATGAAAGAGTAAAATTGAAAAAAAAGCTGGTGGAAAAGTGCAAATATGAGAATATGAAAATGGAAGAAGGTGAATATTTCACAAGCTATTTATAGAGGGTTGAGATGATAGAAAATGAAGTTAGGAATCAAGGGGGAAACCTGATAGATGAAGATATAATTAAGAATATCTTAATAACCCTACCTAATTGTTCCAGTGATAAGATCTTAGTTATTGAAGAAATGTATGATCCTAAGAAGTACACTATAGAATAATTATTTAGCACCTTGAGAACATTTGAGATGAAAAAATTTAGGAAAGAAGAAAAGACAAAAACAACATTTAAGGAAATGAAGATTGAAGATGATCTGGATAGTGATTGTTTTGATGCGTTGGAAGGAAATTTCACTAGAAAGTTGAAGAAAGGTACCAAAAATTATAAAGGTATATTTCCCTTTAAATGTTTTAGTTGTGGTAATATTGGCCATTTTGCTTCAATATTTTCAAATAGAGTTGTACATAAGAAGAACGAGGATTATAAAGATAAAGATAGAAAGGATAAGAAATACAAGAAGCTGCATTATGTTAAAGAAGAAGCCAAAATATTTGATGATGAATTAGACTATGAGGGTGATGACAATGAATGCTTATTTTTATCTTTGGAGAATAAATCTAGTTCTACTAACAATGGAAAATGTACAAGAAAGAATGTTTCACAAAACAAGAAGAATGGGATGAAAGGTACCATAGTCACCGCCTTTCATGCTAAGTAGGAAGAAGACTACTAGGTGATTGAAAGTAAATGTTCTAATCATATGACTAGAGATAAGAGTAAGTTCATTAAACTTGAAAAGTATGATGGTGGTTTGGTCATGATTGGTGATGATTCAGGAGCTAAAACTTATGGGAAAGGTATAATTAGTTTTGTTGGAGTACACAACACTGATGATGTATATTATGTAAAGGGTTTGAGGTATAAAGTTTTGAGTGTTGGAAAGATGTGTAGCAAAGGTTTTAAACTTGTGTTTCAAAATAATACCTATGAAATTAGAAAAGGATTAGGAGATATGGTTGCTATTGGAAGGACAACTCATGGAAACATCTATCAGCTTAAGGGAGTTGATGGTCAATTCCTTGTATCTCAATTCAATGAAAGTTGGTTATGGCACCAGAGCATGGCACATGTAAACTTTGATAATATGGTCAACATCAATTCAAGATATTTTTTCCAAGGTTTTCCTAGAATCACAAAGACAACTCATACTATTTGTAGAAGTTGTTTGTGGGGGAAACATACAAGAAATAGTTTTAAGGGAAAATGAAAATCTACTACTGGAATACTGGAATTAATTCATACTAACCTCTATGGTCCAACTAGAATAGGAAGCCTGAATGGTGATAGGTATTTCATGCTCTTTATTGATGGTTATTCTTAAATGAAATGGGTTTCTTTTGTTAGAGAAAAGACTTAGGCTTTGGATATATTTAAAGTATTCAAAGCAAGAGTGGAAAATGAAGTGAATTTGGAAATAAAATGTTTGAGATATGATAGAGGTGGAGAATTCACCTCTGGTGAATTTAATACATTTTGTGAACATCACGACATAAAAAGAAAATTTTCTACTCTGAGAACCTCTCAATAGAATGGGTTACTTGAGAGGAAAAACTAGATAGTACAGGAAGCTACAACAAACTATGATAGAATAATCAAATGTACTAGATGTGTACTGGAGAGATATAATACACATTGCAGTTTATATTCTTAATAGAGTTCAAATTAGAGGAAATAACACAAAGACTCCTTTTGAGTTATGGACTGGTAAGACTCCTACTATGAAGTACTTAAAGGTATTTGGAAGTAGTTGTTACATTAAAAGAGATGATGAAAATATTGGAAAGTTTGATGCTAGACATGATGAAGGAATTTTTATTGGGTACTCTACTACTAGCAAAACATATAGATGCTTTAATAAAATATTGAGGAAGATTGTTGAAAGTGCTAATGTGAAAGTTGATGAAGACATGCAAAGACCTATTGAGATAAATGAAGTTGAACTTGATGATCCTATTTGTGGACATTTAACTAAAGAGAATAAGGAGAAGGAAGAAGAAGAGGAAGAAGAAAAGAATAAACAAGAAGAAGAAAATGAATAGAAACCTATTTGTAAGACTCCTAAGTATATGCAGAAGAATCATTTGGAGAAATAGATAATTGGAGATAAGAGTGAATGTGTGGAGACAAGAAGTAAATTAGTAGGTGAGGTAAATTTGTGCTTCCTCTCTAAAATTGAACCTAACTCTGTGAGTGAAGCATGTGAAGATGAAAGTTGCAACAAATAGAAAAGAATCAAGCATGGGAATTAGTTACTAGACCTATGAATAAAAATGCAATTGGTTCAAAATAGGTGTTTTAGAATAAGTTGAATGAAAATGGCGAAGTTAAAAGAAATAAGGAAAGACTTGTATGCAAGGGATACTCAACATATTTAGGCATAGAATTTGAAGAAAAAATTTCCCCTATGGTTGGAATTGAAGCTATTAGAATGTTTTTAGCATTTTCTATGCACAAGGGTTTCAAAGTATATCAAATGGATGTCAAGTCACCATTTTTGAATGGTGAATTGGAGGAAGAAGTATACACGAAAAAACTTGAAGGATTTCAGTTATCTACCAAAGTGGATATGGTTTGTAACTTGAAGAAGGAGTTGTATGGTATGAAGAAAACTCCCAAATCTTGGTATGTAAGATTGGATAGATACCTAACAAAGCAAGGATTAAGCAAAGGATATGTTGACAACAATCTTTACTTGAAAGTGAAAGCTAAAAAAATGTTGATAGTAGTTGTATATGTTAATGATATCATCTTTGGTGGAAATGAAGGAATGTGTAAGAGATTTGCAAAAGAAATGCAAAAATAATTTGAAATGTCCATGACTAGTGAGTTAAATTTCTTTCTTGGTCTTCAAGTAAATCAAACTAATAAGGGGATATTCATTTCACAGTCTAAGTATGTAAAATAGTTGTTAAATAAGTTTGGAATGGATGATTATTTTGGTTGTTTTCTAGTGCACCTAAGAAATCTCTAAGGGATAGCCAACTCCTATGCTTAAGACTCCTAAATGATTGGCCAACTAACAAGAGCTAGTCAATGATAGATCTTCTACACTTTAGGAGATATGGGGCCAAGGAGGGTGTTCCTATTTGTGTTCATTTGAGAATATGATTTATAGAACATATGATTTTCACATATCATTTTTAATGAAGGATAATTATGTTACAATTAATACAAGATTGTTTTATCTTTGAGTAAATTGCTTACCCATTCATGAAAGTAAAGGACATTCTACATGATAGTTGAGAAATAAATGCATCAAGATTCATGAATTTTAAAAATGAATTTAAATCCTAACTTTAGGATGGTCATCAGAAAATTATTTGATCAACCCTTTAGGTGAATCATTAAGGAATGGATCCATGCCTTGTTACATTGAGCAATGGAGTCACATACACAAGAACCAGTAACATATAAATGACTTTAAAGTTTCATGGGATGGAATACTCTCATAACAACTTTGCATTATGGAGGTCACTCTTTTTGATACATAACTACTTATCAAATCTCTTGTAAATAATTGTAAATTTGAAACTCCATTTAAGTATTTAATTGATTTACACAAATTCAAAATTTACACAAATTCAAATAAGGAGAGAAAATATATCAGAATTATATGTTCATTCATGTTTATTAGTCATATCTACATAAAAATTTAAGATAAGGTGCACAAATTCTTTTGAGATCTCAAAACAAACTATCTATTATATTCCTATCATTCTACCCATGTACACTCAACTCAAAACCTAACCAAAATTTTCATCCCCCTATAAAATGAGCCCTAAATTCCCATTAATAGAATAAGGGAGCAATAAGCTTCAAGCTCAAATGAAATTTAATCACAAAATTTTATTTCACCTAGAATTTCATCTGCATTTCAAAAATTCACGCATACTGATTATGCAAGAGCATGTTGAACATGGGGAAAATGAAAATTATAGCCACCGCCCAAAGGAGAATAAGAAAAGGGCCACCAACATCTTCCATTATCACCCAATACACACCACATCAAATTCCACAATGTCACAATGGTACACATTCAACATCAGACCCAAAAGTAATGGTCACATATGCTGAAGAAGAAACTAACTGCTGCAACAATATATCAAAACAAAAATTTACCATCCCACATAGAAATTATTTATCAACTAGCCACCCCACCCTTACTAATGTCTATACCATGATACACACACTCACTCCAAGTCATTAGAAGGGAAAGAGAGAAAACCTCAGCTTCTTCCTCATCCTTTTCCTTACACAATATAGTACAAGTTCTCCCACTTGGAGTTTTGACTGCCAGTGGAGGAACATACAATATTGCTTCTCTTGGGACCTAAGTTCAACCTAGAGTGTCAAGATATCATAGATACCCTGAGGCTGTCTCAGTCTCGCTAACTAGTGGGCTCTCAGTAAGGTCAATGGGTGAATGTTGGTGCCCAAAGGAGCCATGACTAGACTTGATTCTTTTGCATCCTCTAGTAGTGAAGAACAATGGTTCTTTTCCTTTATCTTTGAATTTTTTAGGAGTAGCATGATAGAATTGTAATCTCCAACTACACCTTGTGGGTGAAAGTATGGGATTTCTAGTACAAATGTCAACCTCCATAATTGAAGCATATTTTAGTACACTAGCAGTAGGCTTTTGAGAGATTAGGAAAATAGACCTCCTCATTGGTTCACTCATTTTCCTTGTTTGATAATTGCTCAAACTCACCTTGTCATAATAAAGAAAACTTCTAACTACTAAATGTGAATGACACAAATAGAAACTATTCCTTCTATATTTATAATGTGAAGGGAAGGTGCCCACAATAAATTTTTATAAAAACATGTGTAATTTGGAAAGCTCGTGAGCATATGTATTGTCACCATTTAATTCCCAGTTGCATGGAAATTTGTAGATCACACTTCATGATTACCAACATTTTCATTTCCACATGAATTGAGATCAACTTGATCACTCCTATAGAAAATTGGCCATTAATGCACAATGGTTATAGAGTTAAATGGCTATCACATGTCATTTTCCAACTTTGCATATTACCTATTGATCCTCTTAAGAGTTGGCAGATCAAATGGTTCACCGTGGGTTGACTAGGTTTGAAATACAACAAAGAATCACTAGTTTTCTCTCAGAAAATGGTAGTGATCCACCTCAAAAAAAAATTTCCCCATTGGAAAGCTTTGTATGTCACATAGATTGAGTGGTTGGAGGAATGTTTCATAATCTTGTTGATCTTACAAGTCTTAACTAGCATTCACTTTCTCTCAGTGAAGTAGTGGGGAAAGCTGAAGATCGTTCTCGAGATCTGATCTCATCCATTTTTTTAAAGGCTTTAGATGGTTGGCATGTTGTTGGGGATTTTTCCTCATAGATGTACAAGGACATGCATCCTTATCTCACCATCCTCACTGCTTTTAACCTATCAGCACTTAATTCTCATGAGCTAGTGGGGTACGACCAAGATCTTATCCCAGATCCTCGAATATTAAAACTTGCATTCGATACAATGTTAACATTAAATAGAAAGGACTTGGTTAAGTTGATGGTGACATGACCCCTTAAGGATAGATCATATAGGCTTAAGTCATCAGGAAAAAGTTAAAACCAAACATAGGAAAAATCTCAAGTCAGTGGAGTAATTGGTGACCTGTGCTTTGAGCTAATGGGGTTAGTAACTAACATGCAATGTAGCTCAAGAGATGACTTAAGAGATTAGTGACCAACAGAGTAGGTCAAATTGCAATTATGGGTATGTGCAAGATCATGATGAGCCAAAAAGTGGCAATATTATGGGTATTTGTAGGGTATGTGGCTGATGACTTTTTTTTAATCCAAAATTGATGAAACGAAAAGGGTTTTTAGAGGATATTCTCAAATTTCCACCAATATAAATTATACTTTAATTTGAATTTAATAAATAATTATTATTTATTTTCTATTAGAATTACAACTAAAGTCCCGATCAATAGGATGATTGAAAAACATCTATAACTTTCAAACAGTATCACATTTTTTCAATCCGAAATATGCGTCACATTCTATGCTTCACATACTATAGGATTAAAAAAAGAAAAAATAAATTTCATGAAGTTTTGACCAAGTTAAGGTGGTCAAACATACAATTTTTTATATTGTTTAAAAGTTGTAATAAAAAAATCATAATTAATTATTTACTTAGAAAAAAACTACAAAAAAATATGCATCACATCTGGAAATGAGTCCTCTACTTATATATAAAATCTTATAAAAATATTATCATTTTATTTATGGTTAGGGTGGACAGACACCTACTTATTTTTCCCTAAAATTTAAGTACTATTGCATTGAAATTTCAAATTTTCACCAAATAGATTTTATTTATTTTTAAATAAGCCTAGTAGTTTAGAAACTACATTCAATTTTCTACAGATTCTATTCTTACATATTTTTGAAATAATATAGATAACTTATTCAAATTTTTACGTCAAGTTGCCTAACACTGATTTTTCTTAATTTTTTGCCACTTAAGGGCCTATTTTTCCATGATGATCCTACACATACCCTTATAATGCTTGCATACTCTTATAAATAAAACCCTACTCATTCATAGCGACAAGGGTTCAATAGTGGAGACTAAGCCCATGGGGTAAAGAGAAAATTCCTAAGAATTTTACAAGACTTGGAAGGCTATTGAGACAAAGTAAAAATTTCTCTGCTGAGTGGTCCTACTACTACAAATGAGGTTTCTACTTAAGAGGAAAATGAGAAAGAGAGGTATGCTACTTATAGTCCTCTATCTAAAACTAAGCAAACTAAGGTTCTTTCTTTGGGAATTGCACATGAAGTCTGGAAAAAGTTGGAAGAATTGTATGAAGGAACTAAAAGAGTAAAATTGAAAAAGAAGCTGGTGGCAAAGCACAAATATGAGAATATAAAAATGGAAGAAGCTGAAGATTTCACAAGATATTTCTAGAGGTTTGAGATGATAGCAAATGAAGTTAGGAATCAAGGGGGAAACCTAAAAGATGAAGATATAATTGAGAATATCTTAATAACCTTACCTAATTGTTACAGTGATAAGATCTCAGTTCTTGAAGAAATGGATGATCCTAAGAAGTACACTAAAGAATAATTATTTGGCACCTTGACAACATTTGAGATGAGAAATTTAAAGAAAGTAGAAAAGACAGAAACAACATTGAAGGAAATGAAGATTGAAGATGATCTAGATAGTGATGGTTTTGATGAGTTGGAAGCAAATTTCACCAGAAAGTTGAAGAAAGGTATTGAAAACTATAAAGGTATGTTTTCCTTTAAATGTTTTATTTGTGGTAAAATTGTTAATTATGCTTCAAGATGTCTAAAAATAGTTGTACATAAGAACAAAAAGGATTATGAAGATAAAGATAGAAAGCATAAGAAATACAAGAAGTTGTATTATGTTAAAGAAGAAGCCAAAATATCTGATGATGAATCTGATTATGAGGATGATAATAGTGAATGCTTATTTTTAGCTTTGGAGAATAAATCTATTTCTACTAACCCTAGAAAATGTGCAAGGAAGAATGTTTCAAAAACAAGAAGAATGGGATGGAAGGTACCATGGTCACTGCCTTTCATGCTAAGTAGGATGATGACTACTAGGTGATTGAAATTGGATGTTCTAATCACATGACTGGAGATAAGAGTAAGTTCACTAAACTTGAAAAGTATGATTGTGGTTTGGTCATTTTTAGTGATGATTCAGGAGCTAAGATTTGTGGGAAAGGTACAATTAGTTTTTATGGAGTACACAACACTGATGATGTATATTATGTAAATTGTTTGAGGCATAACCTTTTGAGTGTTGTATAGATGTGTAGCAAAGGTTTTAAACTTGTGTTTCAGAATAATACCTATAAAATTAGAAAAGGATTAGGACATATGGTTGCTGCTAGAAAAAAATTCATGGAAACATCCATCAGCTTAAGGGAGTTGATGGCCAATGCCTTGAATCTCAATTCAATGAAAGTTGGTTATGGCGCCAGAGGATGGGACATGAAAACTTTGATAATATGGTCAAGATCACTTTAAGAGATGTTTTCTGAGGTCTTCCTACAATCACAAAGCCTACTAATACTATTTGAAGAAGTTGTTAGTTGGGGAAAAAAACAAGAAATAGTTTTAATGGTCAAGAGAAATCTACTATTGGAATGCTAGAATTAATTCATACTAACCCCTGCGGTCCAACTAGAAAAAGAAGTCTGAATGGTGATAGGTATTTCATGCTCCTTATTGTTGATTATTCTTAAATGAAATTGGTTACTTTTTCTAGAGAAAATAATTTGGCTCTAGACATATTTAAAGTGTTCAAAGCAAGAGTAGAAAATGAAGTGAATTTTGGAATCAAGTTTTTGACATCTAATAGAGGTGGAGAATTCACTTCTAGTGAATTTAATACATTTTGTTAACAACACAACATAAAAAGACAATTTTCTACTCCAAGAACCCCTCAATAGAATGGGTTAGTTGAGAGGAAAAAATAGATAGTATAGGAAGCTACAAGAACCATGATGAAAGAATAAAATGTATCTGATTTGTACTGGAGAGAGGTAATACACACTATAGTTTATATTCTTAATAGATTTCATATTAGAGGCAACAACACAAAGACTCCTTTTGAGTTATGGACTTGTAAGACTCCTATTGTGCTATACTTCAAGGTAATTGGAAGAAGATGTTACATTAAAAGAGATGGTGAAAATCTTGGAAATTTTGATGCTAGATGTGATGAAGGAATTTTTCTTGGGTACTCTACTACTAGCAAAGCTTATAGATGCTTCAATAAAAGATTAAGGAAGATTGTTGAAAGTGCTAATGTGAAGGTTGATGAAGACATGCATAGACCTATTGATATAAGTGAAGTTGAACTTGATGATCCTATTTGTGGACAAGTACCTAAAGAGAATAAGGAGGAGGAAGAAGAAGAGGAAGAATAAAAAACTGAAGAAGAAGAAGAAAATGAAAGGAAACTCATTTCTAAGACTCCTAAGTTTGTGTAGAAGAATCATTCAGAGAAATAGATAATTGGAGATAAGAGTGAAGGTGTGAAGACAAGAAGTGAAGTAACAGGTGAGGAAAATCTATGTTTACTCTCTAAAATTGAACCTAAGTCTATGAGTGAAGCTATGAAGATGAGAGTTGGATGAGAGCTATGAAAGAAGAGTTGCAACAAATAGAAAAGAATCAAGCATGGGAACTAGTTACAGACCTATGAATAAGAATTTAATTGGTTCAAAATAGGTGTTCTAGAATAAGTTGAATGAAAATGGTGAAGCTATAAGAAATAAGGAAAGACTTGTATGCAAGGGATACTCACCATTTTTAGGCATAGACTTTGAAGAAAAATTTTCCCCTATGGTTGGAATTGAAGCTATTAGAATTTTTTTGGCATTTTTTGCCCACAAGGATTTCAAAGTATATCAGATGGATGTCAAGTCACCATTTCTGAATGGTGAAATGGAGGAAGAAATATGCATGGAACAACCTAAAGGATTTCAGTTATTTAACTAACCAAATAGGGTTTGTAAGTTGAAGAAGGAATTTTATGGACTAAAACAAGCTCCCAAAGCTTGGTCTGCAAGATTGGATAGATACTTGACAAAGCAAGGATTCAACAAAGGATTTGCTGACAATAATCTTTACTTGGAAGTGCAAGCTAACAAAATATTGATAGTAGTGGTATATGTTGATGATATCATCTTTGGTGGAAATGAAGGCATTTGTAAGAGATTTGCAAAAGAAATGCAAAATGAATTTGAAATGTCCATGACTAGAAAGTTAAATTTCTTTCTTGGTCTTCAAGTAAATCAAACTGATAATGGGATATTCATTTCAAAATCCAAGTATGTAAAAGAGCTATTAAAGTAGTTTGGAATGGATTATTCTATTAGTTGTTTTACAGTGCACCTAAGAAATCTTTAAGGGATAGCTAACTCCTATGCTTAAGACTCCTAGAATGACTAGGAAACTAACAAGATCTAGTAAATGAATGAGATCTTCTACAATTTAGGCTCTATGCGACCAAGGAGGGTGTTCTTATTTTGTTCATTTGAGAATATGCTTTATAGAACACATCATTTTCATAGATCATTTTGAATGAAGGATAATTATGTTACAATTACTACAAGATTGGTTTATCTCTAAGTAAATTGCTACTCTTCATCAAAACAAAGGACATTCTACATGATAGTTGACAAATACATGCATCAAGATTCATGAATTTTAAAAATGAATTTAAATCCTAACTTTAGGAAGGTCATAAGAAAATTATTTGATGAACCCTTTAGGTGAATCATTAAGGAATAGATCAATGCCTTGTTACATTAGGCAATAGAGTCACATACATAAGAACTAGTCAAATAGAAATGACTTTAAAATTTTGATGGGATGGACTGCTCTCAAAAAACTTTGCATTATGGATTTTACTCTTTTTGATAGATAATTGTAAATTTGAGACTCCATTTATGTATTTAATTGATTTATTGAATAATAGTAGAAACAAATACATACATTTGAACATATCTTCAAAGAAGAATTAAAATATCATTAACATTCCATTCAAAATTTACACAAATTCACATAAGAAGAGAAAATATATCAAAATTATATGTTCATTCTTGTTTATTAGTCATATCTGCATAACAATTCAAGATAAGTTCCACAAGGTCTTCTAAAATCTTGAAACATTGAAACATACTATCTATTCTATTCCTATCATTCTACCCATGTAGACTCGACTCAAAACCTAACCAAAATTTTCATCCCCTTGCAAAATGAGCCATGAATTCCCATTTATAGAATAAGGGATCAATAAGCTTTAGGCTCAAATGCAATTGTTACCCAATTTTCACCCTCAGGCTCAATCAGGTGAGGCATCTATGATGCAAGTGTTCATAAGGGCCAAATGGGATACTTCCATTAAGGGTTAGTTCATGTATCTGACAACATTTCATAGGAAGCTCAGTTGGGAGGCCTGCTTGATAGGAGGTATGCTTCAATGAATTATAGACTCGAGCCTCCATTAGAACCAAGCTGGCATGACATCTCCATTGTTTGGTCGACTAGCAGCTTGGACAGATTTCTGTTTTGTTTCTATTTTTAACAAGTCGCTATGACCTAGTCTTTGTCTGGCTGAACGCGTCACTGTGGAGCCCATGGCTATAACAGGAGGGATTCGGTATGACCTCTTATCGCACAGATTCCTTTGGCTGATAGGCCATTCAATCGTCATTTGGTGAGCCTCACAGTGACCACAATTTTTAGGAAGACTTGAAACTTTTGCAAAGATGTCCCAGGGACGTGAGAAGGTCACACCAACTAGACACTTCGGGGTAAGAGAAGGAACTCGCTAAGAGGTCTTAGCGAGAATGGCATGTCTTGGTGACAAGCACAGGTTTCGGTAAGTATATTTCCTTTGGCATGTGTCTTGCCAAAGTATGAAGGAGCCACTAAAGACAAAGAAAGGCCTTGCCAAGACTTGAAGCTTTCGTCAGAATGTCTCCCTGACTTGGTGATCTCTTGGTGAAAGGAAAATGAAAACCAACAAAAAGACAAGAGGACCCTCGGTGTGACTAAAGGATCTTACTGAGATGTCTCAAGGGCCCCCCAAAAATGATATGGAGCTTGGCAAGATTCAAAGGGTTCGATAAGAGGTCTCAGCAAACGAAGATGGTCTTGCCGATCAAGTAGGCCTCACTAGACATAAGGGGCTCACCAATAGTTGAAGACATTGCCAAGAGGTCTGGCCAATAGGCCAATGTCTTAGTGAAACAAAAGGAAGCTCAATGGAGGATGTTGGTCTTGGTGAAGCATGGTGGGGTCTGTGTGATGTCTTGGTGACACAAGAGGTCACATCAAATGTAGGGGGTCTCACCAGGTGTCTTTTCGAATGAAGAGTTCGTCAGAGGACAGGAAAGTCTACAAGAGCTCTTGGCGAATGGAAGGCGTCTTAGCAATGAAAGCAGATATTGGTACAACATTTGATCCTCGCTACAGTGTCCTCCCAACTATGTGATGTTTTGGTGAAGTAATGCAGAGCTCAGCAAGGTAAAATGCATTTGGGGAGAAACTAATGGCCTCTTACCGATTGAGGAAATGAGGCCTCGCCGAGCTAAGGTGCCGAGCTAAGGTGCCTTCGGCACAACCTCTTCCCGATATGTGGGAGTTAGACCGATAGAAAAAAAAAGGAGCCTAGCAGGAAGATTCAACTACATCAGGGAGACATGATTAGTGTCTCACCGATATGCAGTTCAACAGGGGAAGTTTTGACCACCTGAAGAACTACGTGGATTTTGCTCGACCAACCATGAGGAGCTGAGATGAACTGTGGCAATCTAGTCAGAGCATAGAATGCCAACACAAGATGAATGGAACTCGAATCATGGTGAACTCAGTAGCATTCAAGATGTTTGACCAAGGAGCTTTGTGAAGACACAAGGACAGAGGAATGAATGTGGTAGCTGCAAAATATCAGAAGGCTTCTATGAGGGTAACTCTTCACCGACACACACAGTAGGGACACGCAAGCTTCAACATTTACCTCATCCAAAAGATCTGAGGGTAGATATTTCCAAGCTCTGATATTTTTGTAAGCCCTAATGGGCCGATATCAGTCTATATATAAGGCATTTTTTTCCTTTTTTGTAAATAGTTGGAGTTATGCATTAAAGGGAGTTAGTGATTTTTTCATCAATCCTTTCTCAATTAAGTGTATGTTCTATAACTTAACTAAAATTTTGGAATGCGAAATAGAGTTCATCTTGAAAATAAGTATTAATTCCTATACCACTCTCATTTTTGTATGTTAGCTTATGTATGTATTTCTTTAACAGTGTTTTACCAAATTTGCATTCATACCACTTAGTTGTGAAGATTGTTCCTTCCTTCTCGAGATATGTATGTGGATCAACCTTGCCAAGAGTGATGCATAAGGATAAATGGGGTGATGTTGAGTAGGTTAAATAGAAATAGTCTAGTTTTCTTTAGTGTGTTTCATCCTATTTTCATTTTATGATTTCTTATTAATTCGGTGTATCACCATAGAGTTAGTTTTACTTTTAATCTATTCTCCTTCTCCCTTTCCCTTCAGAGAATCAATAGTTTAGGCGATACCCAAAGGAAGTCGGCCTTCTCCGAAGGTTCACTCCAATCTGAGGTGACCCACAGCCTTGGAGTGATCCAATGTTTCACTAGAAAGCTCAGTCTTACAAACTATGCATAAAGTGCATTTCTAGGTGACAACAATTTATGGCATGCCCGATGGGATAGAAATTAATTTAAACTGTTGGTTTAGTATGCAACAATTGAATTCCAAAATTTATAGAAGTTCTTTGGCATACTTGGCGACTCCACAAAGAGGAAGGACTCCAGAAAATAATGCCTTCTTCAGTTTATGAAAAGAGTTCAAACAAGAAGTAGTTCAGGCCCTTTCAAGTACTTACAGTTTTCACCACCAAGAAGACAAGGCAGAGTAGAGGAGAGGCAAAGAACGACAATCATCTATTCTAGAAGAAGTCAGCCTACTCCTGCACCAGTGGGATCTCATTTTTCTATAGAAGTAAATCAACCACAGCCACCTCCAATGGCCGCTCCAAGGAATCACCCCTTTGTTACTTTTAATGGAGGGAGCCCCTTGAATTTGGCACAACACAATGATATCCTAATGGCAGCCTTGAAGAGTCTACCAAATTTCACAGGGGAAGACCAAACTACTCCAATTGAACATATGTGAGATGTGGCTTCATTGTGTGGAATCCATCACATAACCCAAGAGAACGTTGTAGTTAGATTATTAGCTGCTTCACTGAAAGGAAGAGTTGTACAGTGGTATAGGAGCCTACTAGTTAGTTCAATTTCTACATGGGACGAGTTTGGAGATAAATTGCATAAGCAGTTCCAAGATAGGTCTAACAACTTGTCTCTATTGGAGCAATTGACCACAATAAAGAGGTCTCCACAAGAGCAGATGAATGACTTCAACTTTATATTTCAAAGAACTTGGGATAGAATCTCTGCAATAGTGAGGCCACCTCCAGAATACACATTTTTTATATTTTTTGAGAGCTCTAAATAGCGATATAGCTGTCATGATACAATCAATGGGAGGAGTGTCTTTACCAAATTCCTTTGAAATAGCTATTAGAGCTGAAAATAGCTTAATACAAGCTGGTAAGCTTGCTCCTAGGCCACCAATGCTAATATTCCTAGAGATTCATGCAAACATTCCTTTGTAAATACCTCCTTTTACACCTCTACTAGTTGTACCAATGCTACCAGCTGTTGTTCCAGTTGTTGTAACACAAGAAAATGTTGTTTCCAGTTCTCCAAACGAGTTACAAAAAATCAAAAGTCTATTACAAACTTTTTGTAACAAGTTGGTGAACTTGAAGAAACAACAGAGATATAGTAGGCCTTACCAGTAGTAGAATCCAAGTCAGCAACAAGCCTATCAAGGTAATAGGCATGCTTATCAGGGAAATTATCAAGGCATAAGATAGAATGTGAACACAAGAGATTTTCAGGCCTATGCTCTAACACCTGTTAATGCAGTCAAAGACCTAGTTCCCACTCAAAATAATTTAGCAGTAGATTATGAATGGTGCTACCCTTGCAGCCAGCCCCATAATTAGGCCACTTGCTCAAATGGACTCATCAATCAGGCACTTATGGTATAGAATTCCTCAATGTCACAATAGCATGCACCTAATGGGTCATCTCCACAACACCAAGATCAGTTTGCAAATGATGCTACTCTACTCAACTGGAAGGGTGAAGAGTTTTTTGGATTGAATGTGGACAATTCTCCTGTTGCGGCTAATATGAGAGCAAAGAAGAGAGCACTTGAGCTTGATCATGTAGCCGACAAAGGAAAGGTATTAGCTATGGAACCATCTGCATCTTGAGTGACTAGTGTTTTACAAGGAAATTAGCAACTCCCAGACAAGGAGCAGTCACACCCGCAAGCTGATCACACTAGTGTAAATGTACATTCTAAAGTAAATCCAATCGTACCTTATAATATCCTTGATAGCATGAAAAAAATGAATGTTACAATGTCCATGTGGGACTCATTGTCCATCCCAGGTCAAAAGAATATGTTACAGTCAGCCTTGATAAGTTTGAAAATGTCTGATCAATTTGAGTCTCTAATAGGTCAAGTTAGGACTGTTTTGACCAATAATTCCTAGGGGAATGATCAACAGCCTTGCATAGAAACTAAAAAATATGTTAAACCACCTACTTTCAACGTGTCTATGATTATTGGTGATAAATTAGTCCATAACTGTATGGTAGTTAGTGGAGCTAGCAGCTCTGTCATGCCAAAACAGATTGCTGACAAACTTGGACTACAATACCAACCTTTAGAGAAGGGAGTGATCCAATTGGATGGTACTTTGGTTAATACTTTGGGTATTATCAAGGATTTAAATCTCACCCTCCATGCTTGTCCAAATTTTTTAGTCCCTCAAGACATATGTGTCATAGACCTTCCACCTTTCTTTTCCTTGTGCTTATCAAGAGACTTTACGACCAAGATAGGTGGTTATGTGTTAGGTGATTGGTCACATATGCTATTTAGAAAAAGATATGGAACCAAGGTCACCATTAAATCTGAGTGGTTGGCCAAGGATCACATTGAGCCATATAACTCAAGTCCCATCAATGCTGCTCCTTTTGCTGTGAATGCAAATTGTGTTGCTTTTACTGACAATGAGCTGGCTGCCACTCAAGAACTCCAATCAGAAGCTGTTCTTGACATGTTGTTGCATGAATGGGAAGTTGAGAATGTACTAGATAGTCCTGAGGACCTCATTCAAGATGCTGGTATGGGCAACTATGTCATTCTTGAGCCTAACACAGAGATTCCAAACTTGAAGAAAGATGCAAATCAGTTGTTGCAGCCACTAAATGGACTTTGGGAGATGTTCTTCGATGGTTCCAGAAGTAAGAATAGAGTAGGAGGAGGTGCAATGCTTGTGTCTCCTTAAGGTGATAAATATTATGCTGCATTCCATTTTTCTTTTGCATGCTCCAACAACATTGCTGAATATGAGGGCCTTGTTCAAGGTCTAGAATGGGCAACGAAGAGAGAAATAACCAGGTTGAAAGTCTATGGAGATAGTGAATTAGTTGTTAACTAGGTAAGGGGCCTAAATCTAGCTAAAAATGACACACTAAATTCTTATATAAATAGAGTGTGGAACATGCTTGAGGAATTCGATGCCTTTAATTTAGTATTTATTCCAAGGAATTAGAACAAGCATGCTAATAGACTTGCAGCCATTAGGGTGCAGTTTGATATTCCAAATGACATTAGAAAAGAGAAAGTGCAGTAGTATGTGAAGGTTGTAGTCAGACCATCAATTCCTGACAACATTCATTAGCAAGTTTTTGACAGTGATGAGAAGATCCTTTCTTTCTTGCTTGAAGAAGATCAGTTCTCCATGGTGAATCAAGCAAAACTCAAGCAGTAGTATGGTGATCAAGTCATACAGCTAAAGACAAATAAACTACCCAAAGGCCTTGTCACCTTAGAGTCAATTTTTAGTACTGATGATTAGCTCAAAAATGGTAAAGATGGCTTGCAGATCAAATAAGAACACTGTGAAGAGCTAGAGATCTTCAAAGGTAAGCTCCTTAAGATAGGAAAAATTTGTTCACCTGAAGATAAACAAGCTTTTATTGCTTTATGCCAAGAATTTCATGATGTATTTGCTTGGGAATATTTGTATTTGAGAGGGTTTGATCCCCACATTTCTCAGCACACAATTGAGTTAGAGCCTGATGCTAAGCCGGTAAGATAGAAACAAAAGCCCTTGAATCCTAAACTTGAGCCTCTATTGATTAAAGAGCTGACTAAACAGGTCTAGGGGGGTATTGTCTTTCCTATCAAACACACTTCATGGGTTTCTAACCTTGTACCAGTTAGGAAGAAAAGTGGTGAATTAAAGCTTTGTGTAGACTTCAGGGATCTTAACCGAGCATCCTTGAAAGACCACTACCTGTTTCCCTCTATGGAACGAATCTTGCAAGAGGTTTTTGGTTCTGAAAGGTTTTCCTTACTAGATGGTTTTTTAGGGTATAATCAGGTGTTGGTTAAAGAAGAAGATCAGTTTAAGACTGCTTTTACAACTAAATGGGGCACCATGACATATAAAAGGATACCTTTTGGTTTGTCCAATGTTGTGCCACATTTCAGAGAGCCATGAACATGGCATTTCAAAGTTTAATCAACAAGATTATACTGATTTATCTAGATGATATTACAGTTTATTCCAAGAATGCTGAGGAACATTTTTTACATCTTTGACAAGTTTTTGAAAAATTCAGAGAGTTTGGTATCTCTCTCAATCCAAAGAAGAGTATCTTTGTTGTTCATGAAGGGAAATTATTAGGACACATAGTGTCAAAGCAAGGAATCACTATTGACCCTGAAAGAGTCAGAGCCATACTTGAAGTGCCACTACAAAATCACAAGGGTCTACAAAGCTTTCTGGGCCAGATCAATTTTCTAAGAAGATTTATCCCTAATGTTGCAAACTTGTTACTGTAGACACTTAAAAATGACCTAGGCCTACAAGCTTCATTTTTACCACTTTCATCCTAGTATAATTATGACATTTAATTATGTTCTTGGTCCACATTCGACTATTGATTAAATAATTCATAATTATTTAATTAATTCATGTCCTTTTATTCTTCATGATTATTAAATAAATAAATTTTATTTATTTATTAAATACGTCATTAATTGTCTAAGTCTTCCTTAATTAAATAAATTTCATAATTGCGGTATTGGCATGGTGTGATGGTTTATAGGTGGCATTGTTGTTCTTGCCACCAAGGTTCAAACCTCTGTTGGGGTGGTATTGTTGAATGGTTGTATCCGGTTCATAGCTCCGGTCAAAAGCGTTTACCCCTTGAATAAAAAAAAAAAAAATTCTTAATTTATTTAATTACCCTTCGTCATATATTTCTTCTTGATTATTAAATAAATAAATTTTATTTATTTATTTAATATGTCAGTAACTGTCATAATTAAATGAATTGATTAATTAATTTAATTAATTAATCTTATCTGCTAAATTACATAATTATATTTAATTATTTAATTGTCAAAATTAATATTCCTCTCATTTTAAATAAATGAAATTATTTAAAATCTCATCACTTTCTTAACTGTCAGTCCATTTTGGTAAATAATCTGAAAAAGATTATTTATTGTCTCACAAAATCATTATTTTGAATTAATTTAATTCAAAATGGTAACTAATCTTCCAAAAATCAAGTAATCGAGCAAATTCTTGATTTTCCAAATTTGATCTTCAATCCAACTCTTATCTTCTTGATTTTTCGAATCTCACAAATCAGTCAGTCTTTATCTTCTTCATTTTCGAAAAATCTTTATTTTTGAATTAATTTCCTCATTTATTCTCCACCACCAATTTGATTTTCTTAGATGGCATCTTGACCACTCACTTAAGGATTTTTCCCTAACCCTGATTAGGGATTGTCAAATTAAATCTTGTCCACCAATTTTAGGTCTTTTTCAAAATTCAATCTCGTCCGTCCATTCAAAATGGCATTTTCTATAAAATGTTATTTTCCTCTCATTTTTGGATTACACATTAGATATTACACATTAGACACACATAGATTACAATATTCTGGCATATTAATACTTAGATTAATTTGGCATTTTAGAGTTATTTTTGTCATAGACATAGGCATTAGGCATTTGTGCAAATCCTTCAAAGCTTGGTGTAGGACATAGAAATTTATTTGCAGATTGCTCACACGACGAATCTGAGGGCAACACATCAACCAACAAGCAAGAAGGTACTATAAAGGTGAATCATGGAAACTCATGCGAATCAAAAGTATAACTGTACTTGTTTTCATTGTTCTTGATAGGATCTTTGGATTACATGCTATATGTGATTAGTTTATCTCACACTCTAATCCTCAAAATAAATCCATTGATACAGTTACAACCTTTGACAACCATGTTAAAGAAAAATGCAGTTTTTAGTTGGGCTAGGGAGGAAAAGCATTGTTTTGGAGAAATCATGGAGGTATTAGCATCTGCTCCAACATTGGTAAACCCAGACTTCTCTAAAGACTTCTTTTATATTCTTTTGGTAGTAGTAGTTCAATCTCTACTATGTTGGTCCAGAAGAATAGTGACAATTTTGAATAGCCAATAGCCTTCTTTAGCCACATACTTGTTGAGAATGAAGAAAGGTATACATTTGTTAAGAAGCATGTTCTTGCTATGATTAGAAGTCTGAAGAAGTTTAAAACTTTTCTTTCAAACAATAAGGTCCATATTCTGGTTGCACACTCAAATGTGAAGGAATTTCTGTTGAATAAGGATCTGAATGAGAAAAGAGTAGGGTGGATCACTGAGGTCGTGAAGTATGACGTAGATATCAAGATCACCAAACTAGCGAGGGGTAGGGGTCTTTGTGAGCAACTTGCTGTAGGGTCAAGTGGTGAAGGTGAACTTGAAAAGGATGCTATCCTTGCCAATACAAATGAGCCTCAAAATGCTCAAGATAATATACCTACGGGGATAACTAATTAGGTCCAAGATATGACCCAATTTTTACAAACTAGTGAGTGTCCACCAGGTTTAAACAAAGCCAAAAGGAGATACTTCAGATTACAGTCCATACCATATGTGTTGATGGGCAATATTCTTTTCAAGAAGGATCTAAATGGTGTCCTGTTAAGGTACATTCACAACGATCAATTTGAGAAGGTACTTCATGAGTTTCATGATGGAGCTGTAGGGGGTCATTTTGCTCCCATAACTACTACTTAGAAAATCATGAGAGCTGGTTATTATTGGCCCAACTTGTTCAAAGATGCTTACTCTTGGGCAAGAAAGTGTGTCAAATGTGCTCTATTTTCAGGAAAGGAAAAGCTTCCCGCTATGCCCCTGCATCCAATTCAAGTGGAACAACCCTTCATGAGATGGGGGATTGACTTCATTGGACCAATAAATCCACCTTCCAGTGCTGGTCATAAGTGGGTGCTGACAGCTATAGACTATTTCACAAGGTGGATAGAAGCAATAACTTTGAAAGAAGCAAAAGAGTCTTCAGTTTTGAGCTTCTATGAGGATATACTCACTAGGTTTGGAGTGCCTAACTCCATAATATCTAATAATGCCCTTGCATTCATGGGTTTAAGGGTAACTGACTGGGCCGTTAAGCATGGTATTCATTTGAGCACCTCCTCAAATTATTATCCTCAGGGTAATGGCCTAGCTGAAAGCAAAAATAAGAACCTCATCAAAATTATTAAAAGAACCATAGAGGATAATCAAAGGACCTGACACGTCAATCTAAAGAATGCACTTTGGGTAGACAGAGTGACTCCTAAGAGGTTTGTTGGTAATTTGCCATATATGTTGGTCTATGGAAAAGAGGCAAGATTACCCCTATTTCTGGAGCTTTCAGCTCTAGAAATTCTTCACCAGTTGGAGATGCTTGAGGGACAGGACCCAATGTCTATAAGGTATGTAGAGCTCATGGAGCTCGAAGAATCAAGGGATAGAGCAATGAAAGCTTTGGAGTATCATCAGCTCCAAACGAAAAGAACGTTTGACAAGAAGGCTACAGAAAAAGTATTCAAGGTGGGAGACCTCATGCTCAAATGGGATGTTCTGAAGAGCTGGCCAAGCCATCACACCAAGTTTGACAATATGTGGATTGGTCCATTTATTGTCACAGGCTGTAAGGAGCACAATGCTTATCAGCTGGCTACGATAGAAGGGGATTTGCTTCCTATCCCAATCAATGGGATACACCTTAAACCCTACTTTCAAGCCTGATAAGTGTCTTTCTTGTACATATCTAGTTAGGTTTTATGTTTTCAATAAGTGCTTCGCACTATGGTTCATTTGTTTTCTGTTTTGCTCCATTCCTTGAATGTTGTTTTGACACAGTATTTCTCTCTGTCATTTTCCTTTGCTTCATTTTTGGCAACCTGTTATGACCCATGGATCTCATGAGGTTGAAGCCATGTGTAAAACTGATATTTTGTTTATTTTCTAAGCCTCCTATCCACTCCATGCCCAATGGATAGGCCTTGGCTACTGGTTTCAAATTTAGCAGGAAAACATCCAGCAAAGGTTGCCAAAAATGTTACCCAATTTTCACCCTTAGGCTCAATCAAGCAAGGCATCTATGATGCAGGTGTTCATAAGGGCCAAATGGGATACTTCCATTAAGGGTTAGTTCATGTATCTAACAACATTTCATAGGAAGCTCAGTTGGGAGGCCTGCTTGATAGGAGGTATACTTCAATGAATTACAGACTCGAGCCTCCATTAGAACCAAGTCGGAATGACATCTCCATTGTCTAGTTGACTAGCAGCTTGGACACATTTCTATTTTCTTTCTATTTTCAACAGGTCACTGTGACCTAGTCTTTGTCTGGCCAAATGTGTCACTGTGGAGCCCATTGCTATAACAGGAGGGGTTCAGTATGACCTCTTACCTCATGGATTCCTTTGGCTGATAGGCCATTCAATTGTCATTCGGTGAGAATCATGGTGTCCACATTTTTCGAGAAGACTTCAAACTTTCGTAGAGATGTCCCAGTAACATGAGAAGGTCACACCAACTAGACACTTTAGGGTAAAATAAGGAACTCGTTAAGAGGTCTTAGCAAGAATGGCATGTCTTGGTGACAAGCATAGGTTTCGATAAGGATATTGCCTTTGGTGTATGTCTTGCCGAAGTATGAAGGAGCCACCAAAGACAAAGAAAGGCCTTGCCAAGACTTGAAGCTTTCGTTGGAATTTTTCCCCGACTCGGTGATGTCTTGGTGAAAGGAAAATGGAGCCTAGCAAAAAGACAAGAGGACCCTTAGTGTGACTAAAGGATCTCACTGAGATGTCTCGATGACTTCAAAGGGCCCCTGTGAAATGATATGGAGCTCGGCAAGAGTCAAAGGGTTTGACAAGAGGTCTTAGCAAATGGAGATGGTCTTTCTGATCAAGTAGGCCTCACCAGACATAAGGGGCTTGCCAATAGTTGAAGACGTCACCAAAAGGTCTAGCCAATAGGCCAATGTCTTAGTGAAACAAAAAGGAGCTCAATGGAGGATGTTGATCTCAATGAAACATGGTGGGGTTTGCGTGATGTCTCAACAACACAAGAGGTCATGCCAAACATAGGGGGTCTCACTAGGTGTCTTTCCGAATGAAGAGTTCGCCAGAGGACAGGGAAGTCTACAAGAGGTCTTGGAAAATGGAAGGCATCTTAGTGATGAAAGCAGATATTGGTACAACATTTGATCCTCGCTACACTGTCCTCCCGACTACATGATGTTTTGGCGAAGAAATGCGGAGCTCAACAAGGTAAAATGCATTTGGGGAGAAACTAATGGCCTCCTGCTGACTGATGAAATGAGGCCTCGCCGAGCTAAGGTGCCTTCGGCACAACCTCTTCCCAATATGTAGGATTCATGCCGATAGAATAGAAAAGGAGCCTAGTGGGAAGATTCAACTGCATCAGGGAGACACGATTAGTGTCTCACTGATATGTGGTTCAACAAGGGAAGTTTTTACTACCCAAAGAACTGCGTGGATTTCGCTTGGCCAACCATGAGGAGCTGAGACAAACCATGGCAGTTTGGTCAGAGCATAGAATGCCAACACAGGATGAATGCAACTTGAATCATGGTGAACTCAGTAGCATTCAAGGCATTCGGCCGAGGAACTTCACAAATACACGAGGACAGAGGAATGAATGCAGTAGCTACAAAATATCAGAAGGCTTCTACGAGGGTAACTCTTCACCAACACACATAGCAGGGACACACAGACTTCAACACTAGCTTCATCCAAAAGATCTGAGGGTAGATCTTTCTAAGCTCTAATATTTTTGTAAGCCCTAATGGGCTGATATCAGTATGTATATAAGGTATTTTTTTCCTTTTTTGTAAATAGTTTGAATTATGCATTAAAGGGAGTTAGTGACTTTTTTGTCAATTCTTTCTCAATTAAGTGTATGTTATGTAACTCAACTAAAATTTTGGAATGCGAAATAGAGTTCATCTTGAAAACAAGTATTAATGCCTATACCACTCTCATTTTTGTATGTTGGCTTATGTATGTATTTCTTTAATAGTGTTTTACCAAATTTGCATTCATACCACTTAGTTGTGAAAATTGTTCCTTCCTTCTCAAGATATGTATGTGGATCAACCTTGCCAAGAGTGATGCATAAGGCTGAATGGGGTGATGTTGAGTAGGTGGAATAGCAGTAGTCTAGTTTTCTTCAATGTGTTTCATCCTATTTTCATTTTATGATTTATTATTAATTTGGTGTATCACCATAGAGTTAGTTTTACTTTTAATGTATTCTCCTTCTCCCTTTCCCTTTAGAGAATTAGTAGTTTAGGCGATACCCAAAGGAAGCCGGCCTTCTCTGGAGGTTCACTCCAATCTCAGGTGATCCACAGCCTTGGAGTGATCCAATGTTTCACTAGAAAGCTCAGTCTTACAAACTGTGCATAGGGTGCATTTCTAGGTGACAACAACAATTTCATCTGTATTTCAAAAATTTATGTATACAAATTTTGAAAGAGCACATTGAACATGGAGAAAATTAAAATTATAGCTGCCACCCTAAAGAGAATATGCAAAGGCTTTCCAAAATCTTCCATTATCACCCAGTACACACCACATCAAATGTCGACATTGCCACAATGGCACATATTTAGCATCAGACCCAAAAGCAATGATCACATACACTGAGGAAGAAACTAATCACCACAACAATATATCAATACCAAAATTTACCACCCCACATGGAAATTCTTTATCTACTAGCCACCCCACTCTTACTAGTTTCTAGACCATGATACAAACAACCTCTTTTATTTATTGCAAGGGAGAGAGAGAAAACCTTTGCTTCTTCCTCATCCTTTTCCTTACACAACATATTATGAGTTCACCCACTTGGAGTTCTGAATGCTAGTGGAGGAACATGTATCAATGGATTTATTTTGAGGATTAGAGTGTGAGATAAACTAACACATAAAGCATGTAATCCAAAGATCCTATCAAGAAAAATGAAAACAAGTACAATTATACCTTTGATTCGCATGAGTTTCCATGATTTACCTTGATAGTACCTTCTTACTTGTTGGTTGACATGTTGGCCTCCAATTCATCGTGTGAGCAATCTGCAAATAAATGTCTATGTCCTACACCAAGATTTGAAGGATTTGCACAAATGCCTAATGCCTATGTCTATGACAAAAATAACTCTAAAATGCCAAATTAATCTAAATATTAATATGCCAGAATATTGTAATCTATGTGTGTCTAATCTGTGTAATCTAGAAATGAGAGCAAAATAGCATTTTATAGAAAATGCCATTTTGAATGGATGGACGAGATTGACTTCTAACAAAGACCTAAAATCAAAGGCCCAGATTTAATTTGACAATCCCTAATTAGGGTTAGGGAAAAATCCTTAAGTGAGCGGTCAAGATGTCATCTAAGAGAATCAAATTGGTGGTGGAGAATAAATGAGATAAATTAATTAGAAAATAAAGATTTTTGACAATCAAGAAGATAAAGACTGCCTGATTTGTGAGATTCAAAAAATTAAGAAGATAAGAGTTCGACTAAAGATTAGATTTGGAAAATCAAGAATCTGCCCGATTACTTGATTTTTGGAAGATTAGTTACCATTTTGAATTAAATTAATTCAAAATAATGATTTTGTGAGACAATAAATAATCTTTTTAAGATTATTTACCAAAATGGATTGACAGTTAAGAAAGTGATGACATTTTAAATAATTTCATTTATTTAAAATGAGAGGAATATTAATTTTGACAATTAAATAATTAAAGATAATTATTTAATTTAGCAGATAAGATTAATTAATTAAATAAATTAATCAATTCATTTAATTATGCAGTTAGTGACATATTAAATAAATAAATAAAATTTATTTATTTAATAATCGAAGAAATATATGACGAATAATTAAATAAATTAAGAAATTTATTTGATTAAGGGAAGACTTAGACAATTAATGATGTATTTAATAAATAAATAAAATTTATTTATTTAATAATCATGAAGAATACAAAGACATGAATTAATTAAAAAATTATAAATTATTTAATTAATAGTCGAATGTGGACCAAGGACATAATTAAATGTTTTAATTATGCTAGGATGAAAGTGGTAAAAATGAAGCTTGTAGGCCTAGGTCATTGTTGAGTGTCTACATTTTGCACCTCTTTGTCATAATGTCGCTTGTCACATTGTGAAAAAGAAAATAAGTCAAAAATATGCCCCAGTGCAAAATAAGATGAAGAAGAATGATGAGGAGGGTTACGGTATGCCCCCTCGAGAGGATAGATAGGTTCTAAGAACATGGGTGTGCTCTCAAAATTGGTGAGAAGACTAGAATATGAAGAGACAAAGAAATGTTAGTGCAAAAGAAATGGTTGATAATAGGGATGAAATGCCTATATGAGATGGGTGAGAGAAGATGACAAGACTAAAGAAGATGCATGTTAGTTCCTAGACCAAATCCTTCAAAACATTGCCATAAGACTTTAATATTTATTTCTCTTAATCATCATTGGGCGGTAAAATGACACAAATGGACAACAAACACCATGATATGATGTAGACCAAGGTGTACATGGTCATCCATTTGAAAAAATAGACAGTCACAGAAAAGGAATGTCCTAACTCATACTAAGGGCAAAGTTGCCCCAGTCTTTTTGTCAAGACAATCCATAGACAACAATCAAAGAAAATAAAATAGGTCAGGAGATGTCATCGCACTTCTAAATCCTTCACGGGACATCCTTGAGGTAGCTAGTAACATGACCAGAAAGACATGTCAATAAAAAGATAAGAAAAAAATAGAAAAGATAATCAAGAGATAAGATAAGATAGACGAGAAAAATTAACAGCCATTTAATTTTTGTTTGCCAATGTTTGTTTGCCAAAGATTGATTTCTTGCTAGTTTGACAGTTTTGATAGTTTAAGAGTTTTGCCAATTTGACAGTGTTGATAGTTTGACGATGCCCATTGTCAGAAAGGAAACATCCTGAAAAAGGAAAAGGACATTTTGATGAGGTCTAACTCCAAGAAGGACACATCTTGAAGAGGACCAAAGAGTGACGAGACTGACATGTTTTGGAAAGTTGACTGATGTTGACTATATGATTGATTGGACTGTGTTGTCTGATTTTTACCAATTTTGACATGGACGTTTCGAATGACTATCTTGTGTCTAAGTTTGACTGCGTCTGACTTATTTGACTGATGTGACAATTGTGACAAATGTCATGATTTTATTTGGACCAACCTAAAAGGACTAACCTAATGTCTTGGGGACTCATCGACTAATGGCCTTTCCTACGTAGCAAATGCGTAGAGACAACGTAGTTCGACAATGACATGGACTGATTGACATGACTGACTTTGACTCCATTTTTAGGATTTTGACATTGATTTGGATGTTTTTGTGTTTTTCTTCAAGATGTTTTATGATTTTTAGGTCTTTCTTCAGGACATTTTATGATTTTTTTGTCTTTTTTCATGACATTTTATGATGTTTTTGTCTTTTTGTTGTTTTATAATTTTTTTGGATTTTGATGTTTAAGAGGATTGTGGCAAATGCATATGACTGATGCCTACACATGAAAATCCAAGGACAAATATGATTGTGCCACTAGTCAAGCTGAATACTAATTGGCAGGTGATGACAACATTGTTTGACATGGGAAGGACGCATCCCAAACAATGTGAGGACAATGACAATAATGTTATGAAAGTATGGAGGTCTACAGCTAGGCCAGGAACACAATCAAGTAAAATTTTGGATAATGTGGTTGTATGGATTAGACTCATTGCATTTGGAATGAATTGGTTAGGACTAGATGGGATGATGATTATCCTTTGACTATTTGATAAGGGAAAGCCAAGATAGGTGACAAACATGAAAGAATGAAAGGGTTGCCTTGGTAAAAGATGGGAGACATGAGACTAATGAAATTGTCATATGATTTTCAAGGACTATGTCGTATAAGGACAATAAGACTATGACGGTTAATGACCTGATGTTTCTTGAATCATGTATGAAAAAAAGATAGACATGTCAAGAGTTTTCCCAAAGCATGATTTATGTGTGCCAATTTTATGTCAAGACCGAGGTAAGTGGGAAATTGAATGGAAATGATAGGGCTTATATGGACGTAAATGTCATGAGGAAGGCATGGGAAATGAGACGACTTGCCCCCAAGTGTAAGAGTCCACATAGATGATTTATTTTACACATGATGCCTGTTTGTTAGGTTTTCATCATGGTACTTATCCAGGGCACCTGTTTTCCAGGTTTTCACCATTGGATGAAATTTTTCTCTTTACTATTTTCTTGACTTTTTGATTTTTTTGGTGTCACCAAGATGCATGTTTTCCAGGTTTTCATCAGGGTGATGATTTTTATCATTTTTCAATTTTTTATTTTTTTTGTATTTCTAATTTTGTGGATAGCCTGGATGCTTTAGATGACCACTACCTATTCTGAATTCACTGACGATGTTGATGTAGAGACTGGTGCCATGATATGCCAATAATGTCATGTCTGAAGTAGTCTTATCAAGATCGTAGCGCTTGTATACAACTGATCGATTTCATTGTGATCCTTTATGATACTAGAGTTGGCCTTGTCAGAATACACACATCGTGATAGAGTGCCATGAGAGTCCTTGCGGTAAAATTTTTCTGCCAAGATGTGATGGATTTGTGATGTGGGATCATTGGACTTTAAATGAGATGTAGGGTTATGACGAATGATGGTAGATGTGGAAATATTGTTTGGACATTTGGATGAATGACTTTTTATTTTCTAAACTTGGGATGGTGTATGACGGATTTTGGAGGGAGGATGTTTGGAACCAACACTGTTAGATGCCTTGTTTGATGACCATTTTGAAGGAGGTGGACATGTGTTATATGTGGGAGTCCTCTTGTCTTGTGGCTCCACATTGTGATTGAATTTTATATTTGACTTGGTGTCTTTGTTTGATCCATCTTTCTTTGGGATCCATTTTAATTTCATTTGTCCACTTGTCCTTTTGTTTGATTCAATGTCCTTTAACATTTGATTTTGATGTTTTGACTTGTAAGACTTTTGTTTTTGTTGGTTCCAAAGGGAAGGTTTATTTATGATGGAATGACGGTTCATGGTGTGGGTAGAGGGGGTGATGGTAGCAATCTTATGACAAGGATTTCTCATGGACTCCATTTTGACGTTTGTATCTGACAAAGTTTCCCCCAGTATCGAGGAGGTACCATTGACATCGTTTGATTTACTAACTGAGGAATAGCCAAGACCTTGATGTTTGTAATTTTCCTGAAGCTATATTGGTTCTAGAATGCCTTTCTCATGTATGCCTAGTCCTTTTCCTTGATATTGCATGCTTTGACAGATTCTATTTGTGATGGGGTATTTGTTGTTTTGAAAGCAAGATGCTAACCCATCATTAGGTATGTGGATACTGTCACTTGTAATATTCTTGTCTATAAGAAAGCCTACTCTGACAAAGATAGATGACCCTAGTTGATAACGTGTCTTAGCTTCATTGTCATGTTGGACTATTCCTAACTAATATCTTTGGTCTGATCATGCAACATGTCAGGTTCAAATAATTTTGTTGGTGCTTCCAAGGCAATGTCAAAGCCATCATTATTTTTAGTGTCATAGAGCCTAATGGTTTTAGCTATAACTTGATCATATGTAAGCATGTCCCTAGTGGAAGATTCTTGTTCTGGAGGAATATCATCTATGTGTCCCATGGAGGCAAGTGTCTCATCTTGGGAAGTGTCAATAGTCGAGACCTTTATAGGGTCAACAAGTGTTTGACCATGAATGACATGAAGGTCAAGGAGTGGATCATTTTGGATTTCTTTGTCCATGGTAGGATCTTGGTCCAAGATGGGGTTATCATGGATTTGGATTTCTTGGTCAATGGTAGGGTCTTGGTCAAAGATGGGGTTGTCGAAAATAGGGTCATGGGATGGACTACCTTGTTCTTGACATGAGGGTGACGTTATAATGTCATGCTTTAGGCTTTCATTTTGACATGTATCCTCAAGTTTATTAAATGGGATTTGACTTTGGACTATGATAGAATTTTCATGACTAGATGTGGCTTGTGAGGGGGTGACTTGAAAAGGATTAATGACCAAAGGACTAGGATAGGACGTAGGAACTTGGATTGAACTAGTATATGAAGGACTAGGATAGGACATGGGGACTTGGACTAGAGTAGCATGTGAGGGACAAGGATAGGACATGGAGTCTTGGAATGGATTAATTATTGAATGACAAGGATATGATATGGAAAATTGGACCGAATCTGTATGGTATGATGTGGGGACTTGACATGAGTTGGTAGATGGTTGATAAGGGATGCGGACTTGGATGGGATTAATAGGTGAAGGACTAGGATATGATGTGGAGACATGGAATGGACTAGCGAACAATTGAATTCCCTTGTCAAAGTTAGGATAAGGTTGATTAATGGATGTTTGTTGTGGACTAATGTCATGGATGGTGTTAAGTGACTTTTGGTAGTGAGGGTAGATAGATGGAGGTGGCAAAGTATTTATGCTAAAGCCTCGTGGTAACTTAGCCCCTTGGTCCAAAAGCATGGCTAGATACCTTTGAGGGTCACGTAAGATTGATTTTTCTACAAAGGAGACTATATTAGGATTTTGTGCTGCAGCTTCTAAGTCTTCGACATATACTCATCCATTTTGGTCTCTTTCTATTAATGGCTCAAAAATGTTTTGTGATGAAGATGGCATGTTCATGGAAGATTGCATGTTCATGTTGTGAAATGGGTCAGAAAAGGTCCAATGTTTGTTCGTGTCATAAGTGTTATTGTCGATGTTGGGATTGGAATCTTGTCCAAAGTTTTCCATTTGTCGTTGTTGTCTTTGAAGCCTAGTCTCAACCGTAAAAGGAATTTTCTTAAATGAGGATGATGAGAATGACAAGTAAATGCAAGGATGGCACTAGCCTATGTTTTTGTACTATTTTTCAATAAAGGATGACAATGCAAGGTGATGACCAAGGAAATGATTGATGATTAGGTTGTCAAAGCCAATATGAGGACTAAGATGATTAATGCAAAGTCCAGGTTTAAAATGAGGACTAAGTATGGAAAAAATTTGGAGAAAGGTTTGTCTAACCACTCTAAGCTAGACCTATGTCTCAATTTTGGTTATCAAAGGACTTACTAAGGGGACTAAACAATGAGGTCAAAATGACGAGTGAGCCTGCTGAACTAGACTATTGAGTTGGAGGTTCTCACAAAAAGACAATGACTGAAAAGAGTAGTAATGACTAAGTCCCAAGATAGGCTAGTTTTGAAAACAAAGGTTTTGCAAGGTGTGGAGGTTTGGCTTAATCCAAAGTTTGCTAAGATGAAACCTAAGGATGATTATGCCACCTAGGGAATGCACCTAAAATTTGGAAATGAATGCAAATGATGGGCATTTTGAGCAATTGTAATTCTGGTTTCTGACAGAGACTGTTTGAAAAAGATGTTTGACAGCAGGCGACAATGTGTGGACTTAGATTCTGGTCTAAGACAGTGTTTAAATTTCAATTAAGAAAATGCATCGTTTTAAGTGGGAAAATGTGTTGCAATGTGCAAATGCGTTGCAAATAGAATGTATAGACTAGTTTTGACCGAATTCTTGAAGTTTGACTTGGTTGTTTCTAGATGTTTGACCATTGTTTGGTTTGTTTTAGTATCCATAAAACACTTGCAAGCATGATATTTTGACTGTAAGCAAGCACACATGAGACAAGTACAATCCTATGGTTAGGCCAAGACAATATTCACTAGATTCCACGTGGGTTTCCCCAATCACATATCTGTAGCATGTGAAGTCAGAAGCTTGGCTGCACGGGCTCCCCCTTACAATGCACTCTCTTCTCAGGCCAACCAAGCTTCCAACCCCCATGAAACTCCCATGGCAGATTGATCACCTCTACTACAAACTATGAAAGTATGGATGCCTTCACACCAAACGGTGCTGTGCTAGCAAATAAAAGGTTTTTGGCTTACTACACAAAGGTTTTTAGTTTGGGACCCTTGTTTGAGTGGCCATACATGGGGCAAGAGATTAATCACCAATTTAGGTGGCACTCTAGCCTGAAGAAGTTAAGCTAACAAGGTTTAAGGGAGTACTACTCTACCTGTATGACACATCTGCACTCGTTATCTTAGGTTTTCCCTTAAGATTCACATTTATATACCAGTCAGGGGTAGCTTGGCCTTAGCTCTATTGCTGGTTTGAGTCACGTTGGGGTGATGAAATCCCTAGGAAGGCCCAATTTCTAGAGTTGTTAACCATTTCTCTTACACCCAAGATCACTCGAGAGCGCAAGGGGAGAGGATACTCTGATAGACCAAGTCATGAAGGTAAAAATAGATAAAAACAAGTTTGGTTTTTTTATCACTAAGTTTTCACAAGGTGAGAGCATACTCACCTACCATTTTGCAAACACATTCATCTGTAGTAAACAAAGGTTCATTTTAATTGCACCAAAATAAAATGTGTTTTATACTAAAAAAAAGACAAGCACATTGTTTTGATGTTTAGTCTTTGACGTTCGAACCTGCAAGACCACACATTAGTAGTTTGATAATGATCTTCGACTATCGATCTGCAAAAATAGTTAGATGTGTCATTTCTATCCACTTGATTCAATGTTTCCTTTGAAGTGTTTATTTTCTGCACATGCACAAAACCAACAACAAACCCTAACAAGTTACTTGATCACTACTGTTAGAGGGTTAGCTAGTCACAACAAATCTGATTTTTAGAAGAAAAAAAATTAATAGTAAAATGAAAAATACAGAGAATAAAGTCTATCTAAAATCTAAAGAGGTTTCCAAAAATGTAAATAAATCAGAAAAATTTGTTGATTTGCACCTGAAATTAATTTTTTATGAAAAATCATAAAAAAATTATAAAAAATACAAATCAGCTCTCAAAATTCTGATTTTTTTACTGGAGTTGTCTGATGCAATCTCTAATTTATAGAAAAAAAATTTGTGAGTAGATCTACAACAGTGAGTGAGATATGCAAATATTTTTTAAAACCCAATTTTAAAAGATCTATTTTTTGACTAATAATTTTGCATTCAAATTTAAAAGATAAAGAAAAGACCCCTATTAAAATTTAGAGAGTTTTTCAGAAATGTAAACATATCTTAAAAATTTGATTATTTTCTCTCAAAATTAATTTTTCCTGAAAAATAGAAAAACAATTATAAAAAATTGCAAACAAATCCACAAAATCTAATTTTTGAAATGAAAGTGTGTAATGTTGTTCCCAAGCTATAGAAAAAATTTTGTGAGAAAATATATATCCATTTGAAAGTTATGGTTGAATCTTTAAAAAAATAGGGCTCTATCCACAATGATGCCAAACCTGCAACAAAAAGCAAACAGAACCTGCAATAAAAGAATCAAACTCCAAGATTTCTCAAAATGTGTTAAAACATGTCAGGTTCACCAAATGTATCAATGGATTTATTTTGAGGATTAGAGTGTGAGATAAACTAACATATAAAGCATGTAATCCAAAGATCCTATCAAGAACAATGAAAACAAGTACAATTATACCTTTGATTTGCATGAGTTTCCATGATTCACCTTGATAGTACCTTCTTACTTGTTGGTTGACGTGTTGCCCTCAGATTCGTCGTGTGAGCAATCTACAAATAAATGTCTATGTCCTACACCAAGCTTTGAAGGATTTGCACAAATGCCTAATGCCTATGTCTATGACAAAAATAACTCTAAAACGCCAAATTAATCTAAGTATTAATATGCCAGAATATTGTAATCTATGTGTATCTAATCTGTGTAATCTAGAAATGAGAGAAAAATAGCATTTTATAGAAAATTCCATTTTGAATGGACGAATGAGATTGACTTTTGACAAAGACCTAAAATCAGAGGCCTAGATTTAATCTGAGAATCCCTAATCAGGTTAGGGCAAAATCCTTAAGTGAGTGGTCAAGATGTCATCTAAGAGAATCAAATTGATGGTGGAGAATAAATGAGATAAATTAATTAGAAAATAAATATTTTTGACAATCAAGAAGATAAAGACTGCCTGATTTGTGAGATTCGAAAAATCAAGAAGATAAGAGTTGAACTGAAGATCAGATTTGGAAAATCAAGAATCTGCTTGATTACTTTATTTTTGGAAGATTAGTTACCATTTTGAATTAAATTAATTCAAAATAATGATTTTGTGAGACAATAAATAATCTTTTTAAGATTATTTACCAAAATGGACTGACAGTTAAGAAAGTGATGACATTTTAAATAATTTCATTTATTTAAAATGAGAGGAATATTAATTTTTACAATTAAATAATTAAAGATAATTATTTAATTTAGTAGATAAGATTAATTAATTAAACAAATTAATCAATTCATTTAATTATGATAGTTAGTGACATATTAAATAAATAAATAAAATTTATTTATTTAATAATCATGAAGAATACAAAGACATGAATTAATTAAAAAATTATAAATTATTTAATTAATAGTCGAATGTGGACCAAGGACATAATTAAATGTTTTAATTATGCTAGGACGAAAGTGGTAAAAATGAAGCTTGCAGGCCTAGGTCATTTTTGAGTGTCTACAGAATATACAATATTTCTTTTATTGGGGCCTTAGTTTGACCCAAAGTGTCAAGATACCACTGATACCTAAATTTTGTGCCAGTATTGCTATCTAGCAAGTTCTCAGTAATGTCAATGGGAAAATGTTGGCACCCAAAGGAGCCATGCCCAGACCTAATTCTTCTGCATCCTCTAGTAGCAAAGTGCACTAGTTCTTTTCCTTTATCTTCAACTTTTTTAGTAGTAGTGTTTTGGAATTGTAATCTATGACTACAGCGTGTGGATGCAAGTACAAGATTTCCAATAGGAATTTTGACCTCCATAGTTGATGCATCTTCCAATACACTAGCATGCGGCTTCTAAGAGCTCAAGCAAACATATGTCCTCATTGGTTCACTCATTTTCCTTGTCTAAAAAATGCTCAAACTCACATTGTTTTAATCAAGAAAAATTCTAACTGGTAAATACGAATGACACAAATAGCAACTATCCTTCTATATTTATCATGTGAAGTGAAGGCACCCACAATAAATGTTTAGCATAACACATGTGTAATCTAGGAAGCTCATTGGCATATGTACTATCACCGTTTAATTCCCAATTGCATAGAAATCCATAGATCACACTTCATGATTACCAACATTTATGTTTCCATGTGAATTCACATCAATTTGATCACTCTTGTAGAAAACTAGCCATTAATGCATGATGGTTACAAATTTAAATGGTTATCATGTGTGATTCACCAACTTTGAATATTACCCGTTGATCCTCTGAAGAGTCGGTAGATCAAATGGTTAACCCTACACTAGCCAAGTTTGAAATCCAACAAAGCATCACTGGTTTTCTCTCAAAAAATGGTAGTGATCCACCTCGCACAATATTTTCCCCATTGGTGAGCTTCATATGTCTCATAGATTGAGTGGTTGGAGGCACATGTCATGATCTCGCTAGTATTAACTAGCATCCACTTTCTCCCAGTGAAGTAGTGGGGAAAGGTGGAGGTCTTTCTCAAGATCTAATCTTTTCCATTTGTTGAAGGCTTCAAATAGTGGGCATGGTGGTGGGTGTAGACACATAAAAATGATCTAGGCTTGCAAGCTTCATTTTACCACTTTTGTCCTAGCATAATTATGACATTTAATTATGTCTTCGGTCCACATTCGACTATTGATTAAATAATTCATAATTATTTAATTAATTCATGTCCCTTTATTCTTCACGATTATTAAATAAATAAGTTTTATTTATTTATTAAATACATCATTAATTGTCTAACTCTTCCCTTAATTAAATAAATTTCTTAATTTATTTAATTACCCTTCTTCATTTACTTCTTCCTGATTATTAAATAGATAAATTTCATTTATTTATTTAATATTTTGCTAATTATCATAATTAAATACATTTATTAATTTATTTAATCAATTAATCCTATCTTCTAAATTAAATAATTATCTTTAATTATTTAATTACCAAAATTAATATTCCTCTCATTTTAAATAAATCAATTATTTAATATATCATCACATTCTGAATTGATAGTCCATTTTGGTAAATAATCTGAAAATCAATTATTTATTATCTCATAAAGGTCAAAATGGTAACTAATCTTCCAAAAATTAGGTAATCGGGTAGATTCTAGATTTTTCAAATTTGATCTTTAGTTCAACTCTTATCTTCTTGATTTTTCGAATCCCACAAATCAAGCAGTCTTTATCTTCTTGATTTTTGAAAATCTTTATTTTCTAATTAATTATTTCATTTATTCTCCATCGCTGATTTGATCTTCTTAGAAGAAATCTCGACCACTCATTTAATATTTTTTACCCTAACCCTGATTAGGATCTATCACCTTAAATCGTGTCCTCTGATTTTAGGTCTATGCTCAAAGTCGATCTTGTTCATTCATTAAAAATGGAATTTTCTATAAAATGTTATTTTTCTCTCATTTTGAGATTAGACACTCAAATTCTTAGACATTTTATAAAAATTACAACATTTATTGTCATATTCCATTTAGTTTTGGCATATTTAGGCATAGATATTTAGATTCAAATCCTTCAAAGCTTGTGTAGGACTTCATCCAAGATTGTTCACACATTCGATCCGAGGACAACAAAAATCAACAAGTTAGAAGGTGTAATGGAGATTAGCCATGGACAATGAAGACACTGGGTGAGATTGTTCCATTTTCTGTGTTTTTGTTTATTGTTTCCTTGCACTTCATCATTTTCTTTGGGTTTATCTTGGACTTCATCATCATTCCCTTTTTCCATCATTGTCCCTTTTGTGAGATTTCCAACTCAAAAGTCTAGTTAGGAAAACTCACCAGTCATTTTGGCCTTGTCATCTTGTACTTTTTCAATGAAGTCCTCTAGTAACCTAAATAAAAAACAAAGATTAAGCTTAGAAGTGCTTAAGTATCCTTTTCCCAAATTGCATCCTAGGTTTAAACATTGCATATTGTATTCCCAAAAATTCCAAAAATAGTATTCATCCTAGTCATCATTTTGATCCTAGACCTTGCATAGTGTCATCATCACATTTAGTTGTCATTTGAGCAATCTCATTTTATGGTGGAAACTAGACTCCAAAAAAAAATGACAAATGGAAAACTTTGGACAAGACTCCACTTCCAATGTCAATAACCATACATATGACCCAAATTGGACATTTGATGATCCATTTTCCAACATGAATAATCAACCTCTCACAACAATACCATCCTCATCAAACAGTCCCTTTGAACCATTCTTATATAAGGATGAATATGGTCAAATACTTGAGGAAAACCTAGGGGTACCGACACAAGATCCAGAGGCTTCTCAATTCATGGAACAAATGGTCCTATACAATAGAGACAAATATTTAGCCATACTCTTAAGTCAAGGAGCTAAGTTACCCCACAGATTCAACATCAACACATTGATACCAACATCTCCTAACCCTAATGTCAACAATACACATAACATGTCACATAGTGGTCAACCCACAAAAACTACAAGAAATACTTTCTCTGACGCTACAACGACCGTGCATGCTACCTCCAACATCCCAAACACCTCCAATACAATAAACACTACTTCCATTGGATGATCACAAGCTACCACAATTCCCACAACATCCACAATACTGTCACAATTGGTAGGAACCACCTTTGGCTCCTCAACAATGTGGGCAAGTTATTCCAATCCTCTCTTAACCACAACGGTACATGCCATGGGGGCATCATCAAGTCATAACAATCCCCCCTTGACAACTACATCTATTACAATGAGCACATCTTTGTCATATCCTCTCATTGGTATATCACTAAATCCATTAGGTGGAGGAAAAATACATATCTTTATCCAAGGATGACAAAAAAATGTTAACACGACAACACAATCAAATGTCATCATCTCCCAAGGGTAAAATACAAACATTCCCCTTGTACAAACCCAACAATTTGGACAAGGTGGCCAAAAAACACAACCCATGGCATCATTAGTACATCACAACATTCATGGTCACCATATTCCCCAAATAACAATGTAAATGGTTGGGGGACACATCCCAACATACTCATCTAAAATTCATAATCACCAACATATCACCAATCAAAACTTTCAATATGACCAACACATTAATTTGAATACATCATACATGTCACAACAATCCATCCCTCTACAATACACTAATATTCACGCACAACAAATGGGGACCTATGGTGTACCAACCAATCCTATGTATGGGACTACAACTGACCCCATAATCAATGCTTTACAAGCAAAACTGATGGGTCTAGAGAAGACCATCGAAAACATACAAATATTCAGAAAGAAATTAGAAGTGTCATATGATCTAAACATATTCCATTTGACACCAACTTATACATGCCACCATTTCCTTCGAGATATTTGTCACCCAATTTTACAAAATACAGAGGCAAGACAAATCCCATTGAACATGTTTGTGAATTTGCAACCAATTGTATGGATGTCAGCTATGAAAAAGTGTACTTAATGAGACTCTTTTCTAAAAGTCTTGCAGGTCCTGCCCTTGAGTGGTTTTCCACTCAAAAGGATATCCAAACATGGGATGGGCTAAAACAAAAATTTATAAAGAATTACACATACAACATTGACATGGACACCTCTATTACTAGCTTTTGCAATCTCACACAAGAAGATGTCGGTGAGACATTCATCCCATTCTTTCAAAAATGGAAAAGTCTAGCTAGTCGGTGTCACATTGACATACCCAAAAGGGAAAAGGTGGACATGTTTGTTGAAACACTTCTGGGTCCCCTAAAATATGCATTGCAAGTGCATTGTTGCACAACCTTCATGGACCTAGTCAAAAAAGGTGTCTAGATTGAGAAAGCCCTTATCGCAAAGGGAGAGCTAAGATACGGTCCCAAAAACACAACTACAAATCCTTTTCTGACAAAAATAAATACTTGGTCAAAAATAAACATGTTACAAGTGATGGTGTTGTTGACACCAAGGCTACAAACACTGTGGGTCCTGTACTGGCCCCAAAAGGGGTTGAACAACAAAAGAAACCAACAACGATATTGACACCCCCTACCAATGTCCCTTCAAATAACCAAAATGACCAAAGAAATTAAGGACAATACCGTCAGATGAGAAAATTCCCCAAGGGTTACACATACACTCCCTTGGGTGAACCCATTAAGGAAGTCCTCAAGAAATATCTTCAAAATGATGTGATCATGCTTCAAGAACCAAAACCATATGACCCAGGACAATTCAAACCAGCATGGTGGGATGATAATGCATTCTGTGATTATCATTGGGCAAAAAGACATAAAACTTCTACCTATCAACAAATGAAAAACCTGGTGTAAGACCTTATCGAGAGTCGTGTCATTGAGGTAGGTGGATCACAATTTTCCTCCAATTTAGACCATACTATCCATAAGAACTCGCTGTAGGACCATGGTTCTAATAATGCTTGCATGTCAGGTCCAAAGATAAACAATAATCAAGCTAACTTCGCCTGAGCCAAGTATGAATATTCTGGTGGACCCATTATAAACAATTCCCAAATTAATGACAAATATATTAATACCATTACAGTCAAGAGAGCACCCCAATGCAATGCTACTACTCGAAGTGGAAAAGTCACCATAGCTAGTCTGGCTCCTGCTAGGCAACCCAAAATCACCATACCTAGTCCATCTCCTAAATAGTCAAAACCTGTATTGACCACAAAATAGTGGCAACCCAAGAGTCAATTCAACCTTATCAACCATCTTGGAAAAAATCCTGCACAAATTTCTATACTTGAGCTACTTCACATATCTCCCACGCATAAGGCTATACTAGATAAAACCCTACAAGAGTTGTCGGTCCCTAAGGATATTGATGTCAACCAATTTGAGACCATGGTGGGATACCTCACCACACCTCACCATGTCACCTTTTTTTATCAAGACTACTTGTCACCTAAGACCAACCACAACGATGCATTGCATATTGAAACTTTCATCCATAAGCACAAGGTTAGAAGAGTTTTAGTAGATGGCGAAGTAGGATTGAACATATGCTCCCTGAAATTGGTCAAGGCTCTAGGATTTTTTGATGCATGTGTGGACCCTACAAAGAATATAGTGATCAAATCATATGATGACGAAGAACACTCTTCACGAGGCATTATTTATCTTCCTATCATAGTGGGACCAGTCATTGTGGATACAACCTGCTAGGTCCTAGATCTAGAATTACCTTACAATATCTTGCTTGGTCACCCATGGATTCATGCCTTAAAATTCATTCCATCCACATATCACCAATACTTAAAATTCCCATTTGACGGCACAAAAATCACTATATATTGTGACCTTGACCCTTTTCAATACTGTACCAACGTAAGGGGTATTTCTAAAAATCGAGTGCCTATTAATCAAGAGGCTTTTAGGCCTTCATCTTCCAAATACATTGACCCATACACACTTGCATCATCTTCCACATCCACTCCATCCATGTCTTCCACCGCACCACCATCTTCCACAAACCCTAAGACTAAAACCACTGTTAAGATCTAGGACCTCGGCTATGGAGAATTCAAGCTACACGCGGCATATAGGATCACAACCATACCCAAATCTCTGAAGGTTTATGGTCTTCCATGTTTTAGAATGGAGCCCAAAGAAGTTTTCAAAGTTCCACCAAAAACAGTTTTCATCAAATGGGGAGACATGAGTAACAAGGACCTTGCTGATATTTCAGGATGGCTCTATAAAGATACGACCAAACTACCCTCATTACCAGTTATGAAATATGGAAAGGGATATGACATAATGAAGGCTAAGGGCTACAATGGCACTAGTGGCCTAGGAAGAAATAAAACTCGATGAAGAGAGCCCATAAAACCTTTTCAAATACCAAAATATCTTGGATTAGGGTATGGAAAGCCTGATAATGATGATCGATGTACTGGTGTAATTTCAAGTGAGTGAGTGCATGCTTCAAAAAGTGTTGAGACCACTAAGGAAACCCTCACTGAAATTGACCCCCAATAATGGGAATTTGGCTCAGAACGATCTATTGACTGTTGCCTCAATGATTGTTTGTCGAAACAGGGGAACTGACCTTTGAACAAAGATTTTGGAAAACATTTAAAATTGATCAGGCACCAAATAGTCAAACTCAAATTACCACTCCCCATGACATACAAACCCCACCATTTGAATCCTTTTAATCCAATTCATCTGAAGTACTAGATGAAACTGACAACCATGACTCTAAGTCCTTCACCCCTTATTTTGAAAACGAATATGAAACAAGTGAATGGGAATATTGGATAGAGTCTGATGTGAAGTTGGATGATGAAAATATCATCTATAATATCTTTGAATCTGTCTGCATTCTTTTTGCATCCTCCCCTCAATTCACCAACACTGACGATGGCATTTCCCTAGATTATCCTCAATTAGTCGATTGGTACCAACAAGGCCTGCCAGTCTTGGACACCTTTTAGAATGATAAGGCAATTGCAGAGTTCATGGGATTACGTGAGGGCATACCCAATGGTGATCACAAGGTAGGATTCACTATTGATCTAGACTATCCAGCCTACTTCGACGAGACTGCTCCATCCTCCAGTAGCAAAAATAAAAATAAAAATAAAATGAGAAATGAAACTTCTTTAGGTGAAAATTGAAAGGCACCTTTTGACGACAAAAAAGTAAAAAAAAAAGGACGTATCTATAGGTGAAAACCTCTCTAAGGTGCCCAAAGATGGAGGGATAGAATTTCTTCCTGTAACACATGAGAAATCAACTATGCTTATTAAAGACACCAAGAGGACAACATATCAATAGAAGAAGATCCCAAACTAGTACTCTTTGCTGCATCCTTGATTGAAGAAGAGAAACTAGAATTTCACAAATTCTTTGCAAAAAATAAAATCACTTTTGGATGGTCCTATGTTGACATGCCAGGATTAGATCTAGAGCTAGTTTTGCATCATCTACCACTATTGCCTAACTCCAAACTAGTTAAACAAAAGTTACACAAAATGCATCCTCAGGTCGCTCTATTGGTCAAGGATGAGTTGAAGAAACTTCTAGACGTTGGATTCATATAGTCTATTGATTATGTTGAATGGATATCTAACCTGGTGCCAGTAACAAAGCCAAATGGACTGATTAGAGTCTACACTGATTTTTGAGACCTAAACAAGGCATGCCCAAAAGATGACTTTCCTTTGTTGAATATTGATATCATAGTCGACCTCACAGTAGGATACAAGATGTTGTCCCTCGTGGATGGTTTCTCTGGCTACAATAAAATTTGCATTGCCCTGAAGACCAGCATAAAACAACATTCACTTTCCCTTGGGGTACATATTGTTGGAATGTCATGTCATTTGGTCTTAAGAATGAAGGTGCCACATATCAAAGAGAAATGACCACAATATTTCATGACATGATGCATAGAATAATGGAAGATTACTTGGATGACCTTTTGGCTAAGTCAGCAACAAGAAAAGATCATCTGAAAGTGCTAGACACCATTTTCAAGAGACTAGAAGAATATAAGGTTAGACTCAATCCAAAGAAATCTATCTTTAGCGTCACATCTAGCAAACTGTTGGGATACATAGTATCTCGACGAGACATTGAGGTGAATCTAGTGAAAGTAAAATCCATCATGGACATGCCTCCTCCCAGAGGAATAAGCAAACTCAAGACTCTACAAGGTATGCTGCAGTCTATTCGGTGCTTCATAGCCCAACTAGCCGATAAATGCCAACCATTCCAATATCTTCTCTGCAAAGGTATCCCCTTTGTGTGGATAGATAAATGCTACGAAGCCTTTCAAAAAATAAAAGACTACCTAATGTCCCCGACAATCCTTATTCCTCCCATTTAAGGAAAGCCTTTATTATACATTTCTACCACTAATTCAGCACTGGGGGCATTGCTAGCGCAAAATGACCAAGAGGAAAAATAAAGAGATATATATTACATCAGTTGGACATTGGTCGGGTATGAATTAAACTACACACCAATTGAATGGGCTTGTCTTGCCATGGTATTTGCAACACAAAAGCTAAGACATTATATGTTAAGTCATCAAACACAACTAGTAGCAAAGATTGACCCCCTCAAATATCTGTTAAGTTGGGCAACATTAATAGGATGTCTGGAAAAATGGGTCATGATTCTAAGTGAATATGACATTCAATATGTAGAAATAAAGGAAACCAAAGGACAAGTCATAGCTGATCAACTAGTGGATGCACCTTTATGAAGTGATCACTCGTTAGTGGTATATTTTCCAGATGAGTCAATATTCCATATAGAACCTAAGTCACCTTGGCAACTCTACTTTGATGGATCACACACAAATCATGACTCGGGGCCAAGAATCATGTTCATCACCCCTCAAAGAGACTCCATTCCTAAGTCTTTCCACATTGCTTTCCCATGCACAAACAATGTGGCGGAATATGAGGCACTGGTTATGAGACTAAGAATGACAATAAAATAGAAAATCAGAGCACTACATGTTTATGGGGATTCTCAGCTCATCATCAACCAAGTTAATGATGACTATGACACAAAAGATGAGAATCTAATGCCCTACAAATGAATGGTTGATAGTTTCCAAATGTACTTGCATATGGTGAATTTTGAACAAGTTTCGAGAGCACAGAACAAAGTGGCAGATGCCATGGCTACAATAGGCTCTCTCCTCGACATACCAAGCAAGCTACCCCAGTTAGAGTTCCTAATAGAACAATTAATGGTTCCTTCCTATGACATTCTAGAACCAGAAATGGTATGTGAACTTGTTGGTCCTAACTCTCCATGGTACCAAGATATTTATGACTATCTTAAGTCTCAAACCCTTCCACCTAACCTGCCCAATAACCAAAGGAAGTACTTTATCTAAAAATTTGCAAGGTATGCCATCATCAGTGATACCCTTTACCGTCGTAGCTTTGATGACACCCTCCTTAGATGTCTCAACACCAATGAAGCATGCATAACCTTACGTGAAGTACATGAGGGTATATGTGGGTCTCATTCGAGTGGTCCTACTCTAGCTAAGAAAATAATGATACTTGGGTACTATTGGATGACCATTGAAAAGGATGCACTATAATATGTCAGGACATGTCACCAATGCCAGATTCACAGTGATTTGATCCACACTCCAATGTAGAAACTTTGGCTGATCACTTCTCCTTGGCCCTTCGCTCAATGGGGACTCAGCCTCATGGGAAAGATTCATCCTACCTCATCCAATGGCCATAAATTCATTATCCCCACCACTGAGTATTTTATGAAGTGGATTGAAGCCATCACTCTGACATACATAACCAGAAAACAAATATCCAAATTTATTATCAACTATATCATTTGTCGGTATAGCCTTCCACAATCCATCATCACTGACAATGAATGTCCATTTAAAAACCAAGACGTTCATGAGTTATGTGAGTGATTTCATATCCAACACCATTTCTCATCTCCATATTACCCACAAGGAAATGGTCAAGCTGAGGCGTCAAATAAAAATATTGTTAAAACCCTAAAAAATACTATCAATGACATTGGTTGTGACTGGCATATACAACTCAACCCTACTCTTTGGGCTTACCGCACTAGTATTTGTACACCTATAGGAGCCACTCCTTTTGCCCTGGTCTTTGGAACTAAAGCCATCTTTCCCATTGAGGTTGAAATTCCTTCTTTATGAGTCTCCCTATAGGGTCTCACTGATGATGAAGAGTATAGACAATCATGCCTACATGAGCTGGAGATGTCAGAGGGAAGAAGACAAAATTACTTGAACCATCTACAAGCATATCAAAACTATCTTTGTCACAGTTACAATAATAAATTCATGGTTAGGAAATTTGACATTAGCGACCTAGTCCTCATGTAGAACCCTAAGAACCAAGCTGATAGAGAAAAGACAAGAAAGTTTGAGCCAAACTGGTTGGGTCCTTATGTCATCGTATCTTCTTTTGGTTATGGAGCTTATTAGCTAGTGACTCTAGATGGAGAAAAACTGACAAAGCCTATCAATAGTCTACATCTCCAAAAGTTTTGCGCATAGCATTAGGAGATCAAGCTGAGGATTTTAAAAATACAAAAAAAATTGAAACATAATAAAAAATTGTTGCCCAGGTGATGAAAACCTAGAAAATAGGTGTCTTGGCAGCACAAAAAAAAAGAAAAATGACAAAAATAGTAAAGAAAAATAATTTTTTCAATGGTGAAAACCTAGCAAACAAGCGTTTTGGATAAGTACCATGGTGAAAACCTGGCAAATAGGCACCATGCGTAGTCAATCATTGCTCGACCATCTACTATTATTTTATCTACCTAAGGCTATGATGAAATAGATTTTCCGTCACTACCACAACACCTGCCATGAGATCATACCCTTCCTTTTATGGTTGATAAAAGGTTTGCATCAAGTCCTAAATACTATCCATTCAGTACCCTAGGCACATACCTTTCATGTTCTTTGAAATTGGATAATTCTTGGACCTGCCTGGGCAAAATTTTTTTATCATGTAACTATAGTGGATATCACGCATGGTTTTGACAATTGCTAAAAAGTCTTGAAAAAAGACAAAAGCATTAGAAAATATCTTGAAAAAAGACAAAAACATCACAAAAAGTCCTAAAAAAAGACAAAAACATCACAAAAAGTCTTGAAAAAAGACAAAAAAATCACAAAATGTCTTGAAGAAAGACCTAAAAATCAAAAAACATCCTGAAGAAAGACCTAAAAATTGAAAAACATCCTAAGGAAATCACAACAAATGTCAAACTATCTCAAAATCACAAAACAGTGTCATTCCTGGTCAAGTCTATCATGTCAGTCAGTCTTTGTCATTTGTCTAAACTACGTTGTCTTTGTGTATTTACTACATAGGTAAGACTCATTTTCGAGTCCCCAAGACATTAGATTAGTCCTTTTAGGTTTGTCAAAATAAAATCATGGCGTAATCTTTGGTCATCAAGACAAACTCATTGGTCATGTCGAACTATGAGGTCTTTGAGTGAATGATATAGGCAAGGCCATCTGTCGATGAGCCCCCAAGGCTACACTAGGTCAGTCCATTAGGGTTCATGGCATTACACTAGCACACATGTCAAAAGTATCAAATCAAGATGAATCAGTTTCCAAATGCAAAAAACTCCTAAAATAAAGTATGGCAATCATTTATTCAACATGACAAACAAATAGACATACAGTCAACACAAGTCAAACTCAGTCAAAATAATTCAAAAGATCATAATGTGTCAAACTTTCAACTCTTGGTTCACTTTTAGATGTGTCCTTTTGAAAAAAATAGCCTTTGTCATTCATGCCTTAGGATATGTCCTTCCTAGGCAACGTCACTATCATTCAACATTTTGAGGGATCCTCTTGACATCTAAGGATCACTCCTCTTAACATCAATATTCTTTAGATGTGTCCTTCTAAAGTACAAAATTTATCATTTATGCCTTAGGATGTGTCCTTCCTAGGCATTGTCATCATTTCAAGGGACCCCTTTCGACATTTAGGGATCAATCCTCTTGATATTGACATTATTCAGGATTTGTCCTTGAATTTGGAAATCTTCGACATCTGTCATCTTCGCATCGTCAAAACTTTGACACCTCAACATCTTGACATCATCAAACCTGACATCTTCACATTAGAACAATGGATATCAATACACACTTGGAAAACACTTGGTACTTCTCTTTTGGCTTTCTATCATGTTATTAGTTTTTTAGTGAGATCTCACTAACAAGATTTAGAGAAGCAATGATGTATCATGGCGATTGACACACATGATCACTAGTTTCTTAGTGAGATCCTAATTTTGGGATTTAGAAACAAAATGATGTATCATGATAAGGGATCTATTTATATTTTGACAATCATGTCGATAGTTTCTCAAGGTTGTCCTGGAAACATGATTTAGAGAAGCAATGATGTTTCATGAATTGTCCTTGTCTTTTTCTGCTTGTGGCTGATTATGACAAAAAGACTGGGGCAATCATGCTCTTAGTTTGAGTCATGATCATCCTTGTTTGTGAATGCTTGTCTTATGTGATGGTACAACCTTGCACACCTTGATCTATGTCATATCATGGTGTTTGTTGGCCATCACAACAATCTACCCTATGATGATTAAGAGCAATAAATATTAACATTCTATGTTAAAGCTTTGAAGGATTTGGTCTAGGTACTAACATGCATCTCCTTTGATCTGGTCATCTTCTCTCTTCAATTGGTTCATCTTCTCTTGTCCATCTCATGATGATATCCTATGACATACAAAAACATACGTGCATACATAATCATAGAAACATTGCATTAGGCCCATATATATACATCATTCATAGCATTAAAATATATAACATTTGATTGCATATTGCATTTGGATAATCATAAATATGGCATCTATTCAAAATAAATACAGTATGCATATCATTATCATCATCATCACAAAATCAACATAACATATAAATAAGCATGGGATCATAATCATAGCTAAAAATCATAGAACATACATAATACCATCATACATCATAAATTAAAATAATACATAAGGCATCACATCACATATCTCATAATGCATAAATCACACAGCATCACATAACACACATGTAGGCCACATCAAAAACTGCATCATCATATAACATCATCTCAAAAATATACAATGTCACAAGATAGAGTCAACAGATATCACAAAAATGGAGCTCGCAGGCTCAATGATCTATACATAATGTGTCATAACATAAAATCAAGTATAGCAAGCATGCCCCTAAGGTAGGCTCTCATCATCCCCTCATGGTGAAGAGTGCGGTGGCTAAGGATCTATGACTAGCGTTGAGACAATGGGGGGACCTATAACAACCTCTGTCTGTGCAACCTGTGATGTCACTACGACTTGACTCTGTGAGACTGAAGGATCTGCCACTAGTGGCTGCCTCTATACTAACCTTTGTACTGAACCAATAGACCCATGACTATGGCCCGAATGATGACTCGAGGAATGCCTTTGAGAGTGGTGGGACCTGTGCCCTAATGTGTGCCCTAACGAGGTAGACCCTCCTACACTCGTGTGACTCCTGTTACTACTTCCACTCCCTGATCGGCGATCACTACCTGGTCTCATCTGTGACCATGACACTATAGGATCTCATCACTCAGGAGGCACTGCCTACTCATATAGGGTCTTGTACTATCCCAACCTCATGCTCGCCCTAGCTAGTTCATAAGCAATATCCCTAGAAGTCCCTATGCATAAGGCTACAAACTCTACACACCACTTAGCTGAGTCCTGCTGACGGATCACTACCTGATCCCACTCTACCCTAGCCACCTCTAGCTCTACCTGCAGTGCCCTAACCTATGTCATGCTCTCATCCAGTCTCCTCTATAGGTCGGCCACCCTTTGATCTATCGTAGCATCCTGGGGCAATGTCGAGGAGGATAGTATCTCCTCCTCCCCCTCCACCATCTTCCATCTAAGCAGTCTCTCAACCTCATCCATGGCATCATCCTCATCATCATCCTCCTCTTGTCTAGCCTCCTCCTCCTATCTAGCCTCCTTCTCCTACCTCCTGTCTCTCCTCCTACTCCAACCCTACAACCCCCTCTTGTCTCTCCTCCTCCTCCTCTCCCTCCTACCTCAGCTACTCCTCCTCCTCTCTCTCCCCCTCCTCAACCACCTCTGGGATAGCATCTAGTAGAAATTTAGCCATGTGTAGTCACACTCTCCTGCCCTATCTCTAACCATCCCTCCTCCATCATCCCCATCATCTATGTCATCTCCACCTCAACCTCTATCTCTGCCTCCATCCCTGCCTCCATCCTAACCTCCATCCCTCCCTCGGCCTCTACCTCTATCACTTCCCCTACCTCCTCACCTAGATCTCGGCACATGAGGTATAACTGACCATCTGTCCACACATGCTGGTCCATTTGGATCTGTCAGTGGCACTGGTCGATGTGCCTCCAACCATGGGTCATAATTTGTTGTGGTCTCAGGATCTACAATCCCACCTCTCCATCCCCACTGCTGGGCTCCTGACCCATCAATCTACTACTCAGAAAACACTATGGGAATGGTTGACCCCCAAGCATACTCTCTGGAGGACTGAACATACTCGGCAGTATCTATAGGAACACCTTGTTGCTCTCTAAATTGTCTAAGGACACATTAGGGAAGATACATCTTGATAATAAGTTGGCTCTGCATGGTCCTACCAATCAAGTAGTGGCACTGTCTGCATAAGCTCAGGTGGTCATCCTTGTCATCCCACTGCTAATAGTCTATGTATGGCATCCAGATGGAGGACACCATGGCATCAATACAATGCTGCCACCAACCTGTCTTGCCCATCCATGTCTACTGTAAGGTACTAGCATAGTAGTAAGCATAGGGAATCCCCTTGGCCAACTGTGGTCTCTGAATGGGTGGTCAAAATATAGCTATGTACTCCAAAGCCCAAATCATCATCAATGTAGTGCCACATGAAATTCTCTTTGTCCTCCTGTAGGTGACTTTGTGCAGCTAGTGATAGAGTGTGCCCAATAAAAAAGGGCCCTAAGCATAGACGGTCTCTTCTCATCTCATCCCAACTAAGATGTCTCCCTAGCCAATAGGGAACCCATGTCCATGACGATCGAGAATCAATATCCGACCAATCAGTGTCACCAGGAATGCATCAAAATGAGCATAGTGCTCTGCTATAAACTCCCAATAGAACTCGTATCCCTGGATACCAAGTCCTGCACCCTCATCTTGCTAGTACACCTCAAATTTCTACTTGCCATGGTGAGGGTCATAGACAATCCACTCTCCTCAGATCGACACGTGTAGAATGTGGTACACATCCTCTAGTGTAATGATAGCCTCTCCTGTCAACAGGTGGAAAGAACAGGTCTCAGAGTGCTAACGCTCGCATAGTATAGTCAGAAGTCCCCTATTAGCCCGAATAGTGGGCATATAGGTGACATAGAACATACCTAGCCACATTAGTCATCGCCGCTCCTGTGGAGTCAGCTAGTCAACAAATCATAATATCGTTAGTCTGCTCTCTTGCATGTAAATAGGGGCAAGTTGTCTCTGCACAAAGCCAAACAACACATTAGTACCTTCTAGGCAACTGTTAGTATCATCAAAAACATTTCAACTTGGAAAAGTATCAAAATCATCCCTAGTCAAAGTCAACATCAAATGCGTCGCGGTGACTACAATTGCATTGCAAAACAACAAATGCGTCGTTTCGTACAACAAATGTGTCATTTCATACTTCAAATGCATCTCAAAATGGAAATTGCATCGCTTGGTTACTCAAATGTGTTGCATCATATCGTTTACATCATGATATATGACACTTGTGGCATTCCATTCAAATGCGTCACTTAAACAGGCGATTGCGTCACAACATGACGAATGCAACTCAAAAAAGCGAATGCGTTGCAATTTTTAGCAAATGTGACACCAAACTTCGGTCTTCCCTAAATTACCCTTGCACTTGCGTTGTGACACATCAAATGTGTCGAATGCGAAATCAAATGTGGCTTATGCACATGCATATGCACATTTGTTGTTTTCCCTAAAACCCTACCTTTGTCAGACAAAACAAAAAAATTACAAAGAGGGTTAGGGGCACATACTGCTAGCTTTGAGCCCTCTATCCACCTAAATGTCAACATGATCTCCTCGCAATGCTCTGTCACTGGAATCACCATCCTCGCTGCACTCCTTTTCACTCCGAGCTCTCGAAATTTACAAAGTAAATAGTGAAAATGAATTGACTTTTACCCCTTTGTCAACCTATTTATAGAAGTCAAAATGACATAAGTCAACTAGGTTATTACTGGAGGCTCATTTGACCAACTTTGACCACCCCGTTCGCTGTCTTAAATAAGTCAGAATTCAAAAACATTTGCACCATCATTTTTCTGGTCATTAAATTGACTTATCGGGACCTCTTCCAATTTTTTCTGCCACTGACCCAAAATTCGAAAAAATTCTTGAGGGGTAATTGATACTCTATACCTTCACTAGGGCATGGATTTGACTTATTTTCTTTTTCACAATGCGACATGCTACATTATGACAAAGAGGGGAAAAATTTAGACACATAAAAATGACCTAGGCTTGCAAGCTTCATTTTACCACTTTCGTCCTAGCATAATTATCACATTTAATTATGTCTTTGGTCCACATTCGACTATTGATTAAATAATTCATAATTATTTAGTTAATTCATGTCCCTTTATTCTTCATGATTATTAAATAAAGAAGTTTTATTTATTTATTAAATACGTTATTAATTGTCTAACTCTTCCCTTAATTAAATAAATTTTAATTACCCTTCTTCATTTACTTCTTCCTGATTATTAAATAAATAAATAAATTTATTTATTTAATGTGTCGCTAATTTTCATAATTAAATAAATTTATTAATTTATTCAATCAATTAATCCTATCTTCTAAATTAAATAATTATTTTTAATTATTTAATTGCCAAAATTAATATTTCTCTTGTTTTAAATAAATCAATTATTTAAAATATCATCACATTCTTAATTGATAGTCCATTTTGGTAAATAATCTAAAAATTGATTATTTATTATCTCATAAAGGTCAAAATGGTAACTAATCTTCCAAAAATCAAGTAATCGTGCATATTCTTGATTTTTCAAATCTGATCTTCAGTTCAACTCTTATCTTCTTGATTTTTTGAATCTCACAAATCAAGTAGTCTTTATCTTCTTGATTTTCGAGAATATTGATTTTCTAATTAATTATTTCATTTATTCTCCATTGCCGATTCAATCTTCTTAGAAGACATCTCGACCACTCATTTAATAATTTTTACCCTAACCTTGATTAGGATCTGTCACCTTAAATCTTGTCCACTGATTTTAGGTCTTTGCTCAAATTCAATCTCGTTCATCCATTAAAAATGGAATTTTCTATAAAATGTTATTTTTCTCTCATTTTGAGATTATACACTCAAACATTTAGACATTTTACAAAAAATACAGCATTTATTGTCATATTCCATTTAGTTTTGGCATATTTAGGCATAGACATTTTTATCATTTAGGCATAGATATTTAGATTCAAATCCTTCAAAGCTTAGGTAGGACTTTGTCCAATATTGCTCTCACATTCGATCTGAGGGCAACACAAATCAACAAGTTCGAAGGTGTAATGGAGATCAGCCATGGAGAATGAAGACACTGGGTGAGATTGTTCCATTTTCTGTGTTTTCATTTATTGTTCCCTTGCACTTCATTATTTTCTTTGGGTTTATGCTTTGAATTAATTTGATAAATTATTCCTAAATTTAACCCTTAGATATAGTGGGAATTGGGTCCCACAAACGTACAAGGATATGCACTCTTATCTTACCATCATCACTTCTTTTAACTTGTCGACACTTAATTCCCATGAGCTGGTGGGTATGACCAAGATCTTATCCTAGATCCTTGAATCTTAAAACTTGTATTCCATACAATGTTAGAATTAAATGGAAAGGCCTTAGTTAAGCCAATGACAACATGACCCCTTGAGGATAGATGACTCTAGCTTAAGTCACAAGGAAAAAAATAAAACTAAACTTAGGAAAAATCTCATGTCATTGGAATAATTGGTGACCTGTGATTCAAGCTAATAGGGTTGGTAAACTAACATGCAATGTGGCTCAAGAGATCGATGACCGACAAAGCAGGTCAAATTGCAATTATAATTCTTGCATACTCTTGTAAATAAAACCCTACTCATTCATGGGGACAAGGCTTCAAAAGTGGAGACTAAACCCATGGGGCAAAGAGAAAATTCCTCAAAATTTTACAAGACTTGGAAGGTTGTTGAGACAAAGTATACATTGCTCTAGCAAGTGCTCCTACTATAGTAGATGAGGTTTCTACTTATGAGGAGAATGAGAAAGTCGGGTTTTCTATTTATTGTCCTCTATCTACAACTGGTCAAACTAAGGTTCTTTCTTTGGGAATTGCAAATGAAGTCTAGAAGAAGTTGGAAGAACAATATGAAGGAAATGAAAGAGTAAAATTGAAAAAGAAGCTGGTGGAAAAGTGCAAATATGAGAATATGAAAATGGAAGAATGTGAATATTTCAAAAGCTATTTCTAGAGGGTTGAGATGATAGCAAATGAAGTTAGGAATCAATGGGAAAACCTGACAGATGAAGATATAATTGAGAATATCTTAATAACACAACCTAATTGTTATAGTGATAAGATCTCAGTTATTGAAGAAATGTATGATCCTAAGAAGTACACTAAAGAACATTTATTTGGAACCTTGACAACATTTAAGATGAGAAAGTTTAGCAAAGAAGAAAAGATAATTTTTTTTTAAGGAAATGAGGATTGAAGATGATCTGGATAGTGCTGGTTTTGATGAGTTGGAAGCAAATTTCACCAAAAAATTGAAGAAAGGTACCAAAAAAGTATAAAGGTATGTTTCCCTTTAAATATTTTAGTTGTGGTAATATTGGTCATTATGCTTCAAGATGTCTGAATAGAACTATACATAAGAAGAAAAAGGATTATAAAGATAAAGATAGAAAGGATAAGAAATAGAAGAAGCTATATTATGTTAAAGAAGAAGGAAAAATCTCTGATGATGAATCTAATTATGAGGGTGATGATAGTGAATGCTTATTTTTAGCTTTGGAGAATAAATCTATTTCTGCTAACACTGGAAAATGAGCAAGGAAGAATGTTTTGGAAAACAAGAAGAATGGGATGGAAGGTACCGTGGTCACCACATTTCATGCTAAGTAGAATAAAGACTACTAGGTGATTGAAAGTGGAAGTTCTAATCACATGACTAGAGATAAGAGTAAGTTCACTAAACTTGAAAAGTATGATGGTGCTTTGGTCATGTTTGGTGATGATTTAGGAGCTAAGATTTGTGGGAAAGGTACAATTAGTTTTGATGGAGTACACAACGCTGATGATGTATATTATGTAAAGGGTTTTGAGGCATAATGTTTTGACTGTTGGATAAGTGTATAGAAAATCTTTAAGACTTGTGTTTCAGAATAATACGTTGAAATCAGAAAATTATAATGAGATATGGTTGCTACTAGAAGGAGAACTCATGGAAACATCTATCAGCTTAAGGGAGTTGATGGTCAATGCCTTGTATCTCAATTCAATGAAAGTTGGTTATGGCACTAGAGGATGGGACATGTAAACTTTGATAATATGGTTAAGATCAGTTCAAGAGATTTTTTCTGAGGTTTGAGTAGAATCAAAAAGCCTACTAATACTATTTGTAGAAGTTGTTAGTTGGGGAAACAAACAAGAAACAATTTTAAGGGAAAAGAGAAATCTACTACTGGAATGCTGGAATTGATTCACACTGACCTTTGTCATCCATATAGAATATGAAGCCTAAATCATGATAGGTATTTCATGCTCCTTATTGATGATTATTCTTAAATGTCATGGGTTGCTTTTGTTAGACAAAAGACTTAGGCTCTAGATATATTTAAAGTGTTCAAAGCAAGAGTGGAAAATGAAGTGAATTTGGGAATCAAATGTTTGAGATATGATAGAGGTAGAGAATTCACTTCTAGAGAATTTAATACAGTTTGTGAACATCATGACATAAAAATTCAATTTTATGCTCTGAGAACCCCTCAATAGCATGGGTTAGTTTACAAGAAAAATTGAATAGTACAAGAAGTTGCAAGAACAATGATGATAGAATCAAATGTATCAGATGTGTACTGGAGAGAGGTAATACACACTACAATTTATATTCTTAATAGATTTTAGATTAGAGGCAACAACACAAATACTCACTTATAAGTTATGGAATGGTAAGACTCCTACTATGAAGTACTTCAAGGTATTTGGAAGTTGATGTTACATTAAAAGAGATGATGAAAATCTTGGAAAGTTTGATGCTATATGTGATGAAGGAATTTTTCTTGGGTACTCTACTACTAGCAAAGCATATAGATGCTTCAATAAAAGATTGAGGAATATTGTTGAAAGTGCTAATATGAAAGTTGATGAAGACATTCATAGACCTATTGAGATAAGTGAAGTTGAAATTGATGATCCTATCTATGGACAAGTACCTAAATAGAATAAGGAGAAGGAAGAAGAAGATGAAGAAGAAAAGACTGAAGAAGAAGAATAAAATGAATAGAAACTTATTTCTAAGACTCCTAAGAATGTGTAGAAGAATCATTCAGAGAAATAGATAATTGGAGATAAGAGTGAAGGTGTGAAGACAACAAGTAAAGTAGCAGGTGAGGTAAATATGTGTTTACTCTCTAAAATTGAACCTAAGTCTGTGAGTGAAGCATGTGAAGATGAGAGTAGGATGAGAGCTATGAAAGAATATTTGCAAGAAATAGAAAATAATTAGGCATGGGGACTAGTACTAGACCTATGAATAAGAATGTAATTGGTTCAAAATAGGTGTTCCAAAATAACTTGAACGAAAATGGTGAAGTAAGAAACAAGGAAAGATTTGTATGCAAGGGATACTCACAAGTTGAAGGAATAGACTTTGAAGAAACATTTTCCCCTATGGTTAGAATGGAATCTATTAGAATGTTTTTGGCATTTTCCACCCACAAGGATTTCAAAGTATATTAGATGGATGTCAAGTCACCATTTTTGAATGGTGAATTGGAGGAAGACGTATACATGGAACAACATGAAGGAATTCACTTATCTAACAAATTGGATATGGTTTGTAAGTTGAAGAAGGAATTGTATGGACTGAAGCAAGCTCCCAAAGCTTGGTATGCAAGATTGGATAGATACCTAACAAAGCAAGGATTCAACAAAGGATTTGTTGAAAATAATATTTACTTGAAAGTGCAAGCTAACAAAATGTTGCACTAGTTGTATATGTTGATGATATCATCTTTGGTGGAAATAAAGGAATGTGTAAGAGATTTGCAGAAGAAATGCAAAAAGAATTTGAAATGTCCATGACTGGCAAGTTAAATTTCATTCTTCATCTTCAAGTAAAACAAACTGATAAGGGGATATTCATTTCACAATCTAACTATGTAAAAGATTTGTTAAAGAAATTTAGAATGGATGATTCTATTGGTTGTTTTTGATTGCACCTAAGAAATCTCTAAGGGATAGCAACTCCTATGCTTAAGATTCCTAAAATGACTAGCCAACTAACAAGATCTAGTCATTGACTGAGATCTTCTAAACTTTAGGATCTGTGGGGCCAAGGAGAGTGTTCCTATTGTATTCATTTGAGAATATGCTTTATAGAACACATCATTTTCATAGATCATTTTGAATGAAGGATAATTATGTTAAAATTACTACAAGATTGGTTTATCTTTAAGTAAATTTCCTACCCATTCATAAAAACAAAGGTCATTCTACATGATAGTTGACAAATACATGCATTAAGATTCATGAATTTTAAAAAGGAATTTAAATCCTAAATTTTTGTCATTAGACAATTATTTGATCAACCCTTTAGGTGAATCATTAAGGAATATATCAGTGCCTTGTTACATTGGGCAATAGAGTCACATACACAAGAACCAGTAACATAGAAATGACTTTAAAATTTGATGGGATGGACTACTCTCATAACAAATTTTCATTATGGAGTTCACTCTTTTTGATACATAACTACTTATCAAATCCCTTGGGAATAATTGTAAATTTGAGACTACATTTAAGCATTTAATTGATTGCTTGAATCAAAGCAAAAAAAAAGACATACATTTGAACATATCTTCAAAGAATAATGAAAATATAATTAAAATTCCATTCAAAATTTACACAAATTCACATAAGGAGAGAAAATATATCAGAATTATATGTTCATTCATGTTTATCAGACATATATACATAACAATTTAAGATAAATTGCACGAGTTCTTCTAAAAGCTCAAAACAAACTATGTATTCTATTCCTATCATTCTACCTATGTACACCTGACTCAAAACCTAACTAGAATTTTCATCCCCTGCAAAATGAGCCCTAAATTACCATTTATAGAATAAGGGAGCAATAAGCTTTAGGCTCAAATTCAATTTCATCTCAAAATATCATTTCACCTAGAATTTCATCTGCATTTCAAAAATTTGTGCATATTGATTATGCAAGAGCACATTGAACACGAGGAAAATGAAACTTATAGTCGACACCCAAAAGAGAAATGCAAAGGCCCACTAAAATCTTCCATTATCAACCATTACACACTACATCAGATGTCCACATCACCATGATGGCACACATTCAACATCTGACCCAAAAGTAATGGTCACATATGTTGAAGAAGAAACTAAATGCTGCAACAATATGTCAAAATGAAAATTTACCACCCCACATGGAAATTCTTTATTAACCAACCACCCCACTCTTATCAATGTCTAGACCATGATACATATGCCCGCTCTGAGTCATCACAAGGGAAAAATAGAAAACCTCATATTCTTCCTTGTCCTTTTCCTTACACTTTATAGTACCAGTTTTCTCGCTTGGAGTTCTGACTTCTGGTGGAGGAACATACAATATTTCTTCTCCCATGGCCTGAGTTTGACCCAAAGTGTTGAGATACCACCGATACCTAGAATTTATCTTAGTCTCACTATTTAGCGGGCTCTTAGTAAGGTCAATGGGTGAATGTTGGCACCCAAAGGAGCCACGTCCAGATCTGATTCTTCTTTATCCTTTAGGAGTGAATGGCATTGGTTCTTTTCCTTTATCTTTGACTTTTTCAGCAGTAACATTCTAGAATTGAAATCTCTGAATGCACCTTGTGGGTGCAAGTACAAGCCTGCAAGTAGGAACATCAACCTCCATAGTTGAAGCATCTTCTAGTACACTAGCACCAGGCTTCTGAGAGCTTAGGAAAATAGACATCTTCATTGGTTCACTCATTTTCCATGTCTAAGAATTGCTCAAACTCACCTTGTCTTAATCAAGAAAACTTCTAGCTACTAAATGTGAATGACACAAATAATAACTATTCCTTCTATATTTATTGTGTGAAGTGAAGCCACACACAATAAATTTTTAGTAAAACACATGCATAATCTAGGAAGCTCATTGGCATATGTGTTGTCGCCGTTTAATTCCCAATTGCATGGAAATCTATAGATCACACTTCATGATTACCAACATTTGCATTTCCACACGAATCAAGATCAACTTGATCACTCCTATAGAAAACTGGCCATTAATGCATGATGGTTATAAAGTTAAATGGCTATCATGTGCTATTTTCCAACTTTGAATATTACCCATTGATCCCCTAAAGACTTGGCATATCAAACGGTTCACCCTAGGCTAATCGGGTTTGAGATCCAACAAAGCATAATTGGTTTTCTCTTAGAAAATGGTATTGATACACCTCAAAAAATAGTTTCCCCATTGTCAAGTTTTGTATATCTCATAGATTGAGTTGTTGGAGGCACATGTTATGATCTCACTATTCTCGCTAGTCTTAACTAGCATTTACTTTCTCCCAATGAAGTAGTGGGGGAAGGTGGAGATCTGATCTCAACCATTTGTTGAAGGCTTCAAATGGTGGGCATGGTGGTGGGGATTGGGTCCCATAGAGGTACAAGGAAACACGTCCTTATCTCACCATCCTTGTTGCTTTTAACATGTTAGTACTTTATTTCTATGAGCTGGTGGGGTATGACCAAAATCTTATCCTAGATCCTTGAATCTTAAAACCTGCATTCTATACAATGTTAGAAATAAATAGAAAGGACTTAGTTAAGCTAATGGAAACATGATCCCTTGAGGATAGATGACTTAGGATTAAGTCACTAGCAAAAAAATTAAAACTCGACTTAGGAAAAAGCTCATGTTGGTGGAATAATTGGTGACCCATGCTTCAAACTAACGAGGTGGGTAAATTAAAGTGTAATTTAGCTGAAGAGATGACTTAAGAGATGGATGATCAATGAATTAGGTCAAATTGGAATTATAATGCTTGCATAATCTTATAAATAAAACCCTACTCATTTATGGGGACAAGGGTTTGAAAGTGGAGACTAAGCCCATGGGGGAAAGAGAAAATTTCTCAGAATTTTAGAAGCTCCATTAGTGGCTCATGCTTGGGGATGCATACCCCTAGTGGGTATGGTGAGGAAAATATCTCGAGTTGAAGCAAACTAGGGTAGAAGACCAAAACCAAGGAACTCACCCTGACAAGGTAAGTAGACCCAACAAAAAGTACAAACCAAACCAATATATGTACACTACTTACCAAATATACATTGTGGATTATTTCCATAAGATGAAGGCCCTAGGCCCCCAAATTTTAAGGGACAATTCTTCCCTCTTTCAAAGACCGTGGCTTGTTTATCCTACAATCAATTCATATGAGTATTGTGTAGTCCCAAGTTATCAACACTATCTTGATCAACACTACCTATAATACTTGAAGTATCATTGCCACATTTGTCCATTTCCATTGCAAGATCATCAAATTGAATAGGAAAAAGGAATCATGTTGATGATGTTTTTTGTACAGCAATAACTCAGACAAGATACAAGTATCCCATCTCTCTTGAAAGGTAAATCTCTATCAGCAAGCCTCAAGAGATAACCCAAAGGTCTCTAACATCAGGTCTTGACAATGCATAAACAACTCAGATATTATGTGAAAATGTTGGTAATCACAATGGGACCTTACTACAAGCAAAGAATAAATCTTCAATTTATCAGATCTAACAATATAGTGATACTTCAATCCTAAATCTAACCCAAATGATAAAGAAAATAACAAAAGATTAGGGTTTAAAATAGATCGCTAAGATCAAAACTACTCCTAAGATTAATAATGCAAATGATGAAATACTTGGAATGGACCAATCCCTCATAAACCAATTCTTTCTTAATCCAGATGAATCTGCAATTTCACAAGAATAGTGCAATCTTCTAAGGTAATAAAGATTTTCAGATTATGAATATTCATCCAAGACAACCTAAGGTAATTGGAATGAATAAACCTTCACAATTGAACTAAGCACAATAGATATATGGTCTAGGCTAACTTTACAAAGCAACTAATATTTAGCTAGCTACAAAAAGTATGGACCAGGGATTGCTACAACACTTCAAACATCAAACCATAAAAATTATTGAATTGGATCTAATCCTAAATATCCAAATATCAATCTTTCTCAAAGAAATTTTAAAGATAGAATAACAAGAACCATGCAAGATAAGTAGAACACAAGTAAGGCACCAAATCACAATGTCATTACTTGCATCAAATTACCCACTAAAGCAACAATTCCAGTTTTCTATTACAATATTTTCTTGAGAACAGCTACTTCTTGCTCTACTTCATTCAGTTCAATACTAGCTATATCTCTCTTCATCTATGTCTATCTCTATCCCTTACAAATGAGGCAAAATTCCATATTAATAGAAACCCCCAACATATATCGGCCTAGATAAGGTTTACAATAATAATTGGCTAGAAGAAAAGTTGGCCAAGAGAAATTCAAAATGAAATAAAATATGCATTAAATGGATAAACTTCATCCAGGTCACCCTAGGATCTCCAATGCAACTCAGACCAATGCATGCAAAATAATAGGGAAGCACAAATTTTGATGTAGCCCAGCATTAACTACCTTCTGCTTTGTCCTTATTTTGATCAATCATGTCATGCACCCTCAAAATAACCTTATCAAGGTCAGTTGTGGGTGGCAAAGGAAAAATCTTAAGTCAATTTTCAATTGATGTAATATTTTCCTTGGAATGTTCCATCGATTTATCCCATTCAACCTTATATGTTAGATATTTATAAATAACAACAATATAGGTGGCTGCATAATCCAATGTGTGTTCAATAATAGGATCATCACTAGCTGGAGCATAAACATCTTGCCACCACTTTCTCAACTGCTTTAAGCTCAAATACTTAGGTGCAATCTGCCCTCTCCCTTTCATTATCTCAAAGAAAGAAATGCAACCATTATAAACACTAGTTAGGGTATCTTCAATTTTCCTCCTCTACTTATAGATCTTCTTCAAAACATTCTACCTAATTTGCAAAGCCTCAAACCATTCCCAAGGATCTGCAGCTCTAGAGGAAGGGGGAATTCCATTGTTCACAAGCTTATCCTTAGTATATTCCATGATAGTTTTTTTCTTCTGCAATGGGAGATTTGTATCTTCTTTATCCTAAGCTAATACCTCCTTTAACCATTTTATCGCCCTCATAACATCTCCTCCATTTCAGAGAACATTCTTGATAGCATCATTTCCTTTGGATTGCACCCCTTGTAGCCAATTTTCTATAGCAAGAGTAGTGGATTTCATTCTTTCAAGCTTAGTGATCGTCTCTTGGGGTAGGAGATTTGCAGCAGAGGACGAGGAGCCAATGGACTACAAGGGTTTCATCAGATCCTCTAAACATTTCTTGACTCTTTCATTTACTTTCTCTAGCTCATGTTTGGTTTGGACTTCTTTTCTTAATCTCCCCAGGATGACTGCAATAGAACCCTCATACTCCTCTATATCTTGCTCCATGGAGGTGGATCCTAGATTGACTATCAGTAGATTGTAATCCTTTCTAGTTACCTCATCCTTGTTTTTATCCAAAGTAGGAGTTGCAATGTGGACTACCCTATTGTTGGCCTCATCTCTCTCAATCTTAGAAATCACCCTGGTCTTCTTCTTTCCTTTATCCTTTCCTATCTTAGCCAATAACTCATCCCAATTGGGTGTGGTATCATCTAAAATGACCTTCTTTCTCCTTATTTCTTTATCCAACCACTCTAGAATAGTGGGTTCTAATTGTACTTCACTCTGTCCTACTTCCTCCTATTGATCTTTAGGCATATCTTCATTTAATCTTGCCTCTTAAGAATCTCATCAGCCTTGTCTTCCTCCTCTTTAGAATGCCCCTCTCTATGCACAAGTGATGAGATCTTATCTGACACTTCTCTTTGAGGATACCTAACTTCTTCAGTTCTAACTGGCAAGTCCTCATATGCAACTAAGGGAGACTGCATTACTCTTTCTATTTTTGCCTCTATCCTGTAAAGGTGACCCTCATGAAATTCCTCTCCTTGTGTATCTTGGTGATACTCTACTTCCTTAGATCCACCTAGCTCATTCTAAGCTTCATGAGGAGGGAAATTGTCATGTTGTTCTTCTTGAGAAGTAACCAGAGGAGGATCTTTCTTTGGTGCACTATCCTTAGGAGAGGGAGTCTTGATTTCCTTGTATACACCTATGTCTTTTCTCCTGAACTCTCTACATTTACTACAGGTGGATCTATTTCTTCTCCCTCCTTGGATCTTTCCTTCTGTGATAGTCTTACGATTATTCTTCTTTTAGGCACAAAAGTACCAACCTCAGGATTCGTCTTTTCAACTTCCTCTTCTCTAGAATTCTTAGTCTTTGAAGTATGTCCTCTTTTCTTGGCAATATGCCTTTTCTATTTTTCTATTTCTTGAGCTTTCTCCATTTGAACATCTTTGATCTTAATTTTGAAAGGGGAGTCTACCTTTCCCTTACCCTTAGGATCTTGTTCAGCTGATTCCTTAGAAGTAGAGTAAGGGTCCAAGTCTTCCATTAGATCATAGGTGCACTGTACACCTTCATTTTCCAATTCCCACATTTTATGCTTCAACCATAACTTGGTATACTTGATGACTAGATCCATCAACTGCCCTAATTTTATCTTTTCTTCTTCTAGCCAATCCACTTCACCAATTGGTCTATCCTTTATTTCCTCATAAGCATGGCCTTGAATCAGGTCCCCATCATCTTCAATCTGATTTGGGACTACCTTCACATTGAACAATCAAATTGATTTAACTGGAAGTCAGGAAATTTTTTTCTTTCTTACCTCATATTCATCACAACAATTGGCCTAGTAGTCTTCTAAATCAACCTTATGGCTATATATTCCCAACTGGCCTTCTTTTGAGCTTCACCAGTTATGTCAAATCTAGATCTCTTGGAGTGTAAGGATAAACCAAGAATACTCATCTCCTCTTCAAAAGCCTGAGATGGACTAATGGAAGGGCATGCCTCTCTAGTGCCTATCCTTAAAGGAAAGTCTCAACCAAAACTAGTCTTATGTTTGTCCCTTTTGACAATAGCATCAAAATCACATATTTGTCTAGTGACCTCCAGAAGTAAGATGTGATCAGTGGGATACCTTAGAAGTCCATATGGGGCCCTCTAACAACCATCAATCTAGATGTATAAGAAGGTTGAAAACTGAATGAACCAAGCCCCATATTTCTTGATGAGCTCTTTGGCTTGATCTGAAATCCTTATCTGTTCTGAACCCTGAAGCAATCTAGTGATATGCATGGTGAATGCATCATTCACCCTCCTATAGCTCGAGCTTCCTAAGTGTAACTGAGGGTAAACCTCATAAATAACATCCTATCCAAAGACTCCTCTTGTGCTCAATCCCTTATATGGATGAAATCTTGCAAGTGCATAAACTAGGTAGGAAGTCATGGTGAAGGTCTTAGTTTGCAGCACATTGCACATTTTCTCATGGATTACAACACTTATTACACCTTCCCAATGGTAATTGATCTTTTCATGTTCCATCCTTGCAATGACATTGCACATCCAACTCTCAAACATGCCTGCACTCTTCAATCCAACCACCCTACTAAGCAATGTGATGGCATCATAATACTCCTTGAATTTTTCTCTAAATAGTTGTTTGGGTAATTTAGAATAATGAGACTTGGGCATTTCAAGCCAGTAATTGATGAGCTAATGTGATTTAATAGTTTCCTCTTCATAGTAATTTTTAGCTACCTCCATGTTGAATGCCACCACGTGGGATCTATCTAGCATGCCAAAGGTCTTGGCTATGGAGATAGGATTCATATTTGCCACAATCCTCCCTTGGGGACCAATAATTATCTATGTATTACTATCATAATGTTTGGAACACTCAAGGACTAGCTCATAATACTGCACTGTAGAGAGAAAACTAGATACGTATGCCAATCCTAACTCCATCATTCTTTTAGCCACCAAAGGAAGATCTTGTGTTTCCATTCTAACCTGAATTCCTCATAATCCCACAATCCAACATTTTTGTCTATTACTTCTGACCAAATAGAAGTGTTCTTGCTCTCTAGGACTTTGCTCTTAATGTCCATCTTAATTCTCTCTGCTTCAGATATCGAAGACCCCTCCATGTCACCCTTAGCTTTTCTAGCTACTACCTTGCTAGATTCAACTTGCACTCAACAAAAGAAACAATAGTAAGGATCACACACAAATGAATCATAAACAACATGTTCATCCTCAAAAATGAGTCCCCAAATAAGCAAGGTACCATTAAATCTCATATAGAATGATCATATTAAAACTCAGGTTTCAGGTCCACCTGTAGAATCCAAGCCAGGGAGGAATTTCAGAGAATTCCAAGCCAAATGGACTCCAATAGAATGAACATGGAAACACCTACTAGCAACTCAATCTGATCATTATCAATCAAGAAACAACATGTGAGATCTCAAAATAGCAAAAATTAATCATAAAATGCACCTTCATTCGTTGACAAGTCATGTTATTCCATATTCCCTCACTTTCCATCAAATTCTAGGAAAATACGCATGGGATGGATTTTTGTGAAGGAGGAGACATTCTGAAAATCATGGAAAAACTAGGGAACAAAGGATTTAGGGAAAATCCGGATGAGACAGAAATCAGTAGGGAAGGTAAAACTCTGGAAACCTTGTGAATTTTGAAAAACGAAGAGGATAGGGAAAATTGGGGAAATCTTCTAGCATAAGAAAATCTTGAGATGGATGAAAAAACCAAATATCGCCACTCCCTCATGATTTGGCTCAAATTAATGGATTCGTCATAGATTTTAGGAATCCAGGCCTGCGACGAGTTTCATATGGACCCTCTACAGATTTTCCTTAAATTCTAGGCCTATTCAAAAATCAACTAAGGTGAAATGGTGATGCCCTTGGTATCAAACCCTACAAATCCGTAATTGAAACATAGGAAAGCTCAGGATTCAATCATTTCAACTGCTAAATCCTTACTAGGGGTTATTCACATCTCACAAGCAAGTTATCTCTAGATGTGAATGAAAGAATGAACCCATAACTTAATTGGGAAACCATAAATAAGACAATATCACGTAACCCTAGCATCAAACACCCAAATCCAAAAAACTTTGAACCCCAAGAAAACCAAAAATTCCAAAACCAAAAGCAAGGCAATCATATAAATACCATTTGATGAAGTAGAAATCGATTGAGGTAGCAAATATCAATTTAATGATGCCCAACAAAGGACAACAATGAAAACATGCATGAGATCACCACCAAAGCCAATAGTTCACAAATCCAGTGCCCCAAATCAAACTTAACACTCAAAGAATGCACTCCTAGCTCAATGGAACGTAGATGAGAAAGCATAATGGCACAAGAGTCTTCAAAGATCGATTAAATACATCCCTTACAACAGTATGAATGACATTAATGTCATCGACAAGACAACTAGGAAAATTTGGGAACCCAACGATAGGATGAAACTCAGAAAGATCCGGCCCATGTAGAATTCCATGAAGACTAGAAATCTTTGAACTAAAAAATTTAGCCAGAGTATGAGTGAGATCCGAGAAAATCCATCTGGGGTGCAAAATCCCGAACTGGGGGAAAAACCCAAACTTTTCCCAGAACTTAAGGTTTTCAATGTACAACTTAGGGAGACCACTTAAGCAAGCAAGATAAAAATTTAAGCACATTCCAAGGAAAATTCAATCATAAAAATCGAAGGGCCAAAGCACCAAAGATCAAAGCGAAAGAGGGTCCCTGCTTTTAGCAGGGCGTGTGTGCAAAACTGCACAACAAATCCTTCATATTCTACACTTTCATGAAGTATACCATCGAATTCCATTTTCCCATCAAACTTGAAAAAATCATATACACTCTGGCTCAAATTAGGCCAATCCTTAGTGAATTCAAGAAATTAAGCATGATTAGGTCTATTGTTAACCTATTTATTACAAGTGTTATTCTCATGAGGTGAAAGAAGTTCCATAATCAAATCCATCAGTTAAGGAGTATCCACAAAGAACTACACTGCAAATTCATACTATCCTGTATTATGTTCATAATCACCTATGTCTTTGGATTTCCCTTCACATGGGTGAAAAAGTACTATAATATTTGCATCCTCTATAGAATGATCAAGTAATTCCTTCTCCTAAACATAAGGCCCTATTGGAATATCCATGCAATCATCTTGTGGAACATGAATACTTGACCTTTCAGTTGTTTCTTCAAGTGTACAACTCTTCGCCATAGGAGAGTCAATGCAACCATGTGCATCCTTTTGGACATCCACATTATATCTGGAGCTGACACCATGTTTGGGAGCTTATTTATTGATGTCTACATCCCCACACCTTCCATGCAGTTTGGAACTTAGCAAGTCATAAGTGACATCTTCATTGACACAACTATCTACATCAACATCACTTTGATCTTTACATGGACCATCCAACATATCCATTGATGGTACTTGTTAGATACTCATTAGAGGTATCCTCAAAAAGAGGGTTGCTCCTACACCAATGGGGATTTTCATTTGCAACATCATTGTCCAAGGAATCTTCATCAAATTAAATATTTTCCCATACATTAATTGGATGTATCTCATCATCTTTAAAGTCATGATGCCAACAATTCAAACTATCAGTGTACTCAAATTTAGTACAGTCACTTAAGGAACAAAGAGAAAAAATCTCAACATTCTCCTCATCATTTTTGTTTGCAACAATTGACCCATACTCAAATAATTCTTCACATGAGGAGAATTTCTCATTACCTAGGAAACACACACCCTCAAGGCTATTAACATAGCCCATACTAGAAGCAAGGGATTCCATTTCCACTTCATATGAAGAATCATATTCAATTGTAGATTTCTCAAATTCAATCACTTCACTTTGATTCCTCATGTGTACCATAGCATTGGGACCAAGTGTATTCCCTTCATTGATTGGTGTATCAAGTTGTGAGGCTTCATCTTAAATTTCTTGTGTTTTCTCACAACTTAAAACATCCCAAGGAAGTTAATTAGGCACCACCTCCTTAGTTTCATGTTCACCCTCTTCATCATATGCACTATTGTTGGCTTCCACCTCGAGGTTATTAGTGAAATGGCAACATTCAAGAATCAATTTTTCTAATCCTAATGCTTTTCTTTTACTTTATAATCTTAATCTTTGATCTTCTTCAACTTCAACCACTACTCACATCATGAGAAATAGATAGGGGTAGATGACCATGCTCAATTTTTTCCACAATATTAATCCAATCCACTATTTGATCAAGGCTATGAGGCTTTAGATCCTCAGACCATTGGCTAGACCCTGACATCTATCCTTCACAAAAAAATTAATGCATATTAGATCACTAGGTTTGAAACTCTTGGGTATTTCCATTAGAGCATCCAAAAATCTCAAGAATAAGTCATATGGTGACTGATTTGCATGTCTCTTTATTTTATATAGCTTTCTAATAGAAAAATTTATATCAAACCTTCCCATACTTGGTTGATGTGAAGTTGATGCTTTCTTACATTTTTCATTTCTAGGGAGTAAAGTGGATACAACATTCGTGAGATCCCCTCCTTGATAAATCCTTTTACCTTATGATCTATTTGGTTCAAAACTTTAGGTAGTGCTAGGATTATTACTAGCATTCATAGGTCCCCTCATAATTAAGTATCTCAAATTGTTCTCAATGTCAATGGAAATGTGATATGCCTAGTGCAAAGTTGTGGGATCTTTGTCTCTTAATAAGAAGCTCATCCGCTTGTAAAATTATCCTAGATATGCAACCAAACATTCAACATCATTTTTCCTTATGTCTTTTGGAATTTCCCTAATTTCCTTTGCAAATCGAAGGTTGAAAAAAAGAAATAATTCACCTCAATTATATGAATTTCCATAAAAAAAATTCTCACCACACTTGGATTTACCCTTTCACCTAATTGGTCAACAAATCTTGTCATCAACTAATTCCATGAAGCTATGGAACCTGCTAGCAGATATGAATACCAATCCCTAACATCATCCTTCAAGAATTAAACAAAGAGTTTCATGATCACATCTTCATGACTTATCTCGTAATCCCCCATCACATCCATAAATGTTTGCAAGTGTTTAGAGGTTGATTCTAAACTTTTCCCTGTGAATTTGGGAAAATATTTTCTAACCTTCAAAGGAATTAATTTTGGGAAACATCTAATGCCACTAAAAACCAACAACGTATATCTTTCAATAATAAAATCCCTTTGAGGGCATGATAGGGAATTATTTATGATCTTAAGTCTTGAGAGTTCTCATAAAATTTTGTCAAAAAACAATAATGCTTACTCTAGATTTATGAGAATACCTGGAAATTTGAAGCAGTTGTTAATCCTTCTTCCCAACTACAAATTTTGCAAATATGGAAAGCTTTTTCACAATTCAACTGGTTCTTTGAACATAGTCACCTCCTTTCATGAAGGAGTAAAATTTAAGAGTAAATATCATTCTTGGTATCATCCACCAGTAGATTCACACTCATATGCTTGGATCTTTGTTGCAACAAATATTTTCTAGGTCAAAGAACTTCTCAATTATCTAAACATGGATTCTCAAATATATTGAATTCAGAATGGAAAATAGTATAACTCTATGCAATGACTGCTTAGGCTTAATTCTTCAAGTCTTGAATGACTCTTTGACAAGGAAATTTGTAACTGAATTTTTGAGTGCATTCCCCAATAGAGTCACCATTCTATTGGTTGTTTTCCAATGCACCTAAAAATATCTAAGGGATAGCCAAATCCTATGCCTAAGACTCCTAAAATGACTAGCCAACTAACAAGATCTAGTCAATCATTGAGATCTTCTACACTTTAGGCTCTATGGGGGCAAGGAGGGTGTTCCTATTGTGTTCATTTGAGAATATACTTTATAGAACACATTATTTTCATAGATAATTTTGAATGAAGGATAATTATGTTACAATTACTACAAGATTGGCTTATCTTTAAGTAAATTGCTTACCCATTCATCAAAACAAAGGAAATTCTACATGATAGTTGAAAAATACATTGGTCGAGATTCATGAATTTTAAAAATGAATTTAAATCCTGAATTTAGGTTAGTCATCATACAATTATTTATTCAACCCTTTAAGTGAATCATTAAGCAATAGATCAGTGCCTTGTTACATTGGGCAATAGAGTCACATACACAAGAACGAGTAACACATAAATGACTTTAAAATTTGATGGGATGGACTACTCTCATAAAAAATTTCCATTATCGAGTTCACTCTTTCTAATACATAACTAATTATCAAATCCCTTGTGAATAATTGTAAATCTAAGACTCAATTTAAGCATTTAATTGATTGCTTGAATTAAAGTAGAAGCAAAGACATACATTTGAACAAAGAAGAATGAAAATATCATTAACATTCGATTCAAAATTTACAAAAATTCACATAAGGAGAGAAAATATATAAGAATTATACATTCATTCATGCTTATCAGTCACATCTACATAAGAATCTAAGATAATTTTCACATGTTCTTCTAAAAGATCAAAATAGACTATCTATTATATTCCTATCATTCTACCCATGTACACCCAACTCAAAACCTAACCATAATTTTCACCCCCCTACAAAATGAGCTATGAATTCCCTTTCATAGAATAAGGGAGAAACAAGCTTCAGGCTCAAATGAAATTTCATCCAAAAATTTCATTTCACCAAGAATTTCATACGAATTTCAAAAATTCCCACATACTAATTATGTAAGAGCATGGTGAACATGGGGAAAATGAAAATTATAACCACCACCCAAAAGAGAAAATGCAAAGGCCCTACAAAATATTCCTTTTTCACCTAGTACAAACCACATTAGATGTCCAAATTTAGCATCAAACCCAAAATTAATAGTCACATACGTCAAAGAAGAAACTAAGCACTTTAACAATATATCAAAACCAAAATTTACCACCCCACATGGCAATTCTTTATCAACCAACCACCCCACTCTTACCAGTGTCTAGATCACGATACACACACCTCCAATTCATCGCAAGGGAAGGAGAGAAAACCTTGGCTTCTTTCTCATCCTTTTCCTTACACAATACAACACTAGTTCACACACTTGGAGTTCTGACTGCCAATGGAGGAATAAACAATATTTCTTCTCCTGGGGCCTTAGTTCATCCCAAAGTGTCAAGATACCACTGATACCTAGAGTATATCTCATTCTCACTATCTGATGGGCTCTCAGTAAGGTCAATGTGTAAATTTTGGCACCTGAAGGAGCCACACCCAAACCTAACTTTTATGCATCCTCCAACAGTGAAGTGCACTAGTTCTTTCCATTTATCTTCAACTTTTTTAGCAACAACATTATGGAATTGTAATCTTTAGCTACACCTTGTGGGTGCAAGTATGAGCTTTCCCATAGGAACATCAACCTCCATAGTGGAAAAAGCTTTTGGTACACCAACACCAGGCTTTTGAGAGCTCAATTGCTATGCCCTTAATATTATTGTACATCGGGTTATGAATAGTCGGCTTGTGGCTATCTTAACTCTCTATTAAGTCATATTATCATTAGTATATTGTTATTTAGTTGTTTAGGTTGGCCTAATTCTTGTATAGGGGTGTCTAAGTCGTCCTAGGTGATATCCTTGGCATAAATAGGTATATATAGGAGGTTGTGAGTCTTATTTCATCATCAAGTGTGAAGTGTGTTCTCATTAGAGATATTTGGAGGTTTTTCCCCTCAAAGTGGTTTATGTTATTCTCAGTTATTATCAATTATTTGCAGCATATTTCATATCATATTATTCTATTGTGCAAGTTATTTCATAACAAGTGGTATCAGAGCATGATCTTGGCACCATACAGGGAAGTTTTTTCTCAATTTTAAAGGCGATTTTGGGAAGAGCATATATTTCATATTTTGGCGAATTTTTTTCTGATTTTTAAAGGGTTTTTGAAGAACATATTGAAGAAGCTACAGTACAGATTTTAGAAGAATTGGAGTAGAATTAAGCGAATAATTATAGAATTAGTGTTTCTACACTTTTTTTTTTGGAATCTACATATCTCACACATCTTGTTGAATTGGAGTCTGATTTTTATTGGGTTTTTGAAGACATAATAATAATAAAGGAGATTACAGTAAAAATTTGAGAGAATTTAAGTTTCATTCATGTGATTTATTTCAACATTAGTGGTTTCCATCATGTTGGGGCCTTCAACAAGGGGTAAAAAGAATGTCACTCCGGGGAAGACTCCTGATAAGGATGGTGAAACAATCGAGGATATTACTCATAATGAGGAAATAAATAAGGTCAAGGAAGACATTTCCTCAATTAAGATGGATATGTGTGACCTAAGAGGAGATATATCAGACATACAAAACATGTTAAGCACCTACAGGGCCGAATCAAGAAAGGAGTTCTCAAGCGGCCAAGGTGAAAATTCTAGGTCAGCAACTACTAACACAAGCTTTAGTACTCCTATGAGATCTAGGAATTTATTTCCAAAGGTTGATATGCGCAAGTTCGATGGTAAGGATCCTCTAACATGGATAAACCAAAAGGAGAATGTTTTTGAAGTACACCAAATCCCAAATGGACAAAAGGTCATGATGGCTTCCTTATATCTAGAACCAGATCAATTCATTTGGTATCATTGGCTTTGCACTCATCAAAGTATAAAGGGGCTCACCATCTCATGGTTAATTTTTATAGAGGAAATCCAAGCACAATATAGCAATAGCATCACAGACAACTTCTTCAGCCAGCTAGCTAAACTTCAACAAACAGGATCAGTTAAGGATTATATTCAGAAATTCCAAAATATATCCTTAAGGGTGGATACAATTATGGAGGAAAACTTGAATGAATTATTCTTGGGTGGTCTCAAGGATCACATTCAACATGAGGTATGCATGTTTAGCCCTAGTTCCATAAATGATTCTTTTATCTTAGCACGCAAGGTAGAGGAGAAGTATTTGATTCCTAAGAAGCAAGGGGCTAATGTGACAAGAGAGAAAGGATATTCAACACAACCTACTAATTTGACTCCACAAAAAATTGAGGAGAAAAGAGAAAAAGGCTTGTGTTTCAATTGTGATAGCAAATACAGTCGAGGACATAAATGTAGTGAAAAGAAATTATTTTATATTGAAGGTCCCAAAGAGGAAGAAGAGGAGGAACCCATACTAGAAGATGAAAGGGAGTCAAATGAGGAATCACATGATTCTCAACCAATCATTTCTTATCATGCACTCTCAGGTTTCAGTGCTCCACAAACTCTCAAGGTGGTGGGGTTCCTAAAGAAGTAGAAGGTAATAGTGTTGATCGTCTCAGGTAGTACTCATAATTTTATCAACAAAAATTTAGCTACTCGTCTAAATTGTTTCATATATCCAGCTCCAGAGTTTCAAGTTTTGATTGCAGATGGTGGTATAGTTAGTTGTTTAGGGAAGTTTCATAGCATTAAATTATCCATGGGAGATTATCAACTTAATACCCCAATGCATGTGATATCCATGGGTGCAGCAGATATTGTTTTAGGAGTACAATGGCTTACTACATGAGGAACAATTGAGATGAACTTCCAAGAACTATTCATGAGATTTCAATTAGAAGGAATTCTAGTAGAGCTAAGGGGGTTGAAGGAAAAATCTCCACAAATGGTAAGCTCTCATCAAATGCAAAAGTTGCTTAAGAAAGGAGTGGATGGATTTGTGGCCCAACTATGTTCATTAGAAGTCTCTCAATCTATTACTCCTACTCATCCAAATTTGCAAGCTATAATTGATCGTCACTCAGTTGTTCTTGGAGATATGCCTAAAGGACTTCCTCCTAAGAGGGATCATGATCATGCCATAGAGTTAGTCCCAGGGAGCCAACCACCAAACATCAAGCCT
>VDFB02086081.1:83627962-83691617 GCA_007258455.2 Sequoia sempervirens | reverse complement strand
TTTCCCTTAGATTTATGATGAGCAATATGTTGACATGACAAGACCTAAGTAAATGTTGAAGGATTTAAGATGACAATATGCGAATATGCAACTAGTAAGCATGAAAACTATGTCTAAATTATGCCAAATGAAATGTTGGTATGCCTATGACAAATGACAATAATGCAAGATTATGACAAGAGTGCAAGAGTATGAAAAGAGTGCAAGAGTATGAAAAGGGTGCAAGATGACAAAGAAAAGATTGCATGAGGTGACAAAATGAGACCAAAATTGTCATTTTATAGAAAATGCAATTTTGAGTGAATGGCAAAGATTGAAGATTGACAAGTGCCCTAAAATCAATGGACAAGATTCAATTTGACAACCCACAATTAGGGTTAGGGAAACATTAGGTAAAATTCAAAATTAATGGACAAGATTGATTTTTAGAAAATAAAATCAAGGGTTGACAATGCATGTGACAAGAGATAAGATTGGCACAAAAAAAGAGGTGATTGGAAAATCAATTAATAATATAAATTAATTTGATTTTTGAGGAAAAATTCTATTTTGAATCAAGAATTGATTTTAATTCAAAAGGTGTGACCACATGACAATAAATAATTAATTTTAATTATTTACTAAAAGAGAGAAATGCCAAATTAAATAATTAAAATAATTATTTAATTAGAGAGTGTGACCAATAATTAAATAAATTAAAGAATCTATTTAATTATGAGAAGACTTTTAGAATTTGTTACATATTAAATAAATAAATAAAATGTATTTATTTAATAACCAGGAAGACATAAGGGACAAGTATAATTAAATAAATTTAAAAAATAATTAATTATAGGAAGACTTTAGATGATTAGAAATGTATTAAATAAATAAATAAAATTTATTCATTTAATAATCAGGAGGAGTAAAAGGACATGAATTAATTAAATAATTATGAATTATTTAAATAATAGTCAGAAGTGAACCAAGGACCTAATTAAAATGTCTTAATTATGCTAGGAAGAAGAAGGTGAAAAATAGAGCTTGTAGGCCTAGGTCATTTTTAAGTGTCTACATTTTGCCCCTCTTTTTTATAATGCAACCTGCCGCATTATGGCAAAGAAAATAAGTCAAATTCATGCCCCAGTGAAGATATGGAGTATCCATTCCCCCTTGGGAAAATTTTCAAATTTTGGGATAGCGACAATTTTTTTTGGAAAGTATCTTGATAAGCCAATGTAATGACCAGAACAATAATGGCACAAATGGTTCTTGATTTCAAGAAGTGTAAGACAACCCAAAAGGGTGATCAAAGTTGATCAAAGGAGCCTCTAGTAATAAAAGGTTTGAAAAATTCCATTTTGATTTTATAAATAGGTTGATATGGGGTAAAAGTCAATTCATTTTCACTTTTCACCTTAGTAATTTTGAGAGCTTAGAGTGAGGAGGACCTTAGCGATGATGGTGATTTTAGTGACCAAGCATCATGGGAAGATTGTGTGGACTTATAGGTGGCTAGAGGGATTAGAGCCAGTGATATGTACCCATAACTCACTTTGTGATTTTATCATTTTACATGCAAAATTTAGGGTTTTAAGGCCAAGAACGAATGTCCTGCAATGCATGTGCCTACACATAAGCCACATTCGTGGTCACATTTGATGTATTTGATGCATCACAATGAAAAAACAAATGGTTATTAGGATAGGACAATTAGGTGTGACACATTCATAGGAGAGTGTGATGCATTCGCAAAATCGCACCACAATTGAAAGGTGTATCACCACATTTGTCAAATTGTAACACATTTGCAAAAGAAAAAGATGCATTTAAACTGAATGACACATATGTGAGAAGTCACAATGCAAGTGCACTATTGTGACACAAGCACGAGTTAGAATGACACAATCACAAGATCAAGATGCAATTGAAGTATGGGATGACACATTCTTTTTTGCGATGCAAATGCAATCAACATATGCATTTGACTTTGACTTTGACCAATAGTTAACTTTGTTTGATTTCAAATTTTAAATTATTTTGAGTTAACCACATGATGATGATGATTTTCCTTAAGGTACTGACGTGTTATTTTTCCATGTGCAGAGATAGATAGTGCCTATTTATACATGCGAGAGTAGACCATCGACGTATAGATTCTAAGACTAGCTGAATGACAGGGAGCAATGATAGTTAATGCAACTAGGTCTCTTTATGTCACCTATATGCCCATTATCTGAGCAAATAGGGAATTGTTGACTACACTAAAGGAGAGATGGCATTCAAATACACGCTCTTTCCACTTGCCGATAGGAGAGGCTATTGTGACTCTCGAGGACGTATATCATATTTTTTGCCTGCAAATTCGAAGGGAGAAGATTGTATTTGACACATAGCACCAGTACTAGACATTTATAGCCTATTATCATAATCAAGGTGCAGGGCTGGGTATCGAGGGATATGAGATCTATTGGGAGTTTATGGTGGAGCATTATGGCCAATTTGATGCATTACTAGCAACACTAATTGGGGGTGTTGATGAGAGCATCAAAATACTTTCATTTAAAACATTTTATGTTTAAAATACTTGTTATTTTTGTTAATTGACATGACTAGTGGTAGATTATAGATTAACATATTTTCTTATTTTTCTTATGTTTAGCTAAATTACTAGATATATTTGAAGTAATGGTTTATGTTAAATGCATTACTTTATGATGATATTTGTTGAGATAATTATGCTAGGTTGATCTTTTACTACCATAAGTTTTATCCTTTTCTTAAGGGTTTTGAACATGGTATTTTAAAGGTTGATGTGTGGTTAAACTCTCTATATAATCATGATGATGAACACACCTTAGATGGGCCCTGCTAGATGATGGGTCACTCAAGTCTAAGTTGACTTCTTCATAGTCAGTTATGGAACTTCCACTTCAAGTGCCAATCTGGCATAGTTCTCTTTAGTTTGGTTTTAGTTTTGTTTTAGTTTAATTGTAATATTTAGTTTGATCACCTTAAATTTTGGTAGTTAACGACATGTTAATAAGGATATTCTTCTAAATATTCATGTTTCAGTTTTAGTTAGAAGTTAGATAATTTCAAATTAGATTTATGTAATTGAACAACAATACTTTGTTTTGCGTTATACTTTTGATCAATGGGAATGAAAGCAAGGATTTAAATTCAATCACTATGTTAAAGGATCTTACTTGAGAAAGAGCAGGGCCCACTCAACCTTTGGAAAGATCTTGTGTTGGTGTTTTGTCAAGTTATACTATTTCCAATTCATTCATATTAAATCTAAAGTAGATGTTAATTCTGAATTGTTAAGTTGTTAATTCATTTTTTGACTTAGTGAATGATTAATTTTGGATAGTTACTTCTACTCCAATTACTGCCAAGTTTTAGTTTGTTATGATTGGATTAAAATTGTTAAAATCATTAGAAGGTTTATCAAATTAACTGGATTTAGGTGTTGTTTGAAATAGCTAAGTTTGGTGTTATTTATTAAGTTTCATTAGAAGCAATAATAGGAACTTATGGAAGGATGAAGTTGGATTTTGTTGAAAATATGTTCATGGAGATTATTTTTTATGATTTCTAGAATAATTTTCATTCCCTTGCAATTCAATTATGTTCTTAAATTGGTGTTTAATTTCTAGCAATTAATTATGGATTTCTTTTAAAAGAAAAATAGAATTGATTTGGATTCTGTGTTTTAGATTAAGAATTTAAGTAATCATTAGTTGTCTCCATGAATCAGTCTAAATTAAGTTCAATAAAGTCATAAATAAGTCAACAAGATTTTAAATTAGAAGATAAGATAGAATTAAACCTGAGGAATTAGTCACTACAGTTTAGCTCCTGAGAGCTCTTGAAGAGCTCTTGACAGCTCCTAAAAGCTCCTAAAGTAGGAAAATCAATACCTAAAGTTGTTTATAGTGCGAACCACCCCCCCAAAGAATTTGTGAGAACTATCTATATCATATATTTCTCTGAGACACACCCAATTTGATACATAATTGATTAAATGATGCAGATTGTGACATCAATGACCTTGTCCATTAGGAGAATTGATTCTAGACTACCAAGGACACAAGTTTCCCATTGGATAGGGAGATGTTCTTGTTGGTATGAGGTGGGACATGACCGTCTATGCTTGGGGACCTTGCTTACTTGGTATGTTATATCATCAACTCCATGAGGTAGCCTATGGGAGAGCACAGAGCATTGGGTGTGCGATGACTCTTCTGATGATTTGGGCATGGGAGCATGTTGCTATATTTTGAACTTTTATCCAAAGATTGTAGTTGGAAGATGGCATGTCATATGTTCACTATTATGCCAAAACCTTACAATAGATTAGAGTTTGGGAGATAAGTTGGTGGCAGCATCAAATCGATACCATGATATCATTCATTTGGAGGTCATACGGGGACTGTGGGTAGTGAGAGGGTGAGGATGATCACCTCAATTTATGCAAAAAATTCCAATATTTGATTGGCAAGATGATGCAAAGTCAGCTAATCATTGAGATGTACCTACCATAGAGAGTTTTATGTTAGTTTGGTGAGCAATAAGGTATTCTAGTAGGCACAACTGAGTAAGCTAGATCACCTAGAGAGTTAGCCTAGGGTCCGCCAATTTTTGTACCTTTTGTAGAGTAGTAGATTGATGGGATGGCAGTGCAATAGTGGGGATGGAGGGTTGGGATTGTAGATCTGGGGACTACTGTCAATTATGATTTATGGTGGTATACTCATCATCTTATGCCATTGATAGATCTAGATGGGCCAACACCGATTGATAGGAGATCAGTTATACTACATGTGCCATGAGGTGTCTGAGGAGGTAGAGCCAAAGATAGGGGGAGAGGAAAAGGTTGAGGGAGAGATGGAGGCAGATACAAAGGCAGGGGTGGAGAGAGATACGGAGATGATAGAGATGATTGAGGGGATGGCAAGAGGTAGAGAAGATTTGGTGGGAGGCAGGCCAAGAGGGTACAATAGCATGTGGTGAGAGCACCACTAGATACTATTCTAGAGGTAGGCAAGGAGGAGGAGAGAGAGGAGGATTTGAGGTAGGAGTAGGAGGGGGAGAGACAAGAGGAGCATGTGGTAGAGGAGGAGAGTAGATAGGAGGTGCGTGTAGTAGAAGAGGAGGTTAGACCAGAGATGGAGATGGGGTTTGAGATACTAAGGGATGAGGGAGTTGGAGGAGAGGACATGGGAGAGGATGATAATGTTAGGGATGATGATGAGAACATTGATGAGGTAGAGTAGCTACTGATGTGGATAATGATTGAGGGAGAGGAGGGGATACTTTCTAGATCACCATTTCCACATGACACAATGAAAAATAAGAGGGTGATAGATTTACATTAGTGACTAGATGAGATCACAACATAGGTCTAGGCTTTGTAGGTTGAGCTAGAGTTGACTAGAGTAGAGCGGGATCAAGCGTTGATCCAATAGTAGGAGGAAACTTAGTGGTGCATAGATTTTGCATGCTTATACATGGGACCATCTGCAGAAATGGCAGATGAGTTTTCTAGAGTTAGTGCATGGATTGGATGATACATGCTATTATATGAGTAAGAAGTGCCACCTGAGAGGAGAGACCCTATGTTGACATAGACACAGGTGAGGATAGTTAGTAGTAGTAGGTTAGGGAGTGGAAGTGGCAACCAAAGTAGTGCAAGAGGGTCCACTTCCTCAAGGAAGTTATCAGGGCACAAATCTAGCCACTCCCACAAGCATGCCTCAATTCACAAGTTAGGGTATAGTCACAAGTCATCAGGATCAAAGCACAAATCCACACACAACCAGCCTCCCATAGGATATTTTTCAGCTTCAATATTAATGCAGCCCTTAGTAGCCATTCCATCAGTGTCACAGGTATAGGCCATGGTGACAGATCCTTCAACATCATAGGAACAGGTGATAGTTACCATAATGTCATCTATTCCTTTGATAGAGCATCGTGATATGGATGAGACAGGATGAAAAGAAAGAATGGGATGAATGTTAGTGTGGAGACCAAATCCTTCAACATATTACTATATGGCTTTAATAATTATTTTCTCTTAATCATCATTGGGTAGATTATTGTAATGGCCAACAAACACCATGATATGATGTAGATCAAGGTGTGCAAGGTCATACCATCACATGAGACAAGTAGTCACAGACAAAGATGATCATGACTCATACCAAGAGCACAATTGCCCCAGTATTTTTGTCACAACCAACCACAAGCATAAAAAAGACAAGAAAGACAAGTCATGAAACATCGTTACTCCTCTAAATCCTATCGTTAGGACATCCTTGAGGAAATAGCAACATGACTACCAAAAAAGACAAGAGAATAAAATCATCATGATACATCACTACTTATCTATATCCCATTGTCATGATATTGCTGAGAGACTAGCAACCTAACGAAAGAGCCAAAGACAAGTGCTAAGTGTTTGCCAAGTGTGTCTAAATGCTAGTTGTTTTGATGTCAAGGTGTCAAGTTTGACAATGCCGAATGTCAAAAGGTTCTAAATTTGTCGAATACCAAGGATGTCATATTTGGAAATGCCAAAGTGTTGAATGTCAAAGGTTTCCAAGTTCAAGAAGGACCCATCCTAAATAATGTCAAGGTTAAGAGGATCGATCCTCAAATGTACAAAGGAACCCTCAAACTGCTAGGTGATAGTGACAATACCTAGGAAGGACACATCCTAGGGTGCAAAGGATAGAGGTTATTTGTCAAAAGGACTCATCCAAAGAATAACCAAGAGTTGACTATTTGACTAATTTTGACTAAGTTTGATTTGTGTTGATAGAAATTGACTGAAGTTTGACTAAAGTTTTGATAGAAGATTGTCTGTTGTTGACTACATGTCCATGCTAACATGTTGATATGTTTGTCATGTTTATCAATGAATTTCCAAAGTTTGGTTGCAGTAGTTTATTCTTTTTGAGATGATTTATTTGACTTGCAGACTTTTGATGTATGTGCTAGTGCAGTGTCATGAACTCTAATGGAATGACCTAGTGCAACCTTAGGGGCTCATCGATTGACGGTCTTTCCTACATCATACACTTAGAGACCTCATAGTTCGACATGACCAATGAATTTTTCTTGATAACCAGAGATTGAGCCATGATTTTTATTTTGATAACCTAAAAGGACTAACCTAACATGTTAGGGGCTCAAAGTTGAGCCTTTCCTACATAGCAATTGTGTAGAGATAACATAGTTTGGACAAATGACCAAGACTAACTGACTCGATGGATGTGACAAGAAATAACTCTATTTTTTGGGTTTTCAAGATATTTTTATTTTATTGTGCTTTCTTCAGGATGTTTTTTGATTTTTAGGTCTTTTTTCAAGACATTTTATGATTTTTTATGATTTTTTTAGGACATTTTAGGATTTTTAGGATTTTTTTCATGACATTTTCAATTACTGAGACCATGTACAATACCCACTATAGTCACATGATGAAATTTTTCCCCTAGTCATGTCCAAGGCTAGCCAACTAGACATATACAGAAAGGACGTGTGCGGGCGATGAATGGGTGATATGTAGGACTTGATGTCAATCATTATCAGCCATGGGAGGAAATGATGATGGTTTTGTAATGGGTGTCAAGGTGATGTTGGAGAAGTGATTGTTTATTATGGACTAAGGAATATAAAGTTACAATAGATAGAAAAGTAATGACCAACTACACATGGCACCTGTTTGATAGGTTTTCACCATGGTACTTATCCAAAGTGCCTATTTACTAGGTTTTCACTTTTGGACAAATTATTTCTCTTTACTATTTTGTCATTTTAAAAAAAAAAAATTGTTGTCACCAAGATGCCTGTTTGCAAAGATTTCATCAAGGTGATGATTTTTTATGTTGTTTTTCAATTTTTTTGTATTTTTAAGGTTTTTGGCTTGACTTTCTAATGCTATGCATAGAACTTGTGAAGATGTAGACTATTGATAGGCTCTATCAAATTTTCATTGTTTGGAGTAGCCAATTATATACTCTAGAACTGAAAGAGGATATGATTACATAAGGACCTAGCCAATTAGGTTTGAACTTGCCAAGTTTTTCTCTGTTGGCCTAATTTTTAGGATTCTACATGAGGAATAAATCACCAATGTCAAACTTTTTGACCATTAATTTCTTGTTATAATTGTGATAAAGCTAATTTTGATATACTTGTAGTTGGTTCAAGGAATTATTCCTTCTCTCCTCTAACATCTCTAGCTGATTTAGTCATGACTTTCTGTCTCTTCGTCATATATCAAACCCTTCAAGGAAACTAGTAAGGATGGAATTTTGAACTCGATGGGCAATATGGCTTCAACTCCAAAGACCAAGGTGAATGGAGTGGCTCTTGTAGGAATATGGATGTTGGTGTGGTAATCCCATAGAGCAGGGTTGATTTGGATGTTCTAGCTATAGCCAACATCATTGACAATCTTTTTGGGGATTTTAAGGATGGTTTTATTGGATGCCTTAGCTTGAGTGTTTCCTTGCAGGTAATATGGTGTGGAAAAATGATGTTGGATGTGAAATCACTCACATAACTCATGAACATCTTGATTCTTGAACAAAGGCCTATTCTCTATGATGATGGACAGTGGAATACCATATTAGTAAATGATGTAGTTCATAATGAATTTAGAAAAAGAAAATTGGTTATGTATGTAAGCAGGATGCCTTCAATCCACTTAGTAAAATACTTAGTGGTGTTGATAATGAATTTGTGGCCACTGGAAGAGGTAGGGTGGATTTTTCCCACAAGGTTGATTCCCCACTATGCAAAGGACCATGGAGATGTGTTCAGTTGAAGTTCTTGTGTTGGAGCATGAATTAAATTACTATGTATTTGACATTGGCAACACATCTTGACAAACTCAAGTGCATCTTTCTCAATGGTCAACCAATAATACCCAACTATCATTATCTTTTTGGCTAGAGTAGGACCACTTGAATGAGACCTGCATATACCCTCATGTTCTTCGCATAACATTGTGCATGCTTCATTAGTGTCAAGACATCGAAGAAGGGTGTTGGTGAAGCTACAATAGTAAAGGATGCCACTAACGATGGTGTATCGAGCAGCTTTTTAGATAAAGGACTTCCACTAGTTGTTGGATAGGTTGGGAGGAAGGGTTTGGGACTTAAGATAGTCATAAATGTCTTGATACCAGGGAGAATTGAGACCAACAAGCTCACATACCATCTCTAATTCTAGGATATCATATGCAGGGAACAACAAATATTCTACCAAGAATTTGAATTGTGGCACATTACTTGGGATGTCTAAGAGAGACCCAATTGTAGCCATTATGTCTGCTACTTTGTTTTGTGCTCTTAAAAATTGTTTAAAATTCAACATGTGCAAAGATGTTTAGAAGATATCAACCATTCATTTGTATGGAATTAATTTGTCATCCTTAGTGTCATATTTTTCATTGACTTGGTTGACGAAAAGCTTAGAATCTCCATAAACATGAAGTGTTCTGATTTTCCATTTTATTTCCATTCTAAGTCCCGTCACAAGTGCCTCGTATTCCACAACATTATTTGTGCATTGGAAAGCAATACATAATGACTTGGGGATAGAGTCTCCTTGCAGAGTGATAAACAAAATTCCTACCCCCAAGCCATGACTAGTATGGGACCCATCAAAGTATAGCCTCTAGGGTGACTTAGGCTCTATATGAAATATGGACTTGTCTGGAAAGTTTTCCAATAATGGATTATCACTTTGTATAGGTACATCTACCAATTGGTCAGCTATCACTTGTCCTTTATGGCTTTTCTTTCCACATATTAAAATTATCTTAGGGTTAGAAAATCAAATGCATAAACATAAAAAACCAAAGTAATAATGAAGTGTAAAGGAGAAACATGAAAACAAAAATGAAATATCTCATCAAATGTCTTCAATCTCCATGGTTGGCCTCTCTTATACCTCAACTTGTTGAAAATATGATGTTTCCCTCATATTTATGATGAGAAATATGTTGACAATGACAAGCCCTAGGAAAATGTTGAAGGATTTAAGATGACAATATGCAAATACTATGCTAATGTGCAACTAGTAAGCATGAAAACTATGTCTAAATTATGCCAAATGAAATGTTGGTATGCCTATAACAAATGACAATACTGTAAGAGTATGACAAGACTGAAAAAGTATGACAGGGGTGGAAGATGACAAAGAAAATATTGAATGATATCTAGATAGCATGAGGTGACAAAATGAGACCAAAATTGCCATTTTATAAAAAATGCAATTTTGAGTGAATGGTGAAGATTGAAGATTGACAAGTGCCCTAAAATCAATGGACAAGATTCAATTTGACAACCCACAATTAGGGTTAGGGCAACATTAGGTAAAATTCAAAATGAATGGACATGATTTATTTTTTAGAAAATAAAATCAAGTGTTGACAATGCATGTGACAAAAGATAAGATTGGCACAAAAAAAGAGGTGACTGGAAAATCAATTAATAATAGAAATTAATTTGATTCTTGAGGAAAAAGATTATTTTGAATTACAAATTGATTTTAATTCAAAAGGTGGGACCAAATGATATTAAATAATTAATTTTAATTATTTACTAAAAGAGAGAAATGCCAAATTAAATAATTAAAATAATTATTTAATTACAGAGGGTGACCAATAATTAAATAAATTAAAGAATCTAATTAATTATGATTTTTTTTTTTAGAATTTGTGACATATTAAATAAATAAATAAAATTTATTTATTTAATAATCATGAGGAATAAAAGGATAGGGTATGTGTAGGATCATCATGGAAAAAATACGCCCTTAAGTGGCAAAAAATAAAAAAAAATTAGAGTTAGGAAACTTGACGTAAACATTTGAATAAGTTATCTATATTATTTCAAATATATGTAAGAATATAATCTATAGAAAATTGAATGTAGTTTCTAAAATACTAGGTTTATTTAAAAAAGAAAAATATCTATTTGGTGAAAATTTGAAATTTCAATGTAGTAGTACTTAAATTTCAGTGGAAAAATAAGCAGGTGTCTATCCATCACCCTAACCACATTAAAATGATATTTTTTTTTTATAATATTTTATCCATAAGTAGAGGACTCATGTCTAGATGTGATGCATATTCTTTTGTAATTTTTTTCCAAGTAAATATTTAATTATGATTTTTTTATTACAACTTTAAAAAAATATAAAACTCATATGTCTAACCACCTTAACTTGGTCAAAACTTCATGAAATTATTTTTTTCTTTTTTTAATCCTATAGTATGCGAACCGTAGTATGTGACACATATTTTGGATTGGAAAAATGTGATACCATTTGAAAGCTATAGATGTTTTTGAATCAACCTATTAATTAGGAATTTAGTCGTAATTCAAATAGAAAATGAATAATAATTATTTATTAAATTCAAATTAAAGAATAATTTATATTTGTGAAAAGTTGAGAATCTCCTTTAAAAGCCCTTTTTATTTCATCAATTTTTGGTAAAAAAAAAGGTTGTCAGCCACATACCCTACAAATACCCATCATATCGCCACTTTTTGGCCCATCATGATCATGCACATAGTCAACATGAATTAGTTAAAAATTAAAAATTATTTAATTAATAGTCAAAAGTGGACCAATGATCTAATTAAAGTGTCTTAATTATGCTAGGAAGAAGAAGGTGAGAATAGAGCTTGCAGGCCTCGGTCATTTTTAAGTGTCTACAATTGATAGCAACAATTATGAATAAAAGAAAAGCCAAAATAAATTATGAAGATTTTGAGGCTAATGTATTTTAAATGATTCCAATAAAAAAACACAATAGAGCATTAGATGGTGCTAATTATCAAGATTACAAGCATAATCTGATTAGTCAGAGAAGGTGCTTAAGCCGACAAATCTATAGTATCTGACATTTAGAAATACAAATTTTCTTAGTAGACACCTAAAATTTTAGAACTGAAGATTTTGAAAATCAGATGAACCTTATCAGCTATTTAAATATTTTTCCAACCTTGCAACATTTTGGTATATACAAAAATAGTATGTCCAACAGCTTGTTAGTTCAGGTTGAGCAACATTTTTTACACTTGTCATCTTAACAAAAGTAATGGTTTGATCATTAAATTAGGGTCATTGGTTTCCATTCCTAGTTCAAAGAAAAATCCTTTGCTTCTCTGTGAGATATTATCTATTAGAAACCAATATCTAGAATGCAAACCATAAAATTCCTTCCACAGAAAATAAAATCAGAAAAAACAAAGCTTTGCAAAAGAGGTGCAAATATTAATTATTTTGGAATTCTTAATTACAAGATATGCTTTTCTTTATAAAAGAAAAGATGCATAACCCTAATCTTATCTTGAGTAACAAGATAGCTCAACAAGAAAAGGATGAGAATAATAAACCTAGGAATTAAATATTACCTAAGTAAAGTTATGCAAGTGTAATTAAATATTAATTAAACTAACAACCCCCCATAAGTGCAACTTAGGGAGACTAACAAAGGATGCACCTAAAACTAAGATGAATGCAAGAAAGCATGAATGGGTTCCGATAATAAGGCCTAATCAGGTACCCAAGTATAAATGCAATAACGAGGTAGGGAAGGAAAACCTAGTGGGACAAAACCCCCCTACAATGAGATGACTGTTGCAAAGAAGCACTAGAAGAACATTTTGGAGTAACACTAGAACCACAATTTGACAAGAAAGGAAAGATACTTCTATCTACAAGAAACCAAATTAGAATCATAATAATGTGACAATAGACCAAATGCCATGGAGCATTGGAAAACTCACAAACTGGAACAACCTTGGAATCTGTGAAGCAATAGTAGATGAGATGATGACCAAATCTAGAAGCTGTGTATCTCGATGCCAATGCCAAACTGAGACTAAAAATCTTCCATGGGAAGGAGTACCATAAAGACTCTGAAACATTAACGATAAAAACATGGCCCTCAAACTAAGAAGGATTTGAACCAATGTGGATCAAGAAACATAAAGTCTCAATTTAAAGTGTGAACCGATGAGAATTTGATATGTGTCAAGATAAGACAAGAATGTGGCCAAAAGAAACTAAGAAACCAGATAAAATCATGTGAGTTTCCATCAAAAAAAGATGAAGATCAAAGTGCATGCACACTCTAATCAGATTATTATGCAAGAAACCCCCTTGATGGAACTTTATCTCAGTTCATTTATTACAATACCCAATATATGATTGTAAAAGGAGAGAATGAAAACATGCATAAATAGAAAATAAGATTATGTGGTACTGAAATGAAGTGAAAATATTCAAGTTTCACCTTTCTAACTACCAAAACATCCAAGTAATATCCAAAACACCCATCGATACAAATCTAGAATAACAATCAACCTGGGACTCCCAGAAAAAAGTGCATGGACAGCAAAATAGAGCTCCTCAATACCTTTCCAACTCTGCAAAGAAGATGAAAATCGGAGATCATGGAAAAAAGTTATGAGCTCGGAAACCATAAATGAACATCTAACTTAAAACAGCTAAAATAGTAGCTAAAGGGAAAAATAGTGAAACATAAGCTGTAGCATAGGAAAGTACTTGGAACCAGCTTTTTAGCAATATCTTGTTTTCCCGATTTCGATACCATATGCCCAAGTTATGCCCAAAAGAAAAAAAACTACTCCTTGAAGGAAAATCAAGGCCAGGAGGGGGGCAAAGAGTGCTATACAACTACTGATGTCATGCTGATGTTAGTACTTCACAAGAAAAAATTTGACGGCTTGGAGGCCGTCGGGGCAAAAAAAGCCCCCTATTGGAAAAAAATTGCAGTTGCCGATATATTCTTTGCTCTATTGGAATATGTTATGTGATTGCCAAAATATGCGGTCGCTGACTAGGCTGGGTGTAGGCCCTTGGTCCCCAATAGGACTGTTGTTGCAATAGAGGGGGCCAACCGAGGGCTAGGCTCAGCCTGGTGGTGGACACTGGTGGCGGTGGCGGTGGCAGACCGGTGGTCGTCGGGTAGCGAGAGCCTTCTAAACTAGGAGCACTGGCATGAAAACCAAAAAACAATTTTTTTATATTTTTTTCTCAATTTTGTACCTTGTTCTATGTGTAGGGGAGGTCGTACGGCCCCCATACATTTTTTTTCCTTTTGGACCAACTTCTCCAAAATTGACGAAACGAAAGGTGATCTTAGGGTTTTTGGCAGCTGCGAACACAATGGTGATCTTTGTTTGTGCTCAAACTAGTCTAAAAATTTGGCTACCTCCATAGCTTGCAAAAAATCTCTCAGCTTGAAACCCTCATGGATTTGGAAAATGATGGCCAAAATTTGCAAAAAGAAGAAAGCCAATCCTGATTTTTTCCACTGCTTTGAATCCAATGGTGAAGCCCAATCTGATACAAGATGTTGCATGAATGAAATCAAGTCATGATACCCTTGAGGAATCCCAAATGAACTTTGCAATAATTTTCTCAAAAATTTGAGAAGGGGTTGCAAATCAAGGCTCTAATACCATGTTAGAAACCAAGATCTGAAATGCAAACCAAAAAAGGCCTTCCATAGAAGAGAAAATTAGAAAAATCAAAGCTTTGCAAAAGAGGTGCAAATATTAATTATTTAGGAATTATTAATTACAAGATATGATTTTCTTTATAAAAGTAAAGATGCATAACCCTAATCTTATCTTGAGCAACAAGATAGCTCAACAAGATAAGGATGAGAATAATAAACCTAGGAATTAAATATTACCTAAGTAAAGTTATGCAAGTGTAATTAAATATTAATTACACTAACATTATCTTCAATCACATCATCCTCATTGGTATCTTCTTTTGATGTACTTAGACTGATATATTCAACATTTTCATCTTCCACAGACACTCCCTTCACTCTTATGTTCTTTTTACTGCTCAAATTCATCAAGGAAGATGAAGATTGGATATGACCCATCTCTTGGATATGATGTAAGTGGATTTGAGACCCAATACTTGGTCTAATATGGAGATTTAATCCTATAGATTTGAACATATAGATAAACCAAAAATATGCAACATAAGAATCTAATATTAACTCATAGATGTCGTTCTATTTAGAGGTATGTGTTGAAAAGTTAGCATATTGGCTGTAGAAACAACTCTTGGGTAATTTTTGTATGAAAAATTATGTGCTCTGTTGCAACAATAGTTTGAAGAAATCAAAACAAGGGATTATATACTTCATTATTTTCTGATTAATGTTAAAGATCAACAACTCTATAAGTAGTTTATGGCGAGTCATTTGTATGAGGTGAAATGGATATGAAATACAAATCAGTTTGAAATCTTTGTGTTTTATTTTTTCATTTTTTTTTGTGCTTTGATTTCCTCCTCTGCCTTTCCCCTTCAACTGTATAAGTTTTGCATTAACATCACAATACCTAACAAGTGGTTGCTCACACCATACAACCCACCCTTACATGAAGCCCAATCTTAATGTGTCACTAACTTGATTTGCATGCTCTCAATTGCACACTATGAAAAAACTCATCAATGAAAAAAATTTGAACATCACACAATGATTTGCAAATAAATTTATTACAACAATATAAATCCAATGAGAGAAATCTAACAATAAGAAATATGGCATGGTTGATAAGAGGGCATTAGTCGGTCCAAACCTTTTGGTTCATCCAAAATGTTTTGATTTTTCTAAAATGTTTGGACCAACTAATGCTTTCTTGTTGACCATACCAATAAAAGTAGAAATATATGGTAATATTAACCAATTTCATATTTTAAAAAAATAGAAGAATCTATGAGATATTAGATTTTAAAAATGAAACCCTTTTTTGTACACAACCTAAACCATAACCTATGTTACTCAAAATCTATGAGAGACTTAGATCAAGCAAAAGAGTTAGTAAACATTGATGAAAAAATGAAAATCTCACAAACACCAACCCTAAGTGAAGCTAGTTATAGTAGAAATTTTAGTGTCTATTCAATGTATTTTAGTATGTGGGCCTAGTAGAAATTATAGATATGACTTAAAATTCTATAATTTTATGTATTATGAAATTATAGAGTTGTAATTCATCATAAAATACATTTTGTTAGGAAAATTTTTTTTTTATTATAACTCTAATTACTTTAAAGTACCTAGTAATTAGATTTATTAAATTGACCTTATGTAAATGAGTAAGTGAAATTAGTTAAAGTGAAAAATTTGGTGCCTACAATGTATTTAATTTAAATGCATGATTTTATGAATATATTTAAGTGGTGCATTTAAACATTTAAATGAAATTAGTCATACTTTTTTAAAGTTGTAAGTCATATCCTAAAATACATTGTGTTAGGCAACAAAATTTCTTTCACTTATCTATTCACATTAATACCCTTCAAAGATTATTTCAATAAAGTATTTGATTGATCATTTATTGTATTCAATGTATACCATCATGGAGAATGGCGAAAAGGGACAATTATTACTCTTCCAAATTATTTTAATAAATTATTATTTAATATTCTTTTGTATTTTATTGATCATTTAATGTGCATTAAATGTGGGAAAACTTGGGTTCAAAATGTATTTGTAGACTCACTCTTTGACATATTAGCCTTCAAACGTAGTCAATTCACTTGAACATGCAAAATTCCAATCAAATATAGAAGAATATTAAATAATTAATTTATTGAAATAGTTTGGAAGGGTAACAATTGACCTTTTTACATGCCTCACACTAAATGAATGTTTAATAGGTCATGATTGTGATGGTGTACATTCAATACAATAATTGATCAATCAAATACTCTATTGAAATAATCTTGGAAGGGTAGTAGTTGGAGTTTATGTGAATGGATAAATGAAACTAGTTATATGGTAGAAATTTTGGTGCCTACAATGTATTTTAGGATATGACTTACAACTAGATATAATTTCATTTAAATGCATTGATTTTATGAATATATTTCAATTGTGTATTTAAAAGAAACTATAGTCATACGTGTACATTAAGTTGTAAGTCATATCCTAAAATACATTGTGTTAGGCAACAACATTTCTTTCACTTATCTATTCACATAATTCCAATTAATACCCTTCGAAGATTATTTCAATAAAGTATTTGATTGATCATTTATTGTATTCAATGTAATTACCATCATGGAGAATGGTGAAAAGGAGCAATTATTACTCTTCCAAATTACTTAATAAATATTTATTTGATATTCTTTTTGTATTTAATTGATCATTTAATGTATTGAATGTGAGAAAACTTCATTTCAAAATGTATTTTTAGACTCTCTCCTTCAATTCACTTGAACATGCAAAATTCTGATCAAATATAGAAGAATATTAAATAATTAATTTATTGAAATAATTTGGAAGAGTAATAATTGACCTTTTTAGATGATTCACACTAAATGAATGTTTAATGGGTCATGCTTGATGATGGTGTACATTCAATATAGTAATTGATCAATTAAATACTTTATTGAAATAATCTTGGAAGGGTAGTAGTTGGAGTTTATGTGAATGGATAAATGAAACTAGTTATATAGTAGAAATTTTGGTGCTTACAATGTATTTTACGATACGACTTACAACTAGATATAATTTCATTTAAATGCATTAATTTTATGAATACATTTAAATTTTTCATTTAAATGAAACTATAGTAATACATGTACATTAAGTTGTAAGTCATATCCTAAAATACATTGTGTTAGGCAACAAAATTTCTTTCACTTATCTATTCACATAACTCCAATTAATACCCTTTGAAGATTATTTCAATAAAGTATTTGATTGATCATTTATTGTATTCAATGTATACCATCATGGAGAATGGAAAAAGGGCCAATTATTACTCTTCCAAATTATTTTAATAAATATTTATTTAATATTCTTTTGTATTTAATTGATCATTTAATGTATTGAATGTGAGAAAACTTGGGTTCAAAATGTATTTTTAGACTCACTCTTTGACATATCAGCCTTTGAATGTGCAAAATTCTAATCAAATATAGAAGAATATTAAATAACAATTTATTGAAATAATTTGGAAGGGTAATAATTGGGCTTTTTGGATGCCTCACACTAAGTGAATGTTTAATAGGTCATGCTTGGTGATGGTGTAGACTCAATACAATAATTGATTATTCAAATATTTTATTGAAATAATGTTGGAAGGGTAATAATTAGAGTTTCTGTAAATGGATAAGTGAAACTAGTTATAGTAGAGATTTTGGTGCTTAGGGAAATGTATGAATTAGGATATGACTTACAACTTAACGTAAGAGTATTGTAGACACTGAAATCTAGTCTAAGCCTCCGACTTCAATATTCTTCATAATTCCTATTCTTCTAATGATTAAATAATCTTAATTATTTAATTAATTCACCTTAACATTAATTCTTCTATTGATTAAATAATCTTAATTATTTAATTAATTCATCTTAACATTAATTCTTCTATTGATTAAATAATATTAATTATTTAATTAATTCATCTTCTGTTAATTCTTTTATTAATTAAATAATCTTGATTATTTAATTAATTCACACTTTTCTTTATTCTATCTGATTAATTAAATAAACACTTTTTATTTAATTATGTTACTAATTAACTTTATTCTTCTTGATAAGTAGGAGGTATTTTTCCACAGCGTGTCAAATTAAATAAGAATACTCTAGCATACTTCAACTATAATAAGAATACTCTATCATATTTAATTTATTCTTCTTGTCAAATTAAATAAGAATACTCTATCATACTTCAACTATAATTAAATAAATTCTTTATTTATTTAATTATTCAATTAAATCCTTTCATCATTAATTAAATAAATCTTATTTATTTAATTATTCTTCAAATATCAAATCTTGAATTAAATGAATTATTTAATTCATAAATCCTATTTTAACACATTCCTCTATATTTAGATAATTGTGTGAGTTATCTAAGTATTCACTTTTACTCAACTCAAAAATCTATTCAAATCACTCAGTTAACTCTTGATTTAATGTTTGAGTGGCATTCTCGAGTAATCTCTTCATCAAATCATTCAGTCGTCCAGTGCTAACTCAATTGCGTGTACATGCATATTAATTAAATATTCCTATTTTAATTAATTAAAATTTGTGTGTGCATTTGAACAAGATTTGCTTTAATCAATCTTTATCTTTGTCATGCAAAGATAATTCTTTTGTTTTCGAATACCAAACTGGAAGATTAAAACATTTATTTAATCTTTAATTCTATTTCTAATTTATATCACTCATGTAACCTTTGATAGTTATCAGAATGCATGACTAATCAGTCAATCTCAACCGTTCGTTGATCTTTCAATCTTGGCATGTCGTTCAAATGATCAATTTTCTATAAATTGATCTGTTTTTCATCATTCTAATCTTTGGAAAAATCTCTGGAAAAATCTTATGAATTTTGAGAGCACTTATATTGAATCTTTGATTTTTTGCTAAATCATTATCTTAGGCTATACTTGCACAAACTTACAAGAAATCTAAGTGAAATTATACTACTACAAGCAAAATGGAGAAGGGCAATCGAGATGAATCATGGAAATACATACAAATTTGGTGAGATTGTTTCAGTTTGCTTATGTTTTTACTTTCCTTTGTTCTTTGTTGCTTAACATGGATTGCCTTAGAATCTTAGATTCAATTGCATGTTTAACTGTTTCTTTCTGCACTTTCTAGATGTTACATTTTGGTGAACCCAATGTGAAGACACCGTATTCGTGTATCCATAGAACTTTTATTTTTATTTTGCATTTTTTTTGTATGGAACGACGCATCAGCTTGATGAAACATCACAATTAAAATTCACAGACACATCAGTTTGACGAAGAGACACAATTGACTTTCTGAACCACATCTGATACTAGAAATGACACATCTAAAAACTTAAAACACATCTAAAAATTCCTATACCGCAACTGACTGGTAAATACCGAGGATGCAACTGCAGAGAACATCAATGCATCTGACTGGTAAAACAATGACACAATTGACTGGTAATCCCTTGTTTCTAGTTTCAAAAATCTAGAATATTCAATTGATTTATGTGCTACTAATATCCAATTTTCAGTGTGTGGACTTTTTGTTTTTGGAGTGAACAAGTTTTGCAGGACAATTGACAAAGACAATACTAAAAACTACTAACAAATCTTTCTGTAGAACACATGTCAAAGACCTTAGTTAATTTTTCTTGAAACCGATTGTTTGGTAGTATAGAAAATCTTTCGTTTGGTTTAAAATTATCAAGTGTCTGCTATGATTGGTGCAAAAGAACAAGTGTCTAGTTACCTTCATGATTTGGTACATCATAGTATCCTCTCCCCTTGTGCAACTATGTGATCCTAGGTGTAAGAGAAATGGTTACCAACTCTAGAACTTGGGCTTGTTCTGGTGGGAAAAATTACTCACCCCAAGACGATTCAGACCGATAGCACCCTAAACCTGAGAAACTTCCATTCGGTATATAAAAGTGGGTTCTTGGGGAAACCTGAAGAATCATGAGCATGGTTCCGATGAGATGGATCTAAAAGGGGACTCTCACTGCATGGATCATGCCCCACGAATAGAATTCATGTACTAAAAACCTTTTATTTTTAGAGACCAACCTATTTGTGGTCGTTGCTTGGTATAGTGTAGGTATAGTATCATGCCCAAAGAGACTCACTACTAATCCCCTTGAGTAGAGATAGCAGTTCTTGGGAGGTCATTGCCCAAAGAATTCAAAATTGGTGTGCTTAAAAGATGTTAATGAGTCGTGGCGGGGAGCTAATGCCACCAAATTTCTAAGCTATCTACTCTCAAGAAGGAAAGGTGTTTATCACCAATTAGGGGTATTTTTGGTGGGCTATACCAAGTATACAAACCCTTGGCTGTATGGCCAATTAGGATGTGCTTGTCTATTATCAACTTAAACATTCTTTGAGTCCAAATCAAAACTGAAAATATTTTATCTTATGATTGTCTTTGTTTGCCAGAACTTGATCATGAAAAACGAAGTTAGTTTTAAATCTCAAATCACTATAAACACACAGGGGTTGCAACTATTTACCAAAAAGTCACAATTGGTTTTAAGAGTCGCATCTATCATTTTTGGTTGCATCTGTTTCACTCTGGGTCACATCTATCATTTTTGGTCACATCTATTTCACTTTGAGTCGCATCTGTCATTTTTAGTCGCATCTGTCAGGCATAGAGTCACATCTGCTAGTTTAGCCCGTATATGGTACACTCTAAGTCATAACTGTCACTACATGTCACAACTGTTAGAAAGTTAACCACATCTGTTAGGGTCAGACAATAAACTTTATCAGAAGCTCACATTTGATTATAGGAAAACCACAACTGTTAAACTTCACCGCAGCTGGTAAAATTAACCCTAACTGTGAAATCTTGCAATGCATTTGCCTGATTATCAGAAAGTCATAATTCATGGTCACTATCTAGTTAACATAGTTATACTAGTTTCTCAGTTGTCTTTCCACAAGCAGTCCTTGAAACATAAACCTAAAATGATTTGCTCAATTTTGGCATCCTTTAGGTTCATTTGGACATTATCATAGTGGGTCTAGTTTAGAGCTTGGTCTCATATTAGATTACATATTACCTTTAGATCAAACTTCTAGGAAGGTCATTTTTCCAAACTTTAGGATATGCCCACCATCTATACTCCAGAAAAATCATTGTGTCAACGAAATTTTTCATTGAACCTAGTCTTATCATTTTATCCTTTGTCCTATAGAGAGTCCTAGCTCATCAGTCTAGTTAGGAAAATCAATTTGTCTTTGATCTTCATCCTACATTGGTTCCTTGACTTAGCTAGATTGATGCCTTGGTTAGACTTTAGGTAGTTGGTCCCTCTGTCTTAAGTTACATAATTGATTACCTTAGAGGTTTACTTTGACTTTGCACCTTTAGATATTAGACTAGAGTCATCCTAGGACATTCCTTGTTTGCATTTAGAAAATACCAAAAACATAGTTTAGTGCCATATTATCCATAGACGTAGTTTTGCATTTCCCACATATTGAGCTTATCTTACATGGTTGAAACTAGGTCTAAGAGAAGAGAGAGAAAAAGATGTCAAACCCAAATGAATTCATCAATCCATTCTCCACTAGACCTCATAGGACTTTATTAGAAAAATTCACCACTATAAACACTCAAGGACACATTACAGTAGAAGACATAGAGGTTGCCACACAAGACCTTGAGTTTTCCTCTTTTGTAGATGAGTACCTAGCAAATGATCGTCAACGATACTTAGCCAAATTGCTACCTAAAGGTGCTACCTTACCTATAGGATTTGATATCAGTACCTTACAAACTCAACCTACACAAGGGACAAATACAATGACTGCTAGTACTACTATACCTCAGGTCGGCACAACTATACCATCTAGTATACCTACATAGAGTACGACAGCCCATACGTCTCCAGTTGGTACATCCAGCATGACATCAAGATTTAATTTTTCTATAGGGGATTTATCATCTACTCCCTTCAATTCTCTTATTGGGAGTAAAATACCTAAAACATCAACCTCTACACCTTATGTTGGTGTTACAAGTTCACAGTCAACATTCATACCCAATGCTAGTATCACAAGCACCATACCATAGTCGATGGCCATACCTAGTGCTCAAGTCACTAGTTCATGGATTACACAAACATGAGGCATTCCCTCCTTCCAATATGGCAATCAAAACCCATTCTCCCAGATTGGCAATCATAATCCATTCATGCAGATTCCCAATTAGAATCCTTTCTCTCAAATTGGTAGTTAGAATCTATTCACATAGATTATGAATCAGAATCCTTTCTCCCCAATTGGTAGTTAGAATCCGTTCATACAAATCCCAAGTCAAACCCATTTTATGTAGATTCCAACCCAAAACACATTTACCAACATTTTGAATATGAACCCACCTCAAATACCAATATTCAATCAAAACCCATCATGGGACTTCAGATTTAAGAATGCATACACGGATCTGCATAATCTGCCTAGCACATCCTTAACCCAAGTTGATGTCTTACAAACAAAAATGCATGTGCTACAAACACAAATGGATAACATGTCAGTGTTAGCAAAGAAATCATTTTCAACAAAGGACATATGTATGTTTCCCTTTGATAGATCCTTGTACATGACCCCTTTCCCTCATGGATATGTCATACCAAATCTCCCTAAGTACAATGGAAAATGGAATCCAATAGAACATATAAGGGAATTTTCTACCATATGCATAGATGTCACCTATGACCCCACATATCTTATGAGACTATTCCCACGAAGTCTTGTAGGAATTGCACTAGAGTGGTTTTTCAGGTCTAGACTCTGGCATCAGATCTTGGGGGTGAACTAGTTGAGAAATTTGTGGAGCAATTCTCCTTCAACATAGACCATGAAATAAGTATCACAACCTTGTGTCACATGACACAAGATGAAGGTGAAAAATTTATTGCTTTCTTCCAGAGGTGGAGGACTATAGCCAGTTAATGTTTTGCTGAAATACCTTAAAAATAAAAAGTTACTATGTTCCAGGAAAACCTTCATGCAAAATTACGAAGTAACTTACAGGTACATTGTTGTAAATATTTTTTAGAACTAGTGGAGAAAGGAGTGATAATAGAAAAGGATCTCATGGAAAAAGGAAAACTTAAGACATCAACATCCAATAGAAATCCAATCGTGCAAAAAACACCTGCTGACTGAAACATATTTTGGTCTCGTAAAAAAAATGTCACCAATGATGGGGTGGTTGATACTAAAATGGTACAAGTGGGACCACTCATCAAATTACAAGGGCCTCACACCTTTTCCAACATGCTTAATGTTGTCAATCAACCCCCTAACATGGTCCAAAACACTCAACATCCACAACAATAGAGGCGGTTTCAAAAATGTGAGTTCACTCCCTTAGGGGAACCCATTGAGTTTTTCTGCAAACAATTGTTATAACATAATCTTATACAGTTGCAAGAACCAAAACAATATGATCCAGGGAAATTTAAACCAACTTGGTGGGATGATAATGCCTTTTGTGATTATCATAGAACTAAGGGACATAACCTACATAACTATTGACAACTGAAGAATATCATACAGGATCTTGTCGAAAAGAGAATAATTGAAGCTAGTGGACAAAAACAAAAATCATCAAACACTGATCATCAAGTCTTTTCTGACCCATTACATGATCATGGGAAAGGAACTGTTCCTAGTTTGAGTACTAAGACCAATATGTCAGCCAACTATGCAAGTATCAAGCATGATTATGATACAGGAAAAATCATTCATTACCTTTGCGTTGCTGATGAGAACATCAATACCATTACTATAAATACAAATCCTGAGTGCGAGGTCAATACTTTCCATACTATGATCACAATATAAGGCCCCCCATTGTAGCAAACACCACAAACTTCCAAGTCACAATATAACCTACTTGACCAGTTGGGGAAGACCCCAGCCCAAATTTCAATCTTAGAACTGTTGCGTATTTCTCTTGAGCATCGATCTATCTTAGATAAAGCTTTGAAAAATGCCATGGTCCCCAATGACCGTGATGTCAATATCTTCAAAGAAATGGTGGGCTACTTAACCAATAATCACCATGCCATGTTTTTTGAACAAGATTATGCAATTGAAAAGATGAACCATAACGATCCTTTACATCTAGAAGTCCTTGTTGATGATACCAAAGTTAGACAAGTTTTGGTAGATGGAGGAGCAGGGTTAAATTTGTGTACTTTAAAACTAATTAAGGCATTAGGTATCTCAGAAGCATGCGTGGACATGACTAAAATTATTGTCATTAAGGCTTATGATGATGAGGAACAGAAATCAAAGGGGGTGGTAACACTTCCTATCAGAATTGGTTCTGCAGTAATGGAGACAAAGTTCCAGGTCTTGGATCTCACCCTTCCTTATAACCTTCTGCTAGGTAGACCATGGATTCATGCCATGAAGGCGGTCCCTTCTACATATCATCAGTGCCTTAAATTCCCTTACAATGGCACATAAATAACTATAGATGGTGAACCAGATCCATTCCAATACTGCACCAATCTCAAAGAGATCCCCCAACGCCAAGTGCCAATCAACCAAGAGGCTTCATCTTCCAATCCATCTTCCTATGTTGATCCATCCACACACTAAAACATCTATTTCACCCTCAATTCCTATCACTCCTAGGGTGGAGATCCAGGACAAGGGTTGTGGAGAGTATTACATGACGACATCTTATTGTGTTAGCCATTTGATTCCTCCTAAGTCATATGGTTTACCTACATTAGATAGGGGACAGTCTATGGCCACTATATTTGTTCCTCCCACAAAAACATTCATTAAATGGGGAGAATTAAGCAAAGAGGCCATAAATATGGAATATGTCACTTCCTGGCTGTATATGGAAGATCATGAAGAACCTCTTTTACTTGCTCACATTCCTACAAATCTATATGGAAAGGGTTTCAAAATCATGCAAAGCAAAGGATATGATGGACATAGTGGTTTAGGTTTAAACCAAGATGGCATAATGGAACCAATATTTTTTTCTCAGTGGCCAAAAGGAGTGGGGCTAGGGTTTCAACTGATTCAAATTGGCATTCCTAGTACCCCATCACCCTTACTTGAGGAAGTAAGTGCTTCAGAAGGTATTAAGACATCTCACGAACCATTGGACCAATATCACTGTGACTCCCCCGACTCTAACGATTATGAGTGGGATTCCCTATCTTATACCTATTCCATAGGCCTTGAAAAGTTATTTGAAGAGCTTGAATTAATGTTAAGCTCCGCACCAAACCCATTAAATTCCTATCCACCAAAGAAAATGACAAAGGAAGAATGGTTAAAACACTACTATTGGGAATCACTTGATCCTACCTCTTGGAAACCTTATTTATCTGGTTCAAATAATCAAACCTTGGCATTAGGCCCACCTATCTATCCACCTAAACCTAAACCTAAGAGCAAACAGGACTTAGTACAAGGCTTTTGTGACCATATGAATAACTCAATCCTTACCTTGATCCCATTAAACTTTGATAACTCTGACGATGAAATGCCCTTAGTTTATGCCCAACTCATTGATTGGGACCAACAAGACACACCATCTTGGACATTTTTGAGAATGACGAAGCAATTGTTGAGTTCCTGGGATTACAAGAAGGCATACCTAATGGTGATCATAAGGCTAGTTTTACCATTAACTTGGAAAATAAAGCATATTTTGGGGAATCTGTTCAACCCTCCTATCGCAAAAATGAGAAAAAGTATAAACAAGATAAAAAGAATGAGTCTCTAGGTGAAATCTGAAAGGAACCTTTAGACAATGAAAAAGTAAAAAGAAAGGACGCATCCAAAGGTGAAAACCTCTTTGAGGCACCTAAGGATGGAGGTTTGAACATTCTCCCTATGGCACAGGAAAAGTCACCCATGCTCGTGGAAGAATTGGTAGAAGTCAACGTAGGCACAAAAGAGAATCCTCAACTGGTTTATTTTGCAGTGTCATTGACAACAAAAGAGCAGCCAGAGTTCCTCAACTTCTTTGCATAGAGACAAATAAACTTTGCTTGGTCATATGCAGACATGCCGGGGTTGGATCCTGAACTTGTTCTACATCACTTTCCTTTACAACCAAGTGTCAAGCCAGTAGAACAAAAATTGAGGAAAATGCATCCACAGATTGCTTTATTAGTCAAGGCAGAGCTCAAGAAATTGTTAGACATTGGTTTCATAAGATCAATCGACTATGCTGATTGGATCTCCAATATTGTACCAGTTACTAAACCAACTGGGGGCATTCACATTTGCATTGATTTTAGAGATATCAACAAGGCATGTCCTAAGGATGACTTCCCTTTGCTTAACATTGACATGATAGTTGACCTGACAGCAAGATACGAGATGTTATCCCTTATGGATGGATTTTCAGGTTATAACCAGATCAAAATTGCAACTGAAGATCAACCTAAGATGGCTTTCACTTTTCCATGGGGAACATATTGCTGGAATGTTATGCCCTTTCGACTCAAGAATGCTGGTGCAACATATCAGCGTGCCATGACTACTATATTTCATGATCTAGTACACACTCTTATGGAGGATTATGTCAATGACCTTATTGTTAAATCCAAGACAAGGGCAGAACATTTACAAGTTTTACACAAGATATTTCAGAGGTTGGAGAAGTATAAAGTAAGACTCAATCCCAAGAAATGTGTGTTTGGAGTCAAGTCAGGAAAGTTACTAGGCTATATCATTTCCAGACGAGACATTGAAGTGGATCCAACAAAGGTAAAAGCAATCATAGAGATTCCTCCACCCACTAATCTTAGTCAGTTAGGGACACTACAAGGATGATTGCAATCCATCAAAAGATTTATAATGTAGTTAGCAAATAGGTTTTCATCTTTTTCAACACCTACTAAAGAAAGGGGTACTGTTTGCATGGATAGCTAGGTGCGAAGAGGCCTTTTAACTGATTAAGGAATATTTACTTAGACCACCAGTCTTAATGCCACCTATTGAAGGATGACCATTGATTCCTTATATTATAGCAACCCATTCATCACTTAGAGCATTGCTTGCACAAAATAACAATGAAGGTCATGAAAGGGCAGTCTATTATATTAGTCGGACTTTGGTAGGTTATGAGCTCAACTATAGTACCATTGAACATGGTTGTCTTGCAATAGTATTTTCTACCCATAAACTGTGACACTATATGCTAAACCATCAAACAATGTTGATTTCCAGAATAAATCCTTTGAAATATCTTCTCAGCAAGGTAGCATTAACAGGGCGACTGCCCAAATGGGTAATGGTACTTAGTGTGTATGATATCCAGTATGTAGAAAGAAAGGATATTAAAGGATAGGTAATTGGATGGTGCACCAATACAAGCAGACTTTCTTGATGAGTTTATATTCAAAATTGACACAAACATAACATGGAAACTGTATTTTGATGGCTCATATACAATTCATGGTTCGGGGGCTGGTATACTATTTATCACACCACAAGGTGATTCCATCCCTAAGTCATTCAGGATTGCATTCCCATGTACTAATAACATAGCATAGTATGAAGCTCTAGTGACATGGTTACGCATGACCATCAAGTGGAAAATTAAGAGTCTACAAGTATATGGTGATTCTCAACTAGTAATCAGATAGGTAAATGATGATTATGAGACTAAGGATGAAAAGATTAATCCCTATAAATGTATGGCTGATAGCTTTAAGGAGTATTTTGACAAGGTCGAGTTTCATTAGATACCTCATGTTTTAAACAGGGTAGTAGATGCTATGGCTACAATTGCATCACTTCTCAACATTCCTAGCAACATGCCTAGGTTTGAGTTCTTGGTAGAACAGCTTTTGGTCCCAGCCTATGATATCCCAGATTCTAAAATGGTGTGTGACATTGTTGGTCCTGATTCTCCATGGTACAAAGAAATCTATGACTACCTTCATGCCGAAGTCATACCCACTGGCCTCTCAAACAACCAACGTAGGACATTCCTTCACAAGTCAGCCAAATACACCATCGTTGGATGTCTTGATTCAATTGAAGCACAAGCAACCTTGTGTGGTGTGCATGAGGGTATATGCGGTTCTCATTCTAGTGGTCCTACCTTATCCAAAAAGATTATGAGACTGGGTTATTATTGGCCTACTATGGAAAAAGACTCATATGTCTTTGTAAAGAAATGTCGCCAATGCCAAGTTCATGGAGACTTGATACATGCACCCGCATAGGAACTTCGTCCTATAACATCACCATGGCCCTTCACCCAATGGGGACTCGACCTCATAGGTAAAATTCACCCCATCTCATCTAATGGACACAAATTCATTATCACTGCCACTAAGTATTTTATGAAGTGGATTGAAGCCATTCCTATGACATACATTACTAGCACACAGATTTCTAAATTTATCCTGAATTATATCATCTGTCGGTATGGTGTCCCTTAGTCCATAATTACTGATAATGGCCGCCCATTCAAGAATCAAGAATTCTGCCATCTGTGTGATGAATTTTATATTCAACATCACTTTTCCACTCCATACTACCCACAAGGTAATGGCCAAGCGAAGGCATCTAACAAAACCATCATTAGAATCCTCAAGAAGACTGTCAATGATGATGGTCATGACTGGCATTTACAGCTTAACCCTGCCTTATGGGCTTATTGCACAAGTATCCGTACTCCCACTGGTGCCACTCCCTATTCACTTCTATTTGGTTTTGAAGCTATTCTTTGTATTGAGGTTGAGATTCCTTCCCTAAGGTTATCATTGAAAGGCCACATTGATGATGAAGAGTACTTGCTGTGCAGATTTTCCCACACACGCCCCACTGAAAGTAGGGACCCTCTTTCCTCTTTGGTTTTGGTGTTTTGGCCATTTCTTTTGAGGTTTTGTATTATCTTAGGAAGGTGCTTGAATGTTTATTTTTATTGCCTAAGTGTTCCCCTCTGGTTATCCATTGAAAATTTTAAGTTCTGGGTGAATTTTGAGCTTCTGCCCTGATTCAAAATTTTCTGACCTGGTCAGATTTTCCCAGATCCTGCTTGAATTTCGGATTGGATCTTGTGGTTCAAGAATGTTTGGTATCCACAAGTTTCTGTGTGGGCCAAATTTTCCTAGATTCCACCCTGTCGTCGATTCCCCGGGTTCTCTGGCTATCTTTTCGAGCACATTAATGGCTCCGTGCACTTTCTGAGAAGTGTTTTAACTTGATTTTGAGGTCTTTTGTGCCATTATGTTCACTATTTGCCATCGTCTGAAGCTAAGGAGTGCTTTTCTATGATTGATTGACTTTGTTTTGGGGCGTTTGGGCTTGACTTGCTTAATTCGGTGGTAGTTTCTTGTGTGTAATTGCCCATGTTTGGTGTGAACCCCCCCTTTGAGCTTCGCATTTGCTGCTTCTAAGATCAATTACGCTTCATAATGGTATGTGTCTGATTGCTCTACTTTGAATTGAATTATGAATGGCATGTTGGTAGCGTAAGGGCTTGTGGGATTTGAATTCCCTATGTATTTGTTTATTTCGTGCTAGGGTTGTTCAGTATTGCATCCTTGGTCATCTCCTAGGCCAATTTTGAGCTCTTTTGTCTATCTAAATTTTAATGAATCTTTCCTAAGAGAAATTAGTAAACCCTTGATTCTACTTAGCAATTGAATCAACTAAAGTCTGAGCTTGCCTATGTGTTAATGGCAGATCAGTGGGGTTTGAACTTAGGGTAGTGCCATATCCAATGATTTCATCTTAAGATTGACCTAGAATGCAAAGAAAATTCAATAAAAATCCCTCCCTGGCTTGCCATAGATTAAATTGCTTGAAATCCATAGTCGGTTCAGCGTCTGGATGAAATAGGGACTCTCTATCCCTTCTGAATTCCCTTCGTTGTGACCATTTGAGTTCACTGAGATGTCATATCGACCACCTTGAGGTTCACCGAGGTGGTTTTCCTTGGTTCATGTTGAATTTCCGTAGCACTATCATTTTTGCAACGATGAAATATTTTATCCATATCAGTTGGTGAAACCTTCACTTTCGTCGAGACCTTACCCTGCAAAGAGATGTCCTTGTTCACACTTGCTTTTGGCAAGACGAGTTCTAGTTGCCAAGAGGTCATGACAGGATCTAATGGCTTCCCCGTTCTTTTGTTTACTTCGCCAGGACATCCATCCTTCGATGAGACATCCCACTGAGCTCTGTTCCTTTCAGTCAGGAGACATCCATCTTTCGCTGAGACCTTACCATAGGATTCCAACTCTTGCTGATACCTTCGTATGATTCGCTGTGACAATCACCATTCACCAAGATGTTGTGGTGAAGCCTTCTTTTCTTTGCAGGCCTAGGTCTTTTCACCGAGACCTCTATCTGAATCCAAACCAAACCCTAGTTGGAAGCACACTGCAACTTCACTAGGACATCATATCAATAAACCCTTGTTTGGCGGAGTGATTGCTTGAACCCATCAGTCGGTGAGACATGAAACTTTTACTGAGACCTTACCCCAACTGTCCTTTGATCATATCGATATTGTTTGCTTCATCATTCACCATGATGTTACATTGAGACCACCATGTCTTGGCGAGACCTTTTCTGATAACATCTTTTGGCATAACTTCATAGCTTCATCGGGACTTCTTCGCGAGATCCCAAATTTTGCTGAAATCTTTGCTCCAGAATCTCCATTGGTTCAGAATTGTGCCTAACCCATGGATGTCCACCACATTTGGATTTCTCTAAAATTTGTTGTCCCCAAATTCCCTAAAGTTCCCCTTTTTCTTGTTCTTCACAGAAATCCGTCCCTCACGGATTTTCCCAAACTTTGATGAAACATGAAGGGACATGAAATAATTGGCTTCGTTTATAATTTGTGAGGAATTTAATGATTATTTCATGTCACATTTGGATCTCTCATGTGTTTTAATGATTAAAATGATCAGGTGTGATGGTTAAGTAGGTGTTTCTTGATTTTTCTTGTTGGAATCCGGTTGGTCCGAAATTTCCCAAAATTCCTCTCTGGCCCAAATTCCACGAAGGGTCTTGAAACCCAAAATCTTGGTGATCATTTCATATGAATTTTAGTGGCTCCTTGACCATGTGAGATGCATTCTAATTGTGTTTTGAAGGATTAACCTTCCTTTCCTATGATTTTTATTATGTTTTCATGTTGAGTGCAGGCTGAATCAAGCAAGGTAGCAGCTAGTTCGTCGTTGTCTAATGCAAAAAAATTTATGTTGGATATAAAGAGCAAGGTCCTTGAAAGTAAGATCACTTTTGTCTAGTCAAAAGTCACTGATACAAATGTTGGCAACTGGGACTATGAAGAATTTAAAGAAAGAATGGCAGCTGAGGATCCTCCCTTGGTAACTAGAAGAATGAAAGAGTCAGGACTGTCCCATGTGGTTGGTTTCAATTCAACAGTGCAATGCTATGAGCTGGTCCTTGAGTGCGCTAGACACTATGATGATGACACACAGAGGATAATTAGTCCTCAAGGGAGAGTTATTGCAAATCTCAACCTGGTCTCCATTGCTCAGACCTTCGACATGCCAGACAGATCTCATGTGGTGGGATTCACCATTCAGGTAGCTCAAGAATTCTATGATGACTAGATTGTGAAGTCATAGCAGCTAATCAATTCCTGGCTGGAGAAGCCCAAGTCACACTACTTCAAATTTCCCAAGCAGCTATTCAGAGCAAAACTCAAGAAGGAATACTATGATGCCATCACTTTTCTTAGTAGGGTGGTTGGATTAAAGAGTGTTGGTACATTTGAGAATTGGATGTGCCATGCAATAGTAAGGATGGAACAAGAGAAAATTGACTACCATTGGGTAGGGGTCATCAGCCAAGTAATTCACAAGCAATTTTCCAATGTGTTGCAAACAAAGACTTTCACCATGACCTCATATTTGGTCTATGCACTTGCTAGGTTCCATCCCTATAGGGGATTAGATACAAGAGGCACCTTTGGATAGGATATTATTTATGAAGTTTTCCCTCAATTGCATTGGGGAGGTTCAAATTATAGGAGAGAAAATGATGCATTTACCATGCATATCACCAGAATTCTTCAGGAGGTAGAACATGTTAGGATTTTAGATTTGGCTAAGGAGCTCATCAAGAAATATGGGGCATGGTTTATCCAATTTCCAACCTTCTCCTACATCTAGATCAATGGCTACCAGAAAGCCCCATACAAACTTCCAAGGTATCCCACTAACCACATCATACTACTAGAAGTAACTAGACAGATTTGTGATTTTGATGCCATTGTCAAGAAGGACAAACACAAGACTAGATTTGGTGGAGATTTCCCACTAAGGATTGGCACTAGGGAGGTATGTCCTTCCATTGGTTCTGCCCAAGCTTCAGAGGAAGAATTGATTACTCTTGGATTGAATTTCCAATCCCAGAGGTCTAGATTTGATATCACAGGAGAGGCTCAAAAGAGGGCCAACAGGGAATATTTCCATAAGGTTAATTTGGAGGACTACTAGACCAACTGTAGTGATGAATTTGAGGTCAGAAAGAAGAAATTCTCTCAAATTTCGATTGAGTCAATTTGATTATATAATGTAAGGGTAGTTCCTAACCAATTGGAGGACTACGAGAACTTGATCCAAGATCATGCCTATGAAGCCATAAAGGAAAAACCAATTTGTGATGTAGATTGGTTGAAAGAGGAACAAACATAATTGAAGCAATTGATGGATCCAGTTCTCAAATTCACTAAGGTGTGGCTCAAGCACACTTTGTGGGAGTTGGAGAATAAAGGTGTATAATGCACTTACATCTTGATGGGAGATTTGAATCTCCACTCTACCTTTGAAGATTCTATTGAGCAGTATCCTAAGGGAAAGGGTAACCTAAACTCTCCTCTCAAAGTCAAGATCAAAGGTGTACAAGAAATGGAGGTCCAAGAGATAGAAAAATAGAGGAAGCCAAAGACCAAGAAGAGAACAAGGACTAAGAAATCTAAGCAGAGCATGAGGCTAGTGATCCTATGCCCAAAAGAAGAAGAATTATAAAATTATAAAAAAAGGTTGGATCTAAGATTGGGGAGGAAGAAGTTACCCCACTAGTGGTAGATGTTGAAAGTTCAGAGGAGAAGGCCAAGGTGTATGCAAGGAAGTCTAGGACTCCTTCTCCTAGGGATAGTGTGCCTAAGGATGACCTACCTCCGGTGGTCTCTCATGAGGAGCCACATGATGATGCGCCTCTCGCTCATGAAGTTCAAGGAAAACTAGGTGAGGAGGAAGAGGTTGAAGATCACCCAAATATGGAAGGTGAAGAATTCCATGAAGGGGAACTCCATAGTGCAGAGGTAGAAATGGAAAAGATAATGCAATCCCCTATGGTTGCACATACAAATTATCCTATTAGAATTGAGGCAGTTTAATCTCCTCCCAGGGAAGTGGAGCTAGTGAAAGATCCATTACCTAAATAAGAGAAGGAACATATTGAGGAAGAAGAAGGTAGGATTGATGAGACTTCTGATGAACAAAATTTGAATGAGGAGGCACCTAAGGGCCAACAAGGAGAAGCAAAATAGGCTGAGGTGCAATTGGAGTCCAGTGTCCCTGAATGGCTTGATAAGGAAATAAAGAGGAAGTAGGTGGTTCTGGAAGATAGTCCACCGAATTGGGATGCACTACTAGCCAAAATTGGAAAGGATAAAGGTAAGAAGAAGGCTAGAGTGATCTCAAGGATTGAGAGAGATGAGGCACATAACAAGGTTGTTCATGTTGCTACCCCTATTCTAGATAAAAGCAGAGATGATGTGGTTGGAAGTGATTATTATATATAGACTTTCAATCTTGGGCCTACGTCAGTTGAGTAAGATATTGAAGACTATGAGGTCTCCAGTGTAGTTATGGTGGATCGATTGAGAAGGGAAGTAAAAACCAAGCAGGAGTTGAAGAGAGAAAATGAGAATCTCAAGAGATGCTTGGAGGAATTAATGAAGCCACTACAATCTATCAATCCCTCTTCCTCTACTACCAATCCTCTACCTCAGGAGACCATCACTGAGCTGGAAAAGATGAAAGCATCTGCTATGGCTACTGCAGGCTGGTTGAAAAGGGTGCAAATCAAGGGTGATGAAAGTATTAAGGAGATTTTGTCTACAAGGAAAGATGCTTTTATGACGATGAACCAGTTGAAATAGGTAATGGCACAGGATAAGAAGATATCGACCTCCTGCTACTGAAAACTAAGACTATTATGGGGTACACTTAGGACAAGTTGGTGAGCAATGGAATTCTCCCCCCTTCTAGAGCTACCAAACCATGGGAATGGTTCGAGGTGTTGCAAATTATGCAAAAGGTGTTAAGGAAGATTTACAAATAGAGAAAACACATTAATGACACCCTAGCTGGCATCTATGATGGTTGCATTACTTTCTTTGAAATCATAATGGGAAGAAGAAAGATTGCACCCAAGTACTTGATCCTAGAGTAGCTGAGAGAATGGTGGCGTGATGTCTATGCACCACTTGATGATGATTTTGTTTCCAAGCACCAACTGGATGATGCAACCACCTACCTCATAGTCATTGATAAGTATTTGGTATACAAGGTCGACTGAGATAAGTCAGTCGAACACTCAAGGGATGAGATTGCATCCATCAAAAGGAAACTTAGGGTTTTGCCTCTGCCACCTATGGCTAACTTGGATGCGGAATTCTTGAGGGTGCATGAGGAGCTAGATCAGAGCATGGATAATAGGGAAGGGAGGTAATGATAGGATACAGTGTGATTTGTGCTTCCCTATTATCTTCCCTCATGTTGTCTGAGCTACATCACCCATCCCGGGCAATCTCGACGGGATGTGCATTTAATTCCTGTTTGACCCATTTCGAAGACTCTCTTGGGTGGGTTGTTGTGCTAAGTTAATGTTGTGAACTCTTGCTATGCCGACAGATTTCTAGGGATTTCTATATATTGGGCATTTGGCCTCTTTGTAAGGGGCTAGAAAATTATGTAAAAATTAGAATTTGTAGCTAGCAAATAGAACAAAGATAGTTAGAGGTAGAGTAAGTTAGTAGGTAGTTTTCCTCAAGAAAATATTGTAACAAAAATTTGGAGTTGTTGCTACAGTGGACAATTTGAATACAAGAAATGACATTGTGATTTGGTGCCATACTTGTCTTCTTTGTTTTGCATGGTTCCTGTTATTCTATCTTTAAAATTGCTTTGAGAAGATTAGCATTTAGATTAAATTTGATTCAATAATGTTTGTAGTTTGATATGCAAATGTTGTAACAATCCTTCAGTCCATACTTTTTGCAACCAACTGATTGTTAGTTGCTTTGCAAAGTTAGCCTGTACTTCATATTTAGCCTACTCAAGTTCAATTGTGAGGGTTCATTCATATCGACTGTAACACCTGGTTGATTGAATGAGCGTTCATGATTTGAACATCTTAACACCTTAGAAGATTGCACTGTTCTCTGTAAGATAGCAGATCTATCTGGGTCAGGCAGGGATTAGTTTGGAGGGATTGGTCAATTTCGAGTGTCGATTACTTTCATTGTTAATCTTAGGAGTAGTAGTAGATTTATAAATCTCTATAAAACCCTTATCCTTTTTCTATTTCTTTGATTATTGGGTTAAATCTAGGATTGGAGCATCACCAGTTTGTTAAATCTGATGAAGTCGATTCAATAGTTTGCTTGTAGGAAGGTCCCATTGTGATTACCAACAATTTTACATTTATCACTGAGTTTTTTATGCACTGTCAAGACCTGACGTTAGAGACCTTGGGGTTATCTCTTGAGGCTTGTTGATAGAGATTTACCTTTCAAGAGAGATAGGATATTGCATCTTTTCTGTGTTGTTGTTGTGTAGAAAACAATGATCAACAGTGTTGGCACTAGGAGGGCCTTGAATAAACAAGCTAGATCAATTTTTGAATGCCATCTCTCCTAAGAGATTCAAAAAAAGAACAAGATATACTCTAGGAGAGGAAGAATTTCAAGAGCTACCAGACCCCACTAGGTCAAGAAGGACCAACAGAAGGGGAGAATCATCATCTTCCAATCCATCTCATCCCCTCCCATCATCCCCATCTTCATCAAGTTCATCTGAGTCTGAGGCTATTCCTAGTCCACAACCTCAGCCAGTCATAAATCAACCATTACCACCCCCAACTCCACCAATGGCTTTCCTAGCAACCAACCCATCTCCACTAAGCTTTGCTATCTACAATGTTATGCCCAAATACCATGAAAACTTTTGTTCAAAGTTCCATATCAATGACCCTAATAGAACCACTGAGGAACACATTAGAATCTTTCCAACTAGCCTCAAGGATAGAGGGATAAACTATGAGGATGTAGCTTATAGGTTATTTCCTTATTCACTAGGGGAAGATGCATTTTATTGGTACAACCCTCTACCTGTTGGGTCTATCCAACATTGGACTGAGTTGGAAGCTACCTTTTTACAAAAGTTTCAAATTCTCATTAGTTCTAATGAGCTTTACCGTCAGTTCACAAATGTGAAGAGAGGTCAATGAGCCCATAGGGTCTTTCAACAATAGGTTTCATCATGCCTATACCAGATTATAGGCTCCTTATACTGTTGATGAACCCACTACCCTAGAAGTCTATTACGAAGGAATTGATAGTTTGATGGCTACTTTTATGAAATGGATTAATAACCCTCTTGAGAGTATACTAGATGCATATGTAGAAGCTATTAAAGTTAGCACAAATCTAAGGCAACATCTGTTTGGGCCTTTACCCTTGTTAGGAACTATTACTCATCATGGACAAGTTCTAGCTATCAACCAATCCCTTGCACACCATACTCTTATCATGAACCAAGTACCTCAATTTCCTTTGGTCCTTCACCCAGGGCCCCCTATGGGACAAATGTTATCAACAATGAGTTACCCCCAGCAAAATGTGAATCAACCCCTACACACTTAGCCTCAGGCTAGCTATCCTTCGTACCTGCAAAATTATGAGGTGCTGAATCAATCACTAAATCCCAATGTTGTAGTAGGATACACTCAAAATAATGTGAGCCAACCTTCACACAATAATCCTGACAAGGAGAGACTGGATGAGTTGTCTGAACAAATAAAGAAGCTAAATATGGAGGTGACTTATTTAAGGAACCAAAACAGCCAATTGTAGGCTACTCAGAGGAATATGCAATCCAATTATAATAGAGAAACTCCACTAGGACAACACTTTGATAGAGGGCAATGTCAAGATAGAGGATACAATAATGACAGATGATATAATTATGACAGAGGATATAATTATGAAAGAAGAAAGAATAATCATAAGGGACAATCATCAGGTCAGAACTTTGACAAAGGTCAAGGTGGTGGGAAAGGTTTTGAGAGAAGACAACAGTCAGGGCAAAATAGAACCTAGAACACAGGGCCCAATAATGGAGGAGTTCCCACCCCGCTGGATCAACCGGCTAGTCAACCTGTCAATCAATCTACTAGTCAACCGATTAATCAAGAGAAGCCTCCTAGTGCTGTATATCTAGCTAAAGCTGCTTTATCAGGGTGGTGTAGGCTCCATAAGACTAGTCAGCATTCTGAGCTGGACTATCAAGAGTTCCAAATAGTAGCCTCAATCTTTCAGTATGAAGTGGAAAACAATGCAAGCTGTTAGGAAATTGTACCCTTTATTCCTTATGATTCACCAGTGTTGGTATTAAACCACGCTCATTTTTTGCAAAGTGAGGAAAATGTGCCTGAAGAAGAATCTGACCAGTTGAAGGAAGAGGTAGACCAGGTATGCAATGGGGATGAAATGACTCAATTATTTGATGAAAATCCAGTAAATGATAATGGCCCTAGAGATGAAGAGGAAGCTTACATTGAAGAAGTATAGACCTTCTAGAGACCTGTCAAGAGGTATGACTTAAGAGATTTGTCACATAGGTGCCCACAGGCTAGAGGTCCCTTCACTACTTCCATCCCACCAAATAATTTCAACAATCCTTTAGACCCTAACACTAGCAACAATCCATCATTTCCTCAGGTGTCTAAGCAATATCTATCTCAAGAAGTACATGTTGATGTGAAAAAAGGAAGAAATGTTGATGCAAGCAAAGAAAAGATGGTGGAGTACCCGAGGGAGACCCCCACTGATTTAAATGAAGAATAGTTGGCTCTGTATGTTGCTGAAGAAATCTAAAAGCTAAAGGTAAGCCTATCCACATTCGAGTTATTAAGAGTTACCTCCATTAAGAATGCAATCTTAGGTTCTTATAATGCAAATTCCATGTCTCAAGATAGATTAGTTAGCAAAAATGTCCATAAAGTGTCTAGTTCTTAGCCAATAGGAAGACAAAATCAGTCTCATGATCAAGTCCATACGCCCCCTGAAGACACTAGGAAGGAAAGAGACAAGTCTCAATTTGTTCAAGTAGACACTCCTTTAACCCTGTTCCAAGGGAAAAATGACACACCTCCTTTCTTGATATTTGTCTGAATATTTGGTAAGAATATGCATAATTGTCTGTTGGATTCCGGTGCCTCAACCAATGTTATGCCCCTTGGTGTCTGTAGAGCTATGGGTATTACTCCTAATGAATCACAAAAGAAAGTCACACAATTGGATAGGGCTGAAGTCAATGTGGTAGGAGAGCTAAATATGATTCAAATGCAAATTGCTTTTGACCCTAGGATTCAACAAGTTATCAATATACAGGTAGCTGACATACCTGATGCTTATGGCCTAATCTTGCATAGGGACTTTACCAAGGCCTTGAATGGATATGTCTCGACTGATCACTCCCATATATGGCTTCCCTGGAAAGGAGTGCCAAACTAGATCAGACTTGAAAGAGAACCCAAGATGAAGTACATGATCAAATAATATCAAAAGACCTCAATAGAAATTCTGGTGTCACAAGTAAGTATGGGTAACTACATGCTTGTGGCTCCTCTTGAAGAATCAGATGCAGAGGAAGTTCTCATGTTCCACATGATGCCTATTGACCTCATGATAGGGTCTAGTGATGTTGAATCCTTAGTGGAACTAGTTAAAGACAATGGTGAACCAACTCAAAGTAATGATGATCTAGAAGATAATCAGCTGGCTTTGTTAGATAGTTTTTAAGAGTTCATTCAAAAATGTATCGAAGATCAGGTTCAGTTAGGAAGAAGAATGAGCTTTGGAGAGTTACTTTTTCCCAACTAGTGCAGGGTACATAATGCTTTGCATTTAGAATTGGATTGTTGTTTATGTCAAGCTATAGTAGAACAAATACAAAAATAGACCAACCCCACTTCTGTAGCCAGAATTGACAACATGAATGTCCAGGAAGACCACAAAGGAAAAAGAATAATTCCTTCTGAAAGGCCATCCGGCAATAACAGTGCAAGTAACACAACAAGAGACTTTGCAGTTGCTGGGTGCTAGACTCTAAGATTCGACGGGTCCAAATCAAAACAAGGAGTTGGGGCAAGATTTGAGCTAATCAGCCCAAAAGGTAAGATGTTTTTTGTTGCTCATAGACTGCAGTTTCATTATACAAATAACGTAGCAAAATATGAGGCCTTAGTGCATGGATTATTAATGGCCTTGAGAAAGAAGGTTAGGACCTTGCAAGTGTATGGAGATTCCGAGTTAGTGGTCAAGCAAGTAAGAAGGCAGTACTCTTGTCATGACAGAAGGATGACTAATTACATAGAGTATGGGACCTTATTGAAGGATTTGATGCCTTCAATATTCAACTGATTCCATGAAATAAAAACTAGACAACTGATTCCTTGGCCCAAGTGGCCAATACCTTATAGCCTCTATCTTTTTCGGGATTGAAGAAGTTTATTGTGGAGCTCACCCTAGTACCCTCAGTACCTGATAATGTCACCAACTTCTAGGTATTTGAGGATGACAAGCATATTTTAGACTTTATCATGAACATAGATGTTTTTACTTCTCACATCATAGATGAAATTGAGCTCCAAGAAGCAGAGATGGACCTCGAAGGGGTAATCAATTTGAAGACCAATACTATTCCTAGGGGGATGGTACAATTAGAAAGAATCTCTGATCTAGATAAGATCAGAGACCAGGATCAAGACACTAGGAAAGAGTCCATTAGTAGACAATGTGATAAGTATAATGTGGGATCCCAGGAGGATGTAAAAAATGTTCTTATTGGAAATTTATGCACTCTAGAAGAAAGACGGGGGATCATTGATGCATTGCACAAATATCTACATGTGATAGCCTAGAGTTATGAGGACTTGAAGACTTATGATACATCGGTCATAACTCATACCATCCCTCTCAATCTAGGAGTGAAACCTTTCAAAAAGAGGTAGAGGCCTATTAATGCTCTGCTAGAACCTGTAATACAAAGGGAAGTGTAGAAACTGTTGTCTGCTAGAATCATATTTCTAGTTAGACACTCTACTTGGGTTGCAAACCTGGTTCCTATACAGAAGAAAAATGGTGAAATCAGACTGTGTGTGGATTTCAGGAACCTGAATCAAGCATCAGAAAAGGATAATTATCTGGAACCCTCACTAGATGAATTACTCTAGATTGTTAACGGATCTCAGATGATGTCATTTCTAGATGGTTACTCAGGATATAACCAAGTCATGGTGCAATATGAGGATAGACATAAGACTAATTTCACCACTAAGTGGGGCACTTTCGCTTATAGAAGAATGCCTTTTACCTGATTAATGTTGGAGCTACATTCCAGAGAGCAATGGACATAGCCTTTAAAGACATAATTGGTAAGTGCATAATCATCTACATGGATTACCTTACAGTATTTTTTAAGAACAAAGGTGACCATGTCTCAAATTTGTGCAATGTTTTCCAGAAATGTAGAGAGTTTGGCATATTGCTCAATCCTAGGAAATGCATCTTTGGGGTAACAAAAGGTAAGTTATTAGGGCATATTATCTCTAAGAAAGGGATTACAATTGATCCAGAATGTATAAAGGCTATTCTCAAGATCCCACCACCTGCTAGTAAAAAGGAAATGAAATCATTCTTTGGTAAAATCAATTTTGTCAGGAAGTTCATCACTGGATTTGTTGAGATAGTTAAGCCACTGAATGTAATGTTAAAGCAGGAGGCTAAAGTTGAATGGAATGTAGAAGCAAAAGAGGCATTTGTAGAGATAAAGAGAGCTATTGTTGAAGCTCTAGTCTTAGTAAGTCTTGAATATGCCATACCATTCTACATATATTCATTTGCTTCTGACCACACCTGTGCTGCTATATTAACTCAGAAATCTGACCAAGGCAATGAACACCCTATTGCTTTTATGAGTGCACCATTGAAGGATGCAGAACTTAAATACCCAAATGTGGAGAAGCAAGCTTATGCCTTAGTTAGGGCAGTCAAAAAATTCAGACATTACATCCTCAGAAATAAGATCTTTGCTATAGTTCTTGATCCTGTAGTAAAGCTTCTCTTGATACAAAATGAACTGGGAGAACGAAGAGCCAAGTGGGTAACCATGCTACAAGAATATGATATGGAAATTCAGCCCATGAAACTAGTAAGAGGGCAGGGGCTCACAAAAATAATAGCAGAGACAGGTCCTAATCTTATAGCCTAGGCTTATACTTTAGAGGATGTTTCTCTAGGAGAATGCTATGATGATGTTGTCCATTATCTCCTGACTCAAAAATGCCCTAGTCATCTAAATTAAATCAAAGAATGGAATTACACTTAAAGAGTGATAGTTTCATGTTGAAAGGAGTTGTCTTGTGCAAGAAAAACCATGAAGGTGTGTACTTAAGATTCCTAGGAAAGAAAAAATCTGAAAACATGATGATATAATTCCATGAAAGATATGGTACAGGCCATGGATCAACACCTTCTATAGAAAACTAGATTCTCAGAGTTGGTTACTACTGGCCTACACTGTTCAAAGACACCCACAGTCATGTTAGAACTTGTCATGTGTGCCAAACTACTACTACCAGGGAGAAGTATGTTGCACTCCCACTCCAACCAGTTTTTGAGGTAAAACCTTTTGCACAATGGGGAATGGATTTCATTGGCCCCATCAATCCACCTTCCTTTGCTAGTCACAGGTATATTCTCACCATTACTGATTATTTTACATGATGGACATAAGCTTTGAATGCAAATAGTGTACTTCTCAGGTGGTAATTAATTTCCTTGAATCTGGTATTCTTAATCATTTTGGGTGCCCTATGTCTCTAGTATGTGATAATGGCCCAACATTTTCATCATTGAAAATTTCTAATTAGGCTTTTGATCATGGGATCCTTATAAAATTTGCATCCAACTATTACCCCCAAGATAATGGGTTAGCTGAGTCATCCAATAAAAATCTCCTGAATGTTATCCAAAAATTGTTAGAAAGAAATCTGAAGGATTGGCATACCCAGCTTAGATTTTCTCTTTAGGAAGATTGCACCCAACATAAAGCTTCCGTAGGAATGTCACTTTACCATCTAGTTTATGGTTTAGAACCTATGTTTCCCATACAACTGAAAATTCCCACCCTTTAGTTAATTAATGACTATTATGATGAGGGAGACAGACGTGAGGCAAGACATTCCGAACTATTGCACCTTGAAGAAAAGAGAGACAAAGCCCTAGAAAACTTTGCTAAGCATCAAGTGGTTGTCAAGAGATGGTTTGATAAGAAAGCCAAGGTTAAAGCTTTTAGGATCTCTTAATTGGTTCTTTCCTGGGATAAAGCCCATGACCGGAAGGGAGAGCATGGAAAATTTGATAAACTGTGGCTTGGACCTTACCAGATTTTAGAGATCCTGGGAGATAATGCCTTCCATTTGAAAACTCTCACTAGAGAAGATATCCCACTTCCTGTCAATGGGAAATATTTGAAGCATTATTTCCAGTCCTGAGCTGTTTCAACTCTTTTCTTGTATATAGTTAGATTAGGTTCCCCTTTCTGCTTTGCTTTTGTTTGTTTTGGTTAGGGTAGGTTTCCTTATTTTGTTTTGTTTTTCTTTGGTTTGTTTTTTTTTGCATTGCTTTTGCTTTGGGGGTTTCTCTGTTTTCACCTGGATGTGTTGCACCTGCATAGCAGATTTATCTTCTCTAGAATTATTCTACATATTCCATTGGTAAACTTCAGTCTTGCATATTGAAAGGATGGTTAAAATATTTGCTATTGCCAACAGTCTTAATGTCAGATTTATAGAATCCTGAGTCACTGGTGAATTTGAACTTGAAGTACTCTAAACATCTTCTATCCTTCATATATCTTAAGAATCCTAATGTCACTATAGGAACCCTTGCGAAGTCTTGTCAAGTGAAAAATCCTATTTTTGCTTCAGCACCACTGTGGTTCTCAGCCTTGAGTGTGAACTTCATTGTTTGCAAGTTGAAATGAAAGAGTCATATAAAGAATATCCAAAGAAAGAAAAAATGAAATATTGAATATCAAAAGAATGAATTCAACTTATCAGGGGTACCTGAATATCTCTACCAGGGCTATGGACACTTGGCTAGCTGTAGAGCTATGTTCAGGAGAATCACAACGATAACCTCATCGGGGCTATGGACGCCTGATTGGCAGTGAGGCTCTATCCAGGTTGCTTTTGAAGTTAGAATCCTTATGTAGCCTAACTAGACTAAACTTGGTTTATGTAGTAACTCAAGGAGGGAAATGAACTCATGTGCACACACTTAGATTTTCAGTTTATGGAAGGTTTGATCTATCCTTTGGTTCTAATTCTTTGAATCTTTACATTTTAACTTGTTTGTTGGATGGTGAGGTTGAAACCAGAGCTTCTAGGTTCTTGATTCCTATTTGTCATGAAATGCTTTGGAGCATTTTCCCAACAAAAGTCACCATTTGTTGTGCATATTTTCACACACATGTCCTGCTGAAAGTAGGGACCCTCTTTCCTCTTCGATTTTGGTGTTTTGGCCCTTTCTTTTGAGGTTTCATCTTATCTTAGGTAGGTTCTTGAATGCTTATTTTTATTGCCTAAGTGTTCCCCCTTGGTTATCAATTGAAAATTTTAAGTTCTAGGAGAATTTTGGGCTTCTGCCCTGATTTGGGATTTTCTGCCCTGGTTGGATTTTCCCAGATCCTACTTGAATTCTAGATTGGATCTTGTGGTTTAAGAATGTTCAGTATCCATGGATTTCTGTGTGGGCTAGATTTTCCTAGATTCCACCCTGTCGTCGGTTCCCCAAGTTCTCTGGCTATCTTTTCGAGCGCATCAATGGCTTTGTGCACATTTTGAGAAGTGTTTTAACTTGATTTTGAGGTCTTTTGCGCCATTATGTTCACTATTTCCATCATCTGAAGCTAAGGAGTACTTTTCTCAATTGATTGACTTTGTTTTGGGGCATTTGGGCTTGACTTACTTAATTCGGTGGTAGTTTCTTGTGTGTCATTGCCTGTGTTCATTGTGAACCCCCCCTTTGAGCTTCACATTTGCTACTTCTGAGATCAATTTCTTTTCATAATGGTATGTGTCTAATTGCTCTACTTTGAATTGAATTATGAATGGCACGTTGGTAGCGTAAGGGCTTGTGGGATTTGAATTCCCTATGTATTTTTTTATTTCATGCTAGGGTTGTTCAGTATTGCATCCTTGGTCATCTCCTGGGTGAGTTTTGAGCTCTTTTATCTGTCTTCATTTTAATGAATCTTGCCTGAGAGGAATTAGTAAACCCTAGATTTGACTTAGCAATGGAAACAACTAAAGTTTGAACTTGCCTGTGTGTTAGTGGCGGATGAGTGGGGTTCAAACTTAGGGAAGTGCCATATCTGGTGATTTCATCTTAAGATTGACCTAGAAGGCAAAGAAAATTCCTAAAAGATCCCTCCCTAGCTTGCCTTAGTTTAAATTGGTCAAAATACATAGTCAGTTCAGCGTCTGGATGAAATCGGGACTCTCTGTCCCTTCTGAATTCCCTTCGCTGTGACCATTCGAGTTTGTTGAGATGTCATATTGACCACCTTGAGGTTCGCCAAGGTGGTTTTCCTGGGTTCATGTTGAATTGTTGTAGCGCTATCATTTTTACAACGATGAAATCTTTTATCCATATTAGTCGGCGAAACCTTCGCTTTCACCGAGACCTCACCCCGCAAAGAGATGTCCTTGTTCACACTCGCTTTCAGCAAGATGAGTTCCAGTCACCAAGAGGTCATGGCAAGATCCAATGGCTTCCTTGATCTTTCATTTGCTTTGCTAGGACATCCATCCTTCGACAAGACCTCCCACCAAGCTTTGTTCCTTTCAGTCGGGAGACATCCATCTTTCACTGAGACCTTACTGTGGGATTCCAACTCTTGCCGATACCTTCGCATGATTCACTGTGACTATCGCCATTCACCAAGACATTGTGGTGAAGCCTTATTTTCTTTGTGGGCCCAATTCAATTCGCTGAGACCTTTGGCTGAATCCAAACCAAACCCTAGTCGGTAGGACACTGTGACTTCACCAAGACATCATATCGATAAACCCTTGTCTAGCTAGAGTGATTGCTTGAACCCATCAGTCAGTGAGACATGAAAATTTTGATGAGACCTTACCCTGACTGTCCTTTGATCATATCGATATTGTTTGCTTAGCTGTTCACCATGAAGTTACACCAATACCACCATGTCTTGGTGAGACCTTTTCTGACAGTATCTTTCGGCGTAACTTCATAGCTTCACTGAGACGTCTCCGTGAGATCCCAACTTTTTCTGAAACCTTTGCTCCAGAATCTCCATTGGTCTGGAATTATGCCTAGCCCGTGGATGTTAGCTAGGTCTGGATTTCTCGAAAATCCACTATCCCTAGATTCCCCGAAGTTCCCCTTTGGCTTGTTCTTCACAGAATTTGTCCCTCAAGGATTTTCCTGAAATTTGATGAAACATGAAGGGACATGAAATAATTAGATTTGTTTATAATTTGTGAGGAATTTAATGATTATTTCACATTACGTTTGGATCTCTCATGTGTTTTATTGATTAAAATGATTAGGTGTGATGGTTAAGTAGGTGTTTTTTGATTTTTCTCGTTGGAATCCGGTTGGTCCAAAATTTCCCGAAATTCCTCTCTAGCCCAGATTCCACGAAGGGTCTCGAAACCCAAAATATTGGTGATCATTTCATATGAATTTTAGTAGCTCCTTGACCATGTGAGATGCATTCTAATGGTGTTTTGAAGGATTAACCTTGCTTTCATGTGATTCTTATTGTGTTTTCATGTTGAGTGCAAGCTTAATCAAGCAAGGCAGCAATTGATTCCTCATTGTCTGATGTAGAAAAAATTAAGCTAGATATAAAGAGCAAGGTCCCTGAAAGTAAGATCACTTATGTCTAGTCAGAAGTCACTGATACAAATGTTGGCCTCTAGGACTATGAAGAATTTAAAGAAAGAATGGCAGTTCAGGATCCTCCCTTGGTAACTAGTTGAATGAAAGAGTCAGGCCTATCCCATGTGGCTGGTTTCCCTTCAACAGTGCAATGCTATGAGTTGGTCCTTGAGTGTGCCAGGCACTATGACCAGGACACATAGAGGATAATTGGTCCTCAAGGGAGACTTATTGCAAATCTCAACCCGGTCTCCATTGCTCAGACCTTTGACATGCCAGACAGATCTCATGTGGTGGGATTCACCATTTAGGCAGCTCAGGAATTCTATGATGACTAGACTGTGAAGTCACAACAACTAATCAATTCCTGGCTGGAGAAGCCCAAGTCACACTACTCCAAATTTTCTAAGCAGCTATTCAGAGCAAAACTCAAGAAGGAATACTATGATTCGATCACTTTTCTTAGCAGGGTGGTTGGATTGAAGAGTGTTGGTACATTTGAGAATTGGATGTGCCATGCAATAGTAAGGATGGAACAAGAGAAAATTGACTACCATTAGGCAGGGGTCATCAACCAAGTCATTCACAAGCAATTTTCCAATTTGTTGTAGACAAAGACCTTCACCATGACCTCATATCTGGTCTATGCACTTGCGAGGTTCCATCCCTACAAGGGATTATATACAAGAGGCACCTTTAGATAGGATATTATTTATGAAGTTTTCCCTCAGTTGCATTGGGGAGGTTCAAATTATAGGAGAGCAAATGATGCATTTACCATGCATATCACCAGAATGCTTCAGGAGGCAGAACAAGTCCATATTTCAGATCTAGCTAAGAAGATCATCAAGAAATATGGGGCTTTATCCAATTTCCAACCTTCTCCTACATCCGGATTGATGGCTGCCAAAAAGCCCCATATAGACTTCTAAAGTATGCCACTAACCACATCATACTATTGGAAGTAACTAGACAGATTTGTGATTTCAATTGCATTGTCAAGAAGGACAAACACAAGATTGGATTTGGTGGAGAGTTCTCAATAAGGATTGGCACTAGGGAGGTATGTCCTTCCATTGGTTCTTCCCAAGATTCAGAGGAAGAATTGAGTACTCTTGTCTTGTCTTTCCACTCCTAGAGGTCCAGATTTGATATCACAAGAGAGGCTCAAAAGAGGGCCAACAGGGAATATTGCCATAAGGTTAATTTGGAGGACTATTGGACCAACTGCAGTGATGAATTTGAGGTCAGAAAGAAGAAATTCTCCCGGCTTCCGGTTGAGTCAGTTTGATTATATAATGTAAGGGCAGTTACTGACCAATTGGAGGATGATGAGAACTTGATCCAAGATCATGCCTATGAAACCATAAAGGACAAACAAATTGGTGATGTAGATTGGTTGAAAGAGGAACAAACAAAATTGATGCAATTGATGGATACATTTCTCAAATTCACTAAGATGTGCCTCAAGCACACTTTGTGGGAGTTGGAGAATAAAGGTGTACAATGCACTTACAACTTGATGGGAGATTTGAATCCCCAATCTACCTCTGAAGAGTCTACCTAGTAGGATTCTAAGGGAAAGGGTAAGTTGGACTCTCCTCTCAAAGTCAAGATCAAAGGTGTACAAGAAATGGAGGTCCAAGAGACAGAAAAATAGATTAAGCCAAAGAACAAGAAGAGAACAAGGACTAAGAAATATGAGCAGAGCCCTAAGGCTAGTGATCCTGTGCCCATAAGAAGAAGAATTATAAAATTATCAGAAAAGGCTGGCTCTAAGATTGGGGAGGAAGAAGTTTCCCCACCAGTGGTAGATGTTGAAAGCTCAGAGGAGAAGGTGAAAGTGTATGAAAGGAAGTCTAGGACTCCTTCTCCAAGAGACAGTGTGCCTAAGGCTGCCTACCTCTAGTGGTCTCTCATGAGGAGCCACATGATGATGCACCTCCCGCTTACGAAGTTCAAGGAAAACCAAGTGAGGAGGAAAAGGTTGAAGATCACCCAAATACTCAAGGTGAGGAATTCCATGAAGGGGAAATCCACAATGCAGAGGTAGAAATTGAAAAGATAATGCAATCCCTTATGGTTGCACATACTAATTCTCCTATTCGAATTGAGGCAATGAAAGATCCACCACCTAAACAGGAGAAGGAACGTATTGAGGAAGAAGAAGGTAGGATTGATGAGATTTTCGATGAATGAAATTTGAATGAGGAGGCACCTAAGGGCCAACAAGGAGAAGAGAAATAGGTTGAGGTGCAATTGGAGTCCAGTGTCCCTGAATGGCTTGAAAAGAAAATAAAGAGGAAGCAGGTGGTTGTGGAAGATAGTCCACCGAATTGGGATGCACTACTAGCCAAAATTGGAAAGGATAAAGGTAAGAAGGCTAGAGTAATCTCAAGGATTGAGAGAGATGAGGCACATAACAAGGTTGTGCATGTTTCTACCCCTGTTCTAGATAAAAGCAGAGATGATGTGGTTGGAAGTGATTATAATATACAAACTTTCAATCTTGGGCCTACATTAGTTGAGCAAGATATTGAAGACTATGAGGTCTCTAGTGGGGTTATGGTGGATCGATTGAGAAGGGAAGTAAAAACCAAGCAGGATTTGAAGAGAGAAAATGAGAATCTCATGAGATGCTTGGAGGAATTAATGAAGCCATTGCAATCTATCAATCTTGCTTCCTCTGCCTTAGGAGACCATCACCGAGTTGGAAAAGATGAAAGCATCCGCTATGGCTACTGTGATCTGGTTGAAAAGGGTGCAAATCAATGGTGATGAAAGTATTAAGGAGATCCTATCAATGGGGAAAGATGCTATCATGACAACAGACCTATTGAAATAGGTAATGGCACATGATAAACAAGACACCAACCTCCTGCTACTAAAAACTAAGGCTATTATAGGGTACACCTGGGACAAGTTGGTGAGTGATGGAATTCTCCCCCCTTCTAGAGCTACCAAACTGTGGGAATGGTTTGAGGAATTGTAAATTAGGAAAAAGGTGTTAAGGAAGATTTACAAACAGAGAAAACACATAGATGACACCCTAGCTAGCGTCTATGATGGTTGCATTACTTTCTTTGAAATCATGACGGGAAGAAGAAAGATCACGCCCAAGTACTTGAGCCTGGAGAAGCTGAGAGAATGGTGGCATGATGTCTATGCACTAGTTGATGATGGTTCTATTTCCAAGCACCAACTAGATGATGTGGCCACCTACCTCACAGTCATTGATAGGTATTTGGCATACAAGGTGGACTGGGATAAGTTAGTCAAACACTCAAGGGATGAGATTGCATCCATCGAAAGGTGACTTAGGGTTTTTCCTCTGCCACCTATGGCTGACTTGGATGTGGCATTCTTGAGGGTGCATGAGGAGCCAAATCAGAGCACAGATAATAGGGAAGGGAGCTAATGATAGGCTGTGGTGTGATTTGTGCTTCCCTATTATCTTCTCATGTGTCATCAGAGTTACATCGCCCATCCCAGGCCGATCTTGATAGGATGTTCATTTAATTCCTGTTTGATCCATTTAAAAGACTCTCTTGGCCGGGCTGTTGTGCTAAGTTAATGCTGCAAACTCTTGCTGTGCTGACAGATTTCTAGGGATTTCTATATATTGGGCATTTGGCCTCTTTGTAAGGGGTTACAAAATTAGGTAAAAATTATAATTTGTAGCTAGCAAATAGAATAGAGATAGTTAGAGGTAGAGTAAGTTAGCAGGTAGTTGTCCTCAAGCAAATATTGTAACAAAAAGCTAGAGTTGTTGAAATAGTGGACAATTTTAATACAAGAAATGACATTGCGATTTGGTGCCATACTTGTCTTCTTTGTTTTGCATGGTTCCTATTATTCTATCTTTAAAATTGCTTTAAGAAGATTAGCATTTAGATTAATTTTGATTCAATAATGTTTGTAGTTTGATATTTGAATGTTGTAGCAATCCTTTAGTCCATACTTTTTGCAACCAACTGATTGTTAGTTGCTTTGCAAAGTTAGCCTAGACTTCATATTTAGCGTACTCAAGTTCGGTTGTGAGGTTTCATTCATATCAACTGTAACAACTAGTTGTTTGAATGAGCATTCATGATTTGAAAATCTTAACACCTTAGAAGATTGCACTATTCTCTATAAGATAGCATATCTATCTGGGTCAAGCAAGGATTGGTTTGGAGGGATTCGTCCATTTCGAGTGTCGTTTACTTTCATTGTTAATCTTAGGAGTAGTAGTAGATTTAGAAATCTCTGTAAAACCCTTATGCTTTTGCTATTTTTTTAATTATTGGGTTAAATCTAGGATTGGAGCATCACCAGTTTTTTAAATCTGATGAAGTCGATTCAATAGTTTGCTTGTAGTAAGGTCCCATTGTGATTACTAGCAATTTCACATTTATACTGAGTTGTTTATGCACTGTCAAGACCTGATGTTAGAGACCTTGGGGTTATCTCTTGAGGCTTGTTGATAGAGATTTACCTTTCAAGAGAGATAGGATATTGTATCTTGTTTGTGTTGTTGTTGTTGTGCAGAAAACAACGATCAACAGTACCGAGTATCGAGACTCCATGAGCTAGAATTCTTGGATGAGCGTAGACAAAAGGCACTAGACCATCTCCAAGCATATTAGAATCACCTTCGTCATAGCTTTAACAAGAAGGTCTTGAATAGAAACTTTGACATTGGTGACTTGGTTTTAATGGAGAACCCAGGGAATCAAGTAGAAAGAGACAAACCAGGAAAGTTTGAACCAAATTGTTTAGGACCTTACATTGTTACAGATGCTTTTGGGTCAGGAGTGTACCAACTCTCTACTCCTGAATGGGAACCATTGTCCTCCCCAATCGATAGTCTACATTTGAAGAAGTTCTACACAGCTTCTGAGAGCCTTGTCTTAATTAGCAAAAATACAAAAAAATCAAAAAATCACAAAAATAATTACCAAGGTGAAAACCTGGCAAACAGGCATCTTGGTAACACCAAAAAAATAAGATATTCTAGAAAATAGTAAATACAAATAGCTCATCCATTAGTGAAAACCACTTCGGTGGTGCTTTGGATAGGTACCATGGTGAAAACTTGGCAAACAGGCACCATGTGTAGTTAACTCTGCTCCTTTGTCTACCATTATTCTAATCCACCTATCCTTGTACATAGTTCACTACCTTGTACATAGTCCACTATCTCTATACATTGTTCTTATCCTTGTACATAGTTCACTACCTTGTACATAGTCCACTATCCCTATACCTTGTTCTTATCCCTGTACATATCTCCTATCTTTCATATCCATTGCTTGTATATACCATTCATAATAAGTGGTAGTCTTTCCCATACCTTGGAACGATTGACATCGAGTACATTTCATATCCCCCATTTTATCCTATTCATAATCAATTGGTCTTATACTCAGTTGGGGGCAAACACTTGTGTGTCATATTGATTCTTCCATTAGCTATATTGAAGATGCAAAACCATGGAAAAATTCACAAACATCATAAAATGACCTAAGAAAACACAAAAAACATCACAAAACTTAAAAAAATAAATTAAAAAAAATCAAAAAAACTTTTTGAAAATCCAAAAATAGAGTCAAATTCAGTCACGCTTGTCAGTCTTTGTTGTGTGTCAAACTATGTTGCCTCTTTGACTAGACGTAGGCAAGGCCATCTGCCAATGTGGCACCAAGGCATTAGGTTAGTCCTTTTAGATTAGTCTGTATAAAATCATGACTCAATCCTTTGTTTATATGACAAAGTCATTGGTCATGTCGAACTACGAGGTCTCTGCATGTATAACATAGGCAAGGCCATCAATTGATGAGCTCTTGAGGCCACACTAGGTCTGTCCATTAGGGTTTGTCACATTCACTTTCACACACATCTTCTATTTGTAGTCAGTCTTGTCAATCAAATTTGAGTCGAACTACGAGGTCTCTGCATGTATAATGTAGGCAAGGCCATCAATCGATGAGCCCCTGAGGCCACACTAGGTTAGTCCTTTAGGGTTTGTCATCACAAATAGTCAATTGTCAACACATCGTATCAAGTCATGCATTAATCTGGTGAACATGTCAGCAATGTCTCTAAGTCAAATCAAACAACTTTCCAAATGAAATAATCAACACAGATCAACTTATGTCTGCTATAGGATGTGTCTTTCCTGGAAACATGAATCATCAAAGCAATCAACCTATGTCTTGTTCAGGATGAGTCTTTCCTGAATACTGATATCAACAAAACAATCTATGTCTTATACAAGATGAGTCCTTCCTACATAATCGACATTGTCAAACAATCAAACATAGCCTTACACAGGTTATCACATCAATGACATCTGACTCAACATCTTATATGATACATGTCTTTCTGAAACTAGGCTTTGTCATGCCTTATAGAGATAGTCATAACATCAAAACCAGTCTCATAGTCTTATTCGGTATGTGTATCTCCTGCCATCAGGCTCTATCAAATCAATCATTTTATCAATCAAAACAAATCAAACAAATAGATCAGGTTTTGGAAAATATTTTATTGGCTTTTTTATTTTATGGCTTATTTATCATATCATTTTATTTTGATGACTTAGAATTATGTTACTAGCTTTCTCAAGGATGTCCCATGAAGGATTTAGAGAAGCAACAATGTATCTGAATTCTGTTTTCTTTGATTATTATCTATCAACTGTCTTTTAACATTGATTTTTGAGTCATGTTACTAGTTTCCTCAAGAATGTCCCATGAAGGATTTAGAGGAGCGATGATGTCTCATGACCCGTCTTCTACTTTGTTTGTTGTCTATGGTTTGTCTTGACAAAAAGACTGAGGCAATTTGTGCCCTTAGTATGAGTTAACGACAATCCTTGTCTATGACTATCTATTATTCGCAAGTGGATGACCTTGCACACCTTGATCTATCTCATATCATGGTGTTTGTCTCCATTTGTATTAGTCCCGCCCAATGATGATAAAGTGGAATACCTTTTGTGATACAACAAAACATTGAAGGTTGCTAATACTAACATCTATCTCATGTCTTTTGTTATTTCTCAATCTTTCTTTCCACACTAATAGTTCTTCTTTCTTGCATTATGACAGAGTCCTGTGACACACAACAAAAAAAGTCATCTTGCATACACATACATGTTAGAAAAATACATACATATAGGCATTTATCATAATTAGGACATCAGGGCATTAGGACATTCATCATCACACAAAACATATCATAAGCATTCCATGTACACAACAAATGTAAATACATGCATTACATTGCATTTGTCTAGCATCACATTGCATTTATATAGCATCACAGGTAGCATACACTGTGCATATAACATCATATCACATCTTATAACTATAAATTGCATACATCATATAGAATCAATATCACATAGAATCAACATTATATCATTAGCTGCATAAACATCATAAATTAAATATGATCATCCATCACTTAGGAATGTAATATAAACATCACATGTATAAATAAAGACTGCATAATCACTACATAGAAATGCATATCATGAGAATCACCACCAAAATCATATATATATACCTCGCTCAACAATGTCACATCACAAGGTCATAATGTATCAATAATACATGGAAGCCCGCAGGCTATAGAATCATAATACAATGCCATGATACATATCAAGAAGTGCCCCTATCCTGAACTACCACTGCCATCATGGCTGGAGTGCGTAGATGAATGATGTTGGGAACCCGATGACCTGTGAGCTGAGGGAGGCCTATCATATGGACCTACTCTGCATGGATACTCCACACCCTCTATGCTAACTGTCTATGTATGAGTCCCGGTCTGTGACCTGCTACTACGTGCCTACGAGTAGCTGGGAGCTCGTCTCTCTAGAGTAACATCTGCCTCATATACATCACGATAATATCTCTCTCTCTCCCCAGCTCTGACTAGCTCCCTGGAAAAGGCAACTGATGGTCCAGTACATAAGGCTCTAAGCTCTGTGAATCTCTACTCTGTCTCCTATCTCTGAGCTATAGCCTAATCTCTATCCATGATGGCTCTATCCCTCTCCATCTGAAACGCATCCCTCTTTGACATCAGGACTCACATCTGCTCTTCCAAGGATGCAACCTGGGCTCGTAATGTAGCATACTAGGATCTATTGACCCTATCTCATCCTGTCTAACCCTCACTATCCCATCCTCCTCATCCAACTCCTCTAAAATCTGATCACGAATCTTTCTCTCATTATCATCATCCTCCTCATCATCCTCTTAGTAGGCACCCAACAAACCCAAGGCATCAATCTCTGCCTCCTCTCTGTTTGCCTCCCCCTCTGCCAGGATATCTAGAATGGCCTCCTCTATGGGCTGCTCCTCCTCTCCACCTATCACAACATCCACCTCCTCCCCTCCTCTCCCAATATTTGGTATGGCCACCTCCTCATCCCTTCGTCCCTCCTCACAGATCGGTGACAATGGTGGCCCCTGCCCCCTCTGACCATGCCTCCCTCTCTTGCCCCCTTGTCGTCCACCTCGGCCATCATCTCCTCCATCACCACAGCCTCCTCTATCCCCCCGACCTCTACCTCTGCCATGTCTTCCTCATGGACCTATCCCTCACCGCTCTACCAGCGTTGGCTGCTCTGGATCTGTAAGTGGAATCGGTCTGTGTACTTCCCACCAAAAAATCATACTCCTCTATGGTCCCTGGGTTTGCTGGACCATCTCTCCATCCCCATGGAACTTCCTATAATGCATCAATATCTGCCTCGGCTGTGGCCACTAGCATCTTTGGACCCCATAGAGGGATCTCACGTGAAGACCTTGCAAACTGTCCGACCAATCAAGAATTGTACCTATCAGAAAAATGACAAATGCTCATCCTCGTCTGACCAATCAGTGCAGCCTAGGTAGGGCCTCCATGTAAAATGCATCATCATATCAATAGCATGCCTAAAATATCTTGTGTCTCCAATGTGGTGTTGTGTGTTCGCCCCCATGTAATGAAAAGTGTAGGGGGCTCTATATGGTACGTCTACTATCACCAGTGGCTAGAAAATCATGATGTGTTCCCACGCCCATACCATTAGAAGCATGGTACCACAACTCATAGACTATGCCTCTCGATAGGCAATATCATGCAAATGAAAGTATAACATCCTGAGCAGACATGAACCCCAAGCATATACCACTCGACGCTATAGCATTCCCACAAGCATCTCCCCCCACCCCACTGGAAAACCATGACCTCGATGGTCAGGAAGTACTATGCCACCTATCAATGTACACAATAGATGGTCTAGCTGCCTATACCTCTACACCAACACCCACCACCTAATCTCATAGTGGTCAAACCTTAATTTTCTGATGTCCGCATGTAGGTAGTATCTGCACATCTCAGCCACACCCCTCTGGGTATCATATGCTACCCGAGTGCCTCTAATAGGAAGTTTGAGGATCTTGTATCATCCTCTAACATAACAGTGGCCTCTCCAGTCGGTAGGTGAAAAGACGATGTCTCTGAATGCCACCGCTCACATAATGCTGTCAATAATCCCTGATTCACCTGAATCTAGGGCATGTCTATAACATGACAAAGACCAAGGTGCCATAGAAAATAGAGCTTGGCACTCCATAAGCTGTCCCTAAACTAAAACGTCATCGGTCTCGACTCTCGTGTATACACTGTATTCAACACAACCTACGATGGCATTATACATGCCTCATGTCAGCATCAAACATCTATTCTAATGCAAAATGACTAAACCAAATGCTATTCAAATGCATCATTATTTTGCAAATGTGTCATTATTTTTCACATGCGTCGTTATTTCACGTATGCAGTGCATAAAATACAGATGCATCATTTCATTAGACACATGCGTCGTTATTTTTCACATGCAGTTAACTATGTCACATTGCGCAATGCACTATCACATGTGTTGCATTCGACACACATACGTTGCATCAAACACAAATGCAGTCATTATACATGCATATGCGACACAGAATATCAAATGCGGTTAATTAACCTACAAATGCATCGAACCACAAAAAACCTATAGTAACCATTGAACGTGAATATGCAAATGCAGTGTTTCACATGCACATGCGGCTTTTGCGCATGCACATGCGGCATTTTATTAAAATGACCCATACATTAATTTGACATTAAATGCATAAAATCATGCACAATCCAAAAAATTTCAAAGGTCAAATTTGAGGTACATACCGGGGGGTCCGTGTTGGCTAGCCTTTGGAAGGTCTAGATCCTATATGCTGTATGATGGGTGTTCAGAATAGGGAACATCGTCACTGTGAGTGCAGAGCAAATTCTCAATTTTCAAAGCTAGGACAGTGAAAATGAATTGGATTTTACCCCAATTTCTATATATACCTAGGGTTTTGGTGGTTTTTTTCTTTATTGGCCACATCCTTTTTGACATTCAATTGACCTGTACTCATCCATACCACTTCCAAACCAAATTCTGTCAACTCCACTGCATTTCTGACAATTCCATGGACTAATCAAGATTATTTCCAAATATTTATGAACTCTTCCAAAAATTTGTCAATTTTACCAAGGGGGCATACCTACACCTATTTTACATCGGGGCATTATAGGGGCATATTTTTTATTAGTTTTCTTTGACACAATGCCAGAATGACATTGTATGAAAGAGGGGCAAATGTAGACAGCGAAATCTGGTCTAAGCCTGCGCCTTCAATATTCTTCATAATTCCTATTCTTCTAATGATTAAATAATCTTAATTATTTAATTAATTCACCTTAAAATTAATTCTTCTATTGATTAAATAATCATAATTATTTAATTAATTCATCTTAACATTAATTCTTCTATTGATTAAATAATATTAATTATTTAATTAATTCATTTTCTGTTAATTCTTCTATTAATTAAATAATCTTAATTATTTAATTAATTCACACTTTTCTTCATTCTATTTGATTAATTAAATAAACACTTTTTATTTAATTATGTTACTAATTAACTTTATCCTTCTTGTCAAATTAAATAAATTCTTATTTAATTTACTCTGTCATACTTCAACTATAATTAAATAAATTCTTTATTTATTTAATTATTCAATTAAATCCCTTCATCCTTAATTAAATAAATATTATCTATTTAATTATTCTTCAAAGATCAAATCTTGAATTAAATGAATTATTTAATTCATATATCCTATTTTAACACATTCCTCTATATTTAGATAATTGTGTGAGTTATCTAAGTATTCACTTTTACTCAACTCAAAAATCTATTCAAATCACTCAGTTAACTCTTGATTTAATGTCTGAGTGGCATTCTCGAGTAATCTCTTTGTCAAATCATTTAATCATCTAGTACTAACTCAATTGCATGTACATGCATATTAATTAAATATTCCTATTTTAATTAATTAAACTTTGTGCATGCATTCGAACAAGAGTTGCTTTAATCAATCTTTATCTTTGTCATGCAAAGATAATTCTTCTATTTTCAAATACCAAACTAGAAGATTAAATCATTTATTTAATCTTTAATTCTATTTCTAATTTATATCACTCATGTCACCTCTGTCAGTTATCAGAATGCATGACTAATCACTCAATCTCAACCGTTCGTTGATCTTTCAATCTTGGTCTATCATTCGAATGATCAATTTTCTATAAATTGATCTGTCTTTCATCATTCTAATTTCTCTCAATATCTCTGGCGAAATCTTATGACTTTTGAGAGCATTTATATTGAATCTTCAATGTTTTGCTAAATCATTATTTTAGGCTATACTTGCACAAACTTACAAGAAATCTGAAGGCAATTATACTACTACAAGCAAAATGGAGAAGGGCAATCAAGATGAATCATGGAAATACGTACAAATCTGGTGAGATTGTTTCAGTTTGCTTATGTTTTTACTTTCCTTTGTTCTTTGTTGCTTAACATAGATTTCATTAGAACCTTAGATTGCATTGCATGTTTAACTATTTCTTTCTGCACTTTCTAGATGTTACAATTATGACTATAATTTCATTTAAATGCACACCACTTAAATATATTCATAAAATCATGCAATTATATGAAATTATAGATATAGTTGTAAGTCATATCCTAAAATACATCGTAGGAACCCAAATTTCTACCATATAACTCATTTCACTTATGCTTTCACATAAGTGAAATTAGATATAGTAGAAATTTTGGTGCCTAGCACAATGTATTTTAGGATATATGACTTAAAACTTAATGTAAGAAAGTTTTCAAACTAATAATTTCATTTAAATGCACTACCTAAATATATTTATAAAATCATGCATTTAAATGAAATTATAGAGTTGTTTAAGTTATATCCTAAAATACATTGTAGGCACTAAAATTTCTACTATAACTAGATACACTTATCCATTCACATAAATCTAATTAATAGCCTTCCAAGATTATTTCAATAAAGTATTTGATTTATCATTTATTTTATTGTTCATGTACACCATCACCAAGAATGGTATTAAACATTCACTTAGTGAGGCATCCAAAAAGGCCTAGATGTGTGTAATGACAAAAGGATAAAAAAAATTATTACCTCAATCATAATAGAATATCTCCTTCCCTAACATGAAGTGGAATTGCACCACACATAATTATAGTGTAGGAGTTCATTCATGATTTATGTATTTATATGCTTATTTTTTACTTTTACATGTGAATGTTTCATTAGGATATTTTAGTACCACTTATTTTATAAGAAATGTTTTATAATCATACTTTCTCCCTTTCTCCCTCTTTTTCATAGATAGTTGAATGAAATTAAAATTGTTCTTATTAAATTACATCATGATGTTCAAGCCACTCATTGCTAATGTATTTGCTATTTTTTATAATTTCCTATAGAGCATTTGACTAGAAAAAATGTTATTGCATATATTTTACTAAATTAGAGAAATAGAATTTGTACATATTTGTAATTTTCTTGTTTTAATTAAATTTGCATATCTTTACATATTTATATAGATATGGTTGATTATCATGTATCACATCATTCCACTTAGTCTCAACAGCAAGTTGAGGCTAGGTCTAATTTATATATTGATAGCATTAGGAGATTAGAGAATGCTTTGAGATGTTTGGACCAAACAATAATTAACTCCCCTAATCTCACTAATAGAGATAGATTAGTTAGAATTCAATAGGAGATCCATCGTATGATTCACACGATTCGATCTTATAATCCTTATGATAAGGTTAGCACAAAGGAGTTTTATAGATCCCTTGCCAACAATGTTGCTGGCATAGAGAAAACTGATTCTATTACTAGTAGAGTTTCAACACATAATTTGCACAACATTTTCCCTCATTATATGGGACAAAATAAAGTTAGAGGATATGTTGTTACTAGATGTACAAATGAGCTTATTGCTCCTTTTATATATCCTAGATGGTTGGAAACCCATCACAGATGGCCTCATAATGATGAGTTGGGACTTTATTTTTGCAAATAACTATATGTTGAGCTTCATTTAGGGTTAGTATTGGACTACACATCTATTCCTTCACATGTTGGATAGGGAAAAGGGAGGTTTGCTGACAAACCTCAATTTAGATGTGCAGATTTGATGCATACCTAGGAGGCTCAATCTCAAAATAATTGAAAACATACCTTTACAAGGAATCTAAGAAGATTAAAATTATATTATATATAAATTCAAATAGTTTTCCAAGTTCAACAATCATCAGAAGCACAATTTCTCAGTTTCACCCTTCAATCCTAGTAGTAGTGGGAACTCAATTTTTAACCCTTAACTCCAAAAATTTCCATAGAAATTGAAAAAAAATAGATGATTCCGATACCCATTTTTGAGATACAAAACATATCCATCAGGTTTATATGACTCCTTTAGAGAATCTTCCCTAAAATGACCTTTCTTGCTATATTTGAGCCCTAATTAGCCTTGTTTCCAAAGAGACCCCTCTAAAAAATCACCACCTAACCAAGGTAACTTGAAATAGTCTTAGGAAATGTGTCAAAACATAGGATTTTCTAGGTTTTAAAACCCCAAGAGCTTATTTTATTTCCCAACTCAAAAACCCTCCTTGTAGCCTAGAAACCTAGGGTTTTCAAGCACCCTTATTGTAAGTAAACATTTCTAACCTCCCCAAGTTCAATAAATGGTTCAAACACTTTTAAATATCTCTACACAAGTAGAATAAACACTTACAAAGCTATTAGTTTCATTAGTTTTTAGAATTACGACCTAGGTTCCTCATTTTCTCATTCGAATAACCCTACTCAGCCTAGGGTGTTACAACAACACCACAATCCCTTATTTATTCCCCTAAAACATTGATACACTTACAATAATATATTACAGACCAATCCACCAAGCGACAAATCAATTATAGTAGGTGGATTGGTTAGTTCATCATTTAATCTCCTTCAAACCCTTAATTTAAGAAAATAGGGCAGTCACTATTTCTTACAAATTCCTTTCACAAAAGTATTGAATAGACCCTCAAAACACTAGTAGTAGATAATAAAATCACATATTTACAAATTCCAAAAATCTCAAGCCATAATATACTTGTACAAACCCATAAAAGACTAGAGAAGAGAGTAAAACACAATTGTTTTGAGAAATAATGGGGAATATGATTTCTTTCTTTATTAAATTCTTCTTTCCCCCATTACAAATGATTTCCTTCACCTTTTTAAAGGTTCTCCTCCTCAAAACTACTGACCAACCAACTATCCAACTACCTTTTAAATCCTTTTGTGACCATTGGATGCAATCTAACATTAATTCCACAATTTGTTAACATCGTTGCAATACATTTTGAAATCTTTACATTCTGACCTCAAGTGACTATAAACCAACCAAAGACACCTAGAATAGTCCCATGGGACCTTATTCACATTTATTAAGACTTTAATCCCCATATTCCTCAAAACTCATGATTACATAAGGTTTTTCTTTATAAATCAATTTGACATATTTAGCCAAATGACACAAATCCTTACATTAGATTGTCTTTTTAAAGACCTTATTAAAACACTAAACACACTTGTATAACCCTAGACACATAGTATTGACTCCCCTAGACCTTCAACTATGAAACTTTGAGACTAGGTGATTGGGTGCTCCTACACCATTTACCCCCACAAAGAAAAAACTCTTATCACAAGAGTTGAAAGATATTCCATTCCTTGACATTGTTTCATGCAAACTTTGACTTGCATTTTCCTTCAACTAAATTATTTTTACTTGATCTTCCTTCATGAATGTGTTCACATTAAAATTTCCTTCATGTCCATGTTTAGACCTATTGTTTGTTTTCTTCTTATGCCTCGATCAAAATTTGGTGTTGAGCAATCCTTGTACCTACAAAAAAATAAGAGTTAGCAGTATATATTCCTACCTCCTTCTTGACTTCATCTACACATTTAGAACTTCCCATGATTCCTTGCATTCCTTTCCTTGCACTCACTATTATCAGGCTTGTGTTTCCTTGTTTACCTGGCCCCTCACTCATTGTTCTTAGACTTTTTAGACTATCATTGTCATGTAACCATGTATCAACATCTTTGTCCACTCCCACACTAATATATTTCACTTGCTTTGTAGCATTGTACTCACCTATTGGGCACACAATAGTCCTAATTATGATTTCATCTTGCTTCACAAAACTTTCCTCAAACACCTTACCCTGTTTACCATGCTTCTCTACACATTTGTTCCCTTTCATCTTGCTTATGTCAAACTCCAACATATCTTCCTTTTTGTGCAAAAAAAAACTCCTCACCGTCCCTTTATTATTTACCTTAACCAAATCAGGTTTAGGCATGAACTCTTTCTCTTCGCTTTGCAAAACTAAACCCTTTATTGTCATAGCACCATTTGGAGATGCTTCTCTTGCTTTCTTAATGCCACAAGCCTACTCGAAATCAGAAAACATATCATGCTTGCTATCCTAAAGCCTTAAAGGCTCCTTCTTGCCAAAAATTACCACCTTAGACTTTCCTTTATCCTTCTATTTTCCCTACAAAGGAGTTATTTTGAAACTTTTACCATCCTTCCAAATGGTATAGGTGTTTTCCCAACCATCATACATAGAATTCCTATCAAATTTACATGGCCTTCTCAAGAGAAGATGGAAACAATCCATTAGCAATATGTCACATTGGACTCTATCTTTGTACTCCCCAATCTGGAAATCCTCACAAGCTTGCTCATTCACCACCAAGGTTTGACTATCGTTCACCCAAGAAACCTTATAGGGTGCTACATGAGGTATCTTTTCTAGATTCAACTTATCTACCATCTCCCTAGACACCATGTTATCTTGTGAACCAAAAACAATTACAACTTGACACACTTTACCTTTGCATTTGCAGAAGGTTCTGAATAGGCTCCTTCTTTGGATCAAATATTCTTGTTTTTATGCTTGCAACAAGGTCCTTCTTATCATGAGTGCTTCTCTTACCACTAGGTCTATAGGTCTGCTTGATGAACTAACACTCTCTTCTTCATCACCTTCAACAAATTGGACTCTTTTATCACCTTTTCTTTCACTTCCACTTGCAGTAGCACTAAACTAGTTAGGACACTTAAAAGTAGGGTGACCAAACTCACCACATCTATAGCATCTTTCTACAAATTCATTTGAATCTCTTCCCTTATAATTAGATCTTCCACCTCTCCATCCACCTCTAAACTCAGTCCCTTTTTCTTTTCTTTTCCCAATATTTTCTTGACCTTCTTTGGATTTTTTTGTGTTAGAAAGGTACCTCTTCCCCTAGATGTACCTTCTCTACCCCTTACTTCCTTCTCTTGTCTCCTCTTTATTTTTTCTTC